>CM074727.1:190521138-190652146 GCA_037306005.1 Rhinophrynus dorsalis | reverse complement strand
AAACCACAGAGCGTCTTTGACACAGCACATGATGCACCAGGCTTCCTGGACAGCACCATACGAGTGTGTCCCTGGAAATAGTCCATACAGTACCGAGTGGTACAACAAGTGTCTCCTTGGAACAGCGTCTTTGAGTTCATTTTCCAGGTCATCCAACAGAGCTTGGGCAAAGGGGCACTGCCAGAAAACATGCAGGGCAGTTTCTTCTGCCATGCATCCTCTAGGGCAATGTCTATACCTGCATAGGTTCCTTGCATGCATGAATGATCTGAGAGACAGACCCCCCCTGAATGGCCATCCATGCAGTGTCCTTGTGTCTGTTGGTGAGTCTCCCTGATGACACGTTCTGCCATACCATCTTAGAAGTGGCAGCTGGGAGTCCTGACATTGTCTCTATAATGTCTTTTGCTCTGATGAGCTTATATATGACCTTTGGGGTCCACAGTTCTGGTTTAACACTCTCCAGTTGGTTCTCCCTCACAAATCTACCAACATCCTGGTAGAACCAGGGGGTAGTCCAGTTGTAAGGGATGGAGCTGTCCCACGTCTCCCAACCAAGTGCCCTCCAAATAGGAAGCAGGAAGAAACGGGACATGGCATTACCGGCAGATCCCTGGTCGCTCTCTCTTAAAGTCCTCCGCACACAGTTGCACACAAAGAAGGCCCGCAACATGGTGAGGATGTCTGGCACCCCCTTTTCTCCTTTGTGGGGCTCCTTGTACACAACTGCACGCTTCACTCTGTCCATTTTGGAGCCCCAGATGAAGTGAAAAACTGCCCTTGTGATGGCTCTGCAAATTGTTGCCAAGGGTGGCCAAGCTTGGGCCAAATACTGCAGAACTGGAAGGATCTCATTCTGCAGCACCAGTATTTTTCCCTCTATGGTGAGGTCCCTGAGGCTCCATAGTCCAAATTTCTGTCTCACTTTTGCTAGTCTTTCATCCCAACACTTCAGGGCCGCACCTTTTCCACCGAACCAGACTCCCAGGATTTTGATGAGGCCTGTCCTGATGGGGAAAGGGAAGGGGTCAGAAGACAGGCGCCACTCCCCGAAGAGCATGGTCTCTGACTTCCCGCAGTTGACCTTTGCACCTGAAGCTTTTCCAAAGTCCTCACATGTCTGGACGAGCTCTTTCACTGATTGCTGGTCAGCGCAGAAGATGGTTACATCGTCCATGTACAGTGAGCACTTTGCCTCTTGTCTGCCGTGTATTGGTGCAGTGATCCCCCTGATCTCTGGATTCTGTCTGATGCATTCAGCGAAGAGTTCTATACAACAGACAAAAAGGAGAGGTGAGAGAGGGCAACCTTGTCTGACACCAGAAAGCACTGGAAAGGGGTCAGTCTTCCAGCTGTTCACCAGCACCGTACTGAAAATGTCAAGGTACATTAGGTTAACATATGAACAGAACATTTCTCCCAGCCCAAATCTGCGCAGTGCCCTGCCCATAAATTCATGAGAGACACGGTCAAAGGCCTTCTCCTGATCAAGGCTGACCAGGGCTGCCTTTATACGTCAGTCTCTGATATAGTAGACCGTGTCTCTGATTAGGGCAAGATTATCTGCTATTCTGCGACCGGGAATGCCGCAGGTTTGGTCTGGGTGAACAATCTGACCAATGACTCTCTTTAGCCTGTTGGCTAGTACCTTGGCAAGGATCTTGTAGTCCACATTCTGGAGAGACATGGGTCGCCAATTTTTAAGGTCGCCTCTCTCTCCCTTCTGTTTATACAAGATCGTGATCATCCCCTCCCTTAGCGTCGGAGGCATTCTGCCCTCCGCCACCATTTCCTCGTATAGTTCAAGCAGGACTTGACTGCAGACGTACGTTTCGGCTTTCTTGGGACTCATCAGTGAGGTGCAGCTGATCCCAGTAAGTGCTGTGAGCAATGGGTCCACGTCTGGATTCCCCTCATTACTCTTAGGGTGACGAAGCCCAACAGCAATTTGCATATGTAGAAAGAAAAGTGAGAGATGCTCAACTAGGCTAATGAGCTAGAAAATACATGCAAGAAGCTCACTGGGACTTTGTCCTCACTCACAGTGTGAAATCTCTTTTAGCTCACCAGTGTCATACACAGACAAGAAATCCTCTGAAGCATATCATTCTGGTACTGCCAAAAGACAATACACGCACGAAATGCAAGACAAGTCCTCTCTGACAAAAGGGGAACAACTAACCCCAGACGTATGTTTCGTCTTTCTTGGGACTCATCGTTGAGGTGCAGCTGATCCCTCTAGACACTGTGAGCAAGGGGTCCACGTCTGAATTCCCCTCATTTCTCTTACGGTGACCAAGACCAAGGCCAGTTTGCATATGTTGAAAGAAAAGTGAGAGATGCTCAACTAGGCTAATGAGCTATCAAATATATGCAAGAAGCTCACTGGGACTGTGTCCTCACACCCAGAGAGCAATCCCTTTTAGCTCACCAGTGCCATACACAAAGAAGAAATCCTCTGAAGTATATCATACTGGCCCTGACAGAAGACAGTCCAGCCATAAAATGCCAGACAAGTCCTCTCTGAAAAAGTGAAACCACTAGCTTCAGACGTACGTTTCAGCCTTCTTGGGCCTTATGGGTAAGGTGCAGTTGATCCCTCTAGTCACTGTGAGCAAGGGGTCCACATCTGGATTCCCTTCATTTCTCAAAGGGTGACCAAGCCCAAGAGCAATTCGCATATGTAGAAAGAAAATTCAGAGATGCTCAACTAGGCTCATGAGCTAGCAAATACATGCAAGAAGCTCACGGGGACTGTGTCGTCATACCCAGAGTGCAATCTATTTTAGCTCACCAGATCCATACACAGAGAGAAAATACTCTGAAGCATATCATCCTGGCCCTGCTAAAAACAGTCCAGCCACAAAATACCAGACAAGTTCCCACTTGAAAAGAAAACAGCTAGCCACAGAAGAACATTTCAGCCTTCTTGGACCTTATCAGTGAGGTGCAGCTCGACCCTCTAGGGACTGTGAGCAAAGGGTCCATGTCTGAATTCCCCTCATTACTATTAAGGTGACCAATACCAAGTGCAATTTGCATATGTAGAAAGAAAAGTCAAAGATGCTCAACTAGACTCATTAGCTAACAAATATATACAAGAAGATCACTGGGACTGTGTCCTCGTGCCCAGGGTGCAAACTCTTATAGCTCACCAGAGACATACATAGAGAGAAAATCCTCTGAAGCATATCATACTGATCCTGCCAAAACACAGCCCAGCCACAAAACGCCAGACAAGTCCTCTATGAAAAAAGGGAACATCTAACCACAGATGACCATTTCAGCCTTCTTGAGCCACGTCAGCGAGGTGCAGCTGATCCATCTAGGCACTGTAAACAAGGGGTGCACGTCTGAATTCCCATCATTACTCTTAGGGTGACCAACCCAAAGAGCAATTTGCATATGCAGAAAGAAAAATCAGAGATACTCAAATAGGATCATGAGCTATCAAATACATGCAAGAAGTTCACTGGGACTGAGTCCTTATCCACAAGGTGCAATCTCTTATAGCTCACCAGTATCATACACAGAGAGGAAATCCTTTGAAGCCTAACATACTGCTCTCGTCAAAAGACAGTCCACCCACAAAATGCCAGACAAGTCCTCTCTTAAAAAGGAAAACAACCCCAGACATACATTTCATACTTCTTGGGTCTCAACGGTGAGGTACAGCTGATCTTTTACCCACTGTGAGCAAGAGGCCCATGTCTGAATTCTACTCATTTCTCTTAGGGTGACCAAGCCCAGGAACAACTTGCATATGTAGAAAGAAAAGTCAGAGATGCTCAACTAGACTCATATGCTAGCAAATACATGGAAGATGCTCACTGAGACAGTGTCCTTGTACCAAGGGTGGAATCTCTTTTAGCTCACCAATGCCATACACAGAGAGAAAATCCTCTGAAGCATATCATACTGGTCCTGCCACAAAATGGCAGACAATGTCTCTCTGAAATATGGAAACAGCTAACCCTAGACGTACAGTTCAGACTTCTTGGGCCTCAACAGTGAGGTGCATCTGATCCCTCCAGGCACTGTGAGCAAGGGGTCCACTTCTGAATTCCCCTCATTACTCTTAGGGTGACCAAGCCCAAGATCAATTTACATATGTAGAAAGAAAAGTCAGAGATACTAAAATAGGCTCATGAGCTAGCAAATACATGCAAGAAGCTCACTAGGATTGTCTCTTCACTCCCAGAGTGCAATCTCTTTTAGCTCACCAGCGCCATACACAGAAAGGAAATCCTCTGAAGCATATCATACTGGTACTGCCAAAAGACAGCCCAGCCACAAAAAGCCAGACATGTTCTCGCTGAAAAAAGGGGAACAGATAGCCCAAGACTTCCATTTCAGTCTTCTTGGACCTAGTCAGTGAGGTGCAGCTGATTACACTAGACACTGTGAGCAAGGGAACCATGTCTGAATTCCCCTCATTTCTCTTAGGGTGACCAAGGCCAAGAGCAATTTGCATATGTAGAAGGAAAGGTCAGTGGTGCTCAATTATGCTCATGAGCTAACAAATACATGCAAGAAGCTCACTAGGATTGTGTCCTCACTCCCAGGGTGCAATCTCTTATAGCTCACCAGTGCCATACACAGAGAGGAAATCTTCTGAAGTAGATCATACTGGTCCTGCCAAAAGACAATCCAGCCACAAAATACCTCTCTGAAAAAGGGAAACAGCTAACCCCAGGCGTACATTTCGGCCTTCTTGCACCTCGTCGACAAGGTGCAACTGATCCCTCTAGGCAATGTGAACAAGGTGTGTATGTCTGGATTCCCCTCATTACTCTTAGGGTGACCAAGCCCAAGAGCAATTTGCATATGTAGAAAGAAAAATCAGAGATGCTCAAATAAGTTCATGAGCTAGCAAATACATGCAACAACCTCACTAGGACTGTGACAGAGACAGAGACAGAGACGAAATCCTCTGAAGCATATCATTCTGGTACTGCCAAAAGACACACGCACTAAATGCCAGACAAGTCCTCTACAAAAATTGGAATCAGCTAACCCTAGACATACATTTGGTGCTTCTTCTGCCTCGTCCACAGGTTGTAGCTGATCCCTCTAGGTACTGTGAGTAAGGGAACCACGTCTGAGTTCCCCTCATTTCTCTTAGGGTGACCAAGCCCAAGAGAAATTTGCATATGTTGAAAGAAAAGTCAGAGATGCTCAACTAGGCTCATGAGCTAGCAAATACATGCAAGAAGCTCAACAGGATTGTGTCCTAGCGCCCAGGGTGCAATTTCTTTTAGCTCACCAGAGCCAGAGCGAAAATCCCCTGAAGCATATCATACAGGTACTGCCAAAAGACAGCCCAGCCACAAAATGCCAGACAAGTCCTCCCTGAAAACAGGGGAACAACTAACCCCAGACGTACGTTTTTTTTTTTGTAATAATCTTTATCTTGACATGGAAAATACAATACAACATTTTTTTGTCCAGTAATGCTTTCCAATACAGAGTGCATTCATACATTTAATACAATAACATTCTTAATACGCAGTGCACTTTGGCAGCACACAGGTACATCTGACCTTTATTGTATCATCACTTTATTGAAGTCAACACTTTATTTCACTGTATTAAAGTCTCTGTGGGCATTCGCCTGGGGGATTGTGTGTGTGTGTGTGTGTGTGTGTGTGGGGGGGGGGGGGGGCAAGGGGAGGTGACAGTGATATTGGGCCATTGGAGGGGATGCAAGTCCTCCTCCTCAGGGCTGTCCAAGATGTTATAGTGTCTTAGAAGACTGTGGATCAGTCTGTGACAGTCCTGTGTTGTCACCTGTTCTCCCCTCAGCACCAGACGATTCCTTGCAAACCACAGAGCGTCTTTGACACAGCACATGATGCGCCAGGCTTCCTGGATAGCACCATACGAGTGTGTCCCTGGAAATAGTCTATACAGTACCGAGTGGAACGACAAGTGTCTCTTTGGAACAGAGTCTTTGAGTTCATTTTCCAGGTCATCCAACAGAGCTTGGGCAAAGGGGCACTGCCAAAAAACATGCAGGGCAGTTTCTTCTGCCACGCATCCTCTAGGGCAGTGTCTATACCTGCATAGGTTCCTTGCATGCATGAATGATCTGAGAGACAGACCCCCCTGAATGGCCATCCATGCAGTGTCTTTGTGTCTGTTGGTGAGTCTCCCTGATGACACGTTCTGCCATACCATCTTGGAAGTGGCAGCTGGGAGTCCTGAAATTGTCTCTATAATGTCTTTTGCTCTGATGAGCTTATATATGACCTTTGGGGTCCACAGTTCTGGTTTAACACCCTCCAGTTGGTTCTCCCTCACAAATCTACCAACATCCTGGTAGAACCAGGGGGTCGTCCAGTTGTAAGGGATGGAGCTGTCCCACCTCTCCCAACCAAGTCCCCTCCAAAGAGAAAGCAGGAAGAAACGGGACATGGCATTACCGGCAGATCCCTGGTCGCTCTCTCTTAAAGTCCTCCGCACACAGTTGCACACAAAGAAGGCCCGCAACATGGTGGGGATGTCTGGCACCCCCTTTCCTCCTTTGTGGGGCTCCTTGTACACAACTGCACGCTTCACTCTGTCCATTTTGGAGCCCCAGATGAAGTGAAAAACTGCCCTTGTGATGGCTCTGCAAATTGTTGCCAAGGGTGGCCAAGCTTGGGCCATATACTGCAGAACTGGAAGGATCTCATTCTGCAGTACCAGTATTTTTCCCCTCTATGGTGAGGTCCCCGAGGCTCCATAGTCCAAATTTCTGTCTCACTTTTGCTAGTCTTTCATCCCAACACTTCAGGACTGGACCTTTTCCACCGAACCAGACTCCTAGGATTTTGATGAGGCCTGTCCTGATGGGGAAAGGGAAGGGGTCAAAAGACAGGCGCCACTCCCCGAAGAGCATGGTCTCTGACTTCCCGCAGTTGACCTTTGCACCCGAAGCTTTTCCAAAGTCCTCACATGTTTGGACGAGCTCTTTCACTGATTGCTGGTCAGCGCAGAAGATGGTTACATCGTCCATGTACAGCGAGCACTTTGCCTCTTGTCTGCCATGTATTGGTGCAGTGATCCCCCTGAAAACTGGATTCTGTCTGATGCATTCAGTGAAGAGCTCTATACAACAGACAAAAAGGAGAGGTGAGAGAGGGTAACCTTGTCTGACCCCAGAAAGCACTGGAAAGGGGTCAGTCTTCCAGCCGTTCACCAGCACCGTACTGAAAATGTCAAGGTACATTAGGTTAACATATGAACAGAACATTTCTCCCAGCCCAAATCTGCGCAGTGCCCTGCCCATGAATTCATGAGAGACACGGTCAAAGGCCTTCTCCTGATCAAGGCTGACCAGGGCTGCCTTTATACGGTGGTCTCTGATATAGTGGACCATGTCTCTGATTAGGGCAAGGTTATCTGCTATTCTGCGACCGGGAATGCCGCAGGTTTGGTCTGGGTGAACAATCTGACCAATGACCCTCTTTAGCCTGTTGGCTAGTACCTTGGCAAGGATCTTGTAGTCCACATTCAGGAGAGAGATGGGCCGCCAATTTTTAAGGTCACATCTCTCTCCCTTCTGTTTATACAAGATCGTGATCATCCCCTCCCTTAGCGTCAGAGGCATTCTTCCCTCCGCCACCATCTCCTCGTATAGTTCAAGCAGGGCTTGATCGCAGACGTACGTTTCGGCTTTCTTGGGACTCATCAGTGAGGTGCAGCTGATCCGTCTAGGCGCTGTGAGCAATGGGTCCACGTCTGGATTCCCCTCATTACTCTTAGGGTGACCAAGCCAAAGAGCAATTTGCATATGTTGAAAGAAAAGTCAGAAATACTCAACTTGGCTCATAAGCCAGCAAATACATGCAAGAAGCTCACTGGGACTGTGTCTTCGCATCCAGGGTGCAATCTCTTTAATCTCAGCAGTGCCATACACAGAGAGGAAATACTCTGAAGCATATCATACTGGTCCTGCCAAAAGACAACCCACCTACAAAATGCCAGACAATTCCACTCTGAAAAGAAATGAAACAACTAACTCCAGATGTAAGTTTCAGCTTTCACAGAACTCACCAGTGAGGTGCAACTGATCCTTCTAGGCACTGTGAGCAAGGGAACCACGTCTGGATTCCCCTCATTACACTTAGGGTGATGAAGCCCAAGAGCAATTTGCATATGTAGATAGAAAAGACAGAGATGCTCAACTAGACTGATAAGCTGGCAAATACATGGAAGATGCTCACTGGGACTGTGTCCTCGTGCCCAGGGTGCAATCTCTTTTAGCTCACCTGTGCCATACACAGAGAGGAAATCCACTGAAACATATCATACTGGTCCACCCAAAAGATAGCCCCGACACAAAATGCAAAAAAGGTGAAATTTACTCACCGATATTTTGTTTTCCTCTGTGTCCTTCCACGGCAATGACTGTGGGTGTTAGCTCCGCCTCCCAGCTGGTAGGACCAAATCAAAAAATATAAATATCTGGTTCCTCCTCCTCCCTCTCAGTTATACTATTGTCCAAGCTGCAAAATATCAAAAGGTTAGAAACCAGAAACTGCAGTCTAAAACAGATACATCTTAAGGCATAAGAAATCATATATCAAGCTAATCCAGAGTAAGACCGGAACGATACATTACCGTTTATCCTAGGGAGGGGTGCCGTGGAAGGACACAGAGGAAAACAAAATATCAGTGAGTAAATTTCACCTTTTCCTCTGTGTCCAATCCACGGCAATGACTGTGGGACTTACCAAAGCAGTACCCCAGCCTATAGGGAGGGAACAATACGTGTTTACAAAAAACAGGAAAGTGCAGAAGCTAGCTCTCCACTGTCGAAACTGGAATCTGCTGAGGCCAGAATACTATAAGTACAATAAAGGAGAATACTGTCAACTACGCAGTTGCATGTATATTCAGTAGGCATAGCTACTGTTTTTGTGCTCAGATTGATGATATAACAGCTGTAGAATGTACCTTAAGCTGTACAGGAGTAGTCTGGTTGCCTGATGTATAAGCCAGACTAACGCAGTCCTAAAAACCCTCTAATGAAAAAAGGTTGGAAGCTGCAGATCCTTTATGGAGAAAGAACAAGCAAGATATTGGGAGTCCTGACTTGCCTAGGTTGTTAAATCTATCGTTGGACCTCTGCCCAGGTCAGGATTGTGCAAAGATCCTTCAGTATCAAAAGGAGTATCAGAGAATAATAGAAGGAAAGACATAGTCTAAACAAGAATCTTGACACTACCCTGGAACGAGGTGGTGGATTAGGTAGAGAAACAATCTTGTCCTGATAAGACACCCGCTGCGGAGGAGAACACAGTAGAGCCTACAGTTCATCTGAATGAATGCATCTGTCAAGAGCAGAATAGTCTTAAGGATAAAAAGATGCACACAGGTACTTGCCCAAGGCTCAAGTTGAAGCATGAGGATCGTATCCCAAGGAAAAAATTCCCAGATAGTGGGAAAACATTATAATAGCAGAAATTAATTTTCTGTAACCTATGGATAGCCGAAACTAGTAGGAGAGCACAGCTGAAACTTAGAGCCGGGCCAAGAAAGATATAGACTTAATCCCTTCTGTCGTCCTCCTAGAAAAGGTTAGTGATACATTCAGGCAACAACCGGGATCGGACAAAATGTCTATCCCAGTCCGCTCTGGAGAAAAAAAGGACCTGAGTAAATCGTAGTACAAGAGAGGAGATGACTGGCTCAGATAACATATACAACTTACGTAACAGAAATCTCTGTAACGATAAGACCTGAATGGCCGATAATGGAGATGGAGACAGAATCCCTCTCCTCTGTATATCCCGCACACACTGAGAATATCCACACATATACACATATGAATACAAATACATACACACAGGGCTCAAATTCCCACTCGACACTAGCCAACGGTGAGTGAAAAATTCGGCCCTGACGAGAAGAAATTCAGCCAGAGAGTGCATGCCTTGTCCTGCGAGTAACCTCTCAGAACTGGCCAGAAGCAAAGGATTCACAATATAAGCCACGATACACACCAACACATACACCTCGACATAAAGTAGACATGACGTTGCCTGAGATTCAGCTCCTGAGGGAGTTCCAAACTGCAGTCAGATCTAGAAGATTGATGTGTAGCTAAATCCGACTGCGATTCTAGATTCCTATGTAGACCCTGCATTCCAAATGCTTCCCCCCTGTTGCTGGCCTCTGTGCAGACTGTCATTAGGGGTCTAGAAAGGCTTTCTTATAGTGAACTGTCAATATCACAAGATATATCGAGTCTTGTGGAAAGTTTACTGAGAATCCTTGGAATGTATCGAATGGATCCTTCAAATAGTAGCACGGAAATAGGTGCTAAAATGGGCAACTGTGCAAACCTGACCAAGGTATCATGTGATGGGCTGACAAGGAGGTTCCCCAGAGGGTGCGAGAGAAATCTCTGGCTGTCTGGATGATCTTGATAAGGAAGGGCAAGTCTCAGGAAAGGAGACGGTAATCAGTAGGGAAGAGAACCATCAAGTATAGCGCCCTGTCAAACTTAAAGCCCAAATAAACAGTCCTCTAGAGATGGCAATAACTGCTCAAGGAAGTAGAGTGGACTGGCCTAGGCTGTCTATCAGGTAAAATCCTGGAGATACTAGTTAATTTCTGTGTTCTTGAGTCTTAGAACAAAGAGATTAGCCTACAGGAAGGGCAGAAACAATCCTGTCTTAGAAGAGCAGTCATGGTAATTTATGGTACTTCGGTGAACACAATAGGTGTTGATGTAGGCTGAAGTTCCATTGAAGGGACAGGAGAGAAAACCCCCAGGTAGGAATGAAGAGTGTATTGGCCAAAGTTGTCAGGGCTGAGGAAGAAGGGAGTAGCAGTCCTGCAGAATTGGAGAGCCAGGAGCTGGTCAGCAGAGAGCTATCCACCCAGGCTCACCCCAAGACCTGTGTATAGTGAACCAATCCTGCTGGCATCACATATAACCAGACCTATCAAGCTGTCCAGACCCGGAGGTCCAGCAAGACCCCTTCCTTGGTCTGAAATAAAATGCTACCGTCTGCTTTCTACTATAAGAGGAGAAGCCTAAAATCATAAAGGAAGGATCAATCGCCTACCTAAAGGCAATCCTAACTAAAAGAACAAGGTACTGACACAGGTCTGAAAGACCTAACTATGGGAAAATATATGACCCATCTTAAAGATGGTCAGGGAAACTTCTATTTAGAAGGTAACTGATCAATTATTACCCGATCAATATGATTCAAACCAATATGGGATGAAAACGATCCTTCTTAAAGAAAGACAATGAACCTCCCTTGACCTTGATCCCGAAAGCTTGTCCAGTTGAAACAAACTGAAGGAATGGAAGAAAGATGCTTCCTCCACAGAGGCATACAGTGAACTGCTACCTGGATTATCTGGCATAGCCAATGTACAACACAGATTAATTAAACCAGGCAGATACCTCCAACACCTAAGTATGTTCCATAATAAAGCTAAGATAATGACCACAGACACTTAAAGTCTTTTAAACCAGGAATAAAGAATGGCTACTAAGATCTGGTTAACACCTTCAGTCTGAAACAGAATCCCTTTCAGCCAGGAGAGCCATTGGACACCAGTTCTACAGAAAGGACAGTCTAACAAAGGGGAAATGAGGGAAGGAGGGCTAGATGAATGAGAACAACTGGCTAACTCTGGAGAGAACCTGGTAAAGGGGGGATCCTAACAGGGTAGACATCCGAGGTATCAATCTAAAATAGTAGAAAGTTATCCCTCTGTGGTCTGGTAAGCTAACCAGAAAACACCACAAGAAAACAGAGAAGAGAAACTTCTGCTTCCACAGAAAAGGAGAAATAGAATGAACTCCAAAGCAATGATGCTGTAAAGGCAGATATAAGGTATACAGTTAAGACAAGCTACATATTTCAAGGAATACCTACAGATATAACTGAAGTAACCAAGTTACCATCCTTTATGCTGCTGCCCTTTAGAGCTTCACAGAGAGGAGGATATAGCTACTAAGAGATCCTCCACCTCTTCCCCCAGATATAGCATGGAATAAGTCCATTTCCTGGGTCAGCACGTCAGGCCTCTTCCACATTGAGTCTCATAGAATCAAGAGTGTAGATTGTAGGAGAGGTTCATCCAGGCTCTCCTTGACTGTATGGAATATCAGCACCTGTCTTTATAATAAAATAAACCCAACAAAGCTCTTTGCTGGTTCAGAAATACCATATTAGCTGGATGTAGTACAAGCTAAATATTTTATCCGTTGTATCCTGCACAGCAGAAATGAGATGCTGAAAGCTGAGACTTGTCAGATTCAAATTATAAAACAATTACAATATAATCAAATAACAGAAACGCTGCTTACCTTGTCAGTGCTGGAACCGGGAGTCTCCTTTGAATAGGAGTGTGTTCCATCTTTTGGACCGTATAGCCGCTATTGGCTTATATCCCTGCTGAAGGCCTATCCCAGGTTCAGACTTGCTCAATTAAGAGACAGGCAGTGCCTTCCCTCTGAAACTTAAGGGGCGAATGGAGTGTCTTCACTGCACAGACTCCTATGGTTGCTTGCATTCCCACGGGAGAGATAGGTACTACGGGCAGATGAAAGAAGGCTGATGCAGCCTGTTTGACTGTAGGACCAAGCAGTGCGTTTCAACCGAAGATGCCCTGCTTCCCTGAGTGTTTGCTGGAATTGTAGCGTTTTCTTAATGTGGCTTATATCCCCTATCCAACAGGAGAGGTAAGCACACGAAATGGGCAGTACATTGACTGACACTGGGCCCCTGTGAACCTCACTGGTGGAGGGTATTTGGCGTGCGTGCAGAATGTCGGAACCTGCAGTAGCCTTCGATTCAGCGTGCGCTCCATCCGTGGAACACATAGGCATATCCGGTCTACCAAGACACCTGCGAGGTCCAGCCTTGCTTGAGTGTAGCAGCAGACTGAAATTCACTGTTCACTGATATCGAGGTATTAGTACCGCAGAGGCATCTGAATGTAGCTGTGTCCCAAAATCCTCATAGGAGAGGTAAGTATAACTGCAGTGTGAAACTGAAGGCCAATCCCGCCTAGTATGACTGCCGGAATAGATGGAGCGTTCCAGGCTGAGACGCAGGATGCTGCCACTGACACTGTGAAGGCTTCCTGCACGCGGCTTGCGTCCCGAATTCATGCGGGAGAGGCAAGCACAATCAAAGTGCTTAATTCAGGCAAACAAGCACCTTATGCGAACCTCCGCTGGTGGAGGATATTAGGGCCAGATAAAAATAAATATACTACACGTTAATAGGTGCAGTATATAGCTGGGCAAAACAATAAAATAGAAGAAATTCTCAGCGAGGTATAGAGCACCTCTGTCCTTCCAGCTTGGTAGGACAAAAATAAGTGAGAGGGAGGAGGAGGAACCAGATATTTATATTTTTTGACTTGGTCCTACCAGCTGGGAGGCGGAGCTAACACCCACAGTCATTGCCGTGGATTGGACACAGAGAAAATAAGTCCTCTCTGAAAAAAAGGTAACAGTTTACCCCAGACATACCTTTAGACCTTCTTATTTCTCGTCGGCGAGGTGCAGTTGATCCCTCTAGACACTGTGAACAAGGGGTCCACGTCTGAATTCCCCTCATTTCTCTTAGGGTGACCAAGCCCAAGGCCAATTTGCATATGTTGAAAGAAAAGTCAGAGATGCTCAACTAGGCTAATGAGCTAGCAAATACATGCAAGAAGCTCACTGAGACTGTGTCCTCACGCCCAAGGGGCAACCTCTTTTAGCTAATCAGTGCCAAACAAAGAAGAAATCCTCTGAAGCATATCATACTGGTCCTGCCAAATGACAGTCCAGCCATAAAATGCCAGACAAGTCCTCTCTGAAAAAGTGAAACAGCTAACCCCAGACGTACGTTTCGGCCTTCTTGGACCTCGTCGGTGAGGTGCAGCTGATCCCTCTAGGCACTGTGAGCAAGGGGTCCATGTCTGGATTCCCTTCATTTCTCTTAGGGTGACCAAGCCCAAGTGCAATTCGCATATGTAGAAAGAAAATTCAGAGATGCTCAACTAGGCTCATGAGCTAGCAAATACATGCAAGAAGCTCACGGGGACTATTTTAGCTCACCAGATCCATACACAGAGAGAAAATACTCTGAAGCGTATCATTCTTGCCCTGCCAAAGACAGTGTAGCCACAAAATACCAGACAAGTTCCCCCTTAAAAAGAAACCAGCTAACCACAGAAGAACATTTCAGCCTTCTTGGACCTTATCAGTGAGGTGCAGCTCAACCCTCTAAGGGCTGTGAGCAAAGGGTCCACGTCTGAATTCCCCTCATTACTATTAAGGTGACCAATACCAAGTGCAATTTGCATATGTAGAAAGAAAAGTCAAAGATGCTCAACTAGACTCATTAGCTAGCAAATACATGCAAGAAGCTCACTGGGACTGTGTCGTCGTGCCCAGGGTGCGATCTCTTATAGCTCACCAGAGACATACATACAGAGAAAATCCTCTGAAGCATATCATACTGGTCCTACAAAAACACAGTCCAGCCACTAAATGCCACACAAGTCCTCTCTGAAAAAGTGAAACAGCTAACCCCAGACGTACATTTCAGCCTCCTTGGGCCTTGTCAGTGAGGTGCAGCAGATCCCTCTAAGCACTCTGAGCAAAGGGTCCACGTCAGAATTCCCCTCATTGCTCTTAGGGTGACCAAGCCCAAGAGCAATTTGCATATGTAGAAGGAAAAGTCAGAGATGCTCAACTAAGATCATGAGCTAACAAATACATGCAAGAAGCTCAGTGGGACTTTGTCCTCAAGCCCAGGATGCAATCTTTTTTAAGCTCACCAGAGCCATACACAGAGAGAAAATCCTCTGAAGCATATCATACCAGTCCTGCCAAAAGACAGTCCAGCCACAAAATGCCAGACAAGTCCTCTATGAAAAAGAAAAGGTAACAGCTAACCACAGATGACCATTTCAGCCTTCTTGGGCCACATCAGTGAGGTGCAGCTGATCCATCTAGGCACTGTAAACAAGGGGTGCACGTCTGGATTCCCGTCATTACTCTTAGGGTGACAAACCCAAAAAGCAATTTCCATATGTAGAAAGAAAAGTCAGAGATACTCAAATAGGCTCATGAGTTGTCAAATACATGCA
Source organism: Rhinophrynus dorsalis (assembly GCA_037306005.1). Lineage (NCBI taxonomy): Eukaryota > Metazoa > Chordata > Amphibia > Anura > Rhinophrynidae > Rhinophrynus > Rhinophrynus dorsalis. The sequence continues at coordinate 190,637,038 of CM074727.1, read as the reverse complement.
AAAAGCTCACTGGGACTGGGTCCTTATCCACAAGGTGCAATCTCTTATAGCTCACCAGTGCCATACACAGAAAGGAAATCCTTTGAAGCCTATCATACTGGTTTCGCCAAAAGACAGTCCACCCACAAAATGCCAGACAAGTCCTCTCTGAAAAAGGGAAACAACTAACCCCAGACATACATTTCAGACTTCTTGGGCCTCAACGGTGAGGTACAGCTGATCTCTCTACCTACTGTGAGCAAGAGGACCATGTCTGAATTCTCCTCATTACTCTTAGGGTGACCAAGCCCAGGAACAACTTGCATATGTAGAAAGAAAAATCAGAGATGCTCAACTAGACTCATATGCTACCAAATACATGGAAGATGCTCACTGAGACAGTGTCCTTGTGCCAATGGTGGAATCTCTTTTAGCTCACCAATGCTATACACAGAGAGAAAATCCTCTGAAGCATATCATACTGGTCCTGCCACAAAATGGCAGACAAGGTCTCTCTGAAATAGGGAAACAGCTAACCCTAGACGTACGGTTCAGACTTCTTGGGCCTCAACGGTGAGGTGCATTTGCGCCCTCCAGTCACTGTGAGCAAGGGGTCTACTTCTGGATTCCCCTCATTACTCTTAGGGTGACCAAGCCCAAGAGCAATTTACATATGTAGAAAGAAAAGTCAGAGATACTAAAATAGGCTCATGAGCTAACAAATACATGCAAGAAGCTCACTGGGACTGTGTCCTCACTCCCAGGGTGCAATCTCTTTTAACTCACCAGTGCCATACACAAAGAAGAAATCCTCTGAAGCATACCATACTGGTCCTGACAGAAGACAGTCCAGCCATAAAATGCCAGACAAGTCCTCTCTGAAAAAGGAAAACAAGGTGACCCCAGACATACATTCTGGCCTTCTTTGACCTTGTCGGGAAGGCGGGTCTGATATCTCTAGACACTGTAAGCAAGGGAACCACATCCGAATTCCCCTCATTTCTCTTAGGGTGACCAAGCCAAAGAGCAATTTGCATATGTAGAAAGAAAAGTCAGAGTAATCTAGGCTCATGAGCTAACAAACACATGCAAGCAGCTCACTGGAACTGGGTCTTTATCCAGAAGGTGCAATCTCTTATAGCTCACCAGTGTCATACACAGAAAGGAAATCATTTGAAGCCTATTATACTGGTCTTGGCAAAAGACAATCCAGCCACAAAATGCCAAACAAGTCCTCTCTGAAAAAGGGAAACAACTAAAACCAGACATACATTTTTGCCTTCTTGGACCTCATCCGTGAGTTGCAGCTGATCCCTCTAGGCACTGTGAGCAAGGGAACCACGTCTGAATTCCCCTCATTACTTATAGCGTGACCAAGCCCAAGTGCAATTTGCCTATGTAGAAAGAAAAGTCAGAGATGCTCAACTAGGTTCATGAGTTATCAAATACATGCAAGAAGATCACTGGGACTGTGTCCTCACGCCAAGCGTGCAATCTCTTTAAGCTCACCAATGTCATACACAGAGAGTAAATCCCCAAAAGACAGCCCAGCCACAAAAAGCCACACATGTTCGCTCCGAAAAAAGGGGAACAGATAGCCCAAGACTTCCGTTTCAGCCTTCTTGGACCTAACCAATGAGGTGCAGCTGATTGCACTAGACACTGTGAGCAAGGGAACCATGTCTGAATTCCCCTCATTTCTCTTAGGGTGACCAAATCAAAGAGCAATTTGCATATGTAGAAAGAAAAGTCAGTGATGCTCAATTATGCTCATGAGCTAACAAATACATGCAAGAAGCTCACTGGGACTGTGTCCTCACACCCAGAGTACAATCTCTTTTATCTCACCAGTGCCATACACAGAAAGGAAATCCTCTGAAGCATATCATACTGGTCCTGCCAAAAGAGAATCCAGCCACAAAAATGCCAGACAAGTCCTCTCCGAAAAAAGGGAAATAGCTAACTACAGATGTACATTTCAGACTTCTTGGCCCCTCGTCAGTGAGGTGCAGCTGATCCCTCCAGGCACTGTGAGCAAGGAGTCCACTTCTGGATTCCCCTCATTACACTTAGGGTGACCAAGCCCAAGAGCAATTTGCATATGTAGAAAGAAAAGTCTAAAATGCTCAACTAGGCTCATAAGCTAACAAATACATGCAAGATGCTCACTGGGACTGTGTCCTCACGCCAAGCATACAATCTCTTTTATCTCACCAGTGCCATACACAGTGAGAAAATACTCTGAAGCATATCACACTGGTCCAGCCACAAAACACCAGACACGTCCTCACTGAAAAAGGAAACAGCTAACCACAGAAATACATTTCAGGCTCTTTGAACCTCGTCAGTGATGTGCAGCTGATCTCTTAAGGCACTGTGAGCAAGGGGTCCACATCGAATTCCCCTCATTACTCTTAGGGTGACCAATACCAAGTGAAATTTGCATATTTAGAAAGAAAAGTCAGAGATGCTCAACTAGGCTGATGAGACAGCAAATACATGCGAGAAGCTCACTGGGACTGTGTCCTCGCACCCAAGGTGCAATCTCTTTTAGCTCACCAGTCATTAACACAGAAAAGAAATCTTCAGAAGCATATCATACTGGCCCTGCCAGAAAGCAGGCACGCCAATAAATGCCAGACAAGTCATCTCTGAAAAAACGTAAACAACTAGCCACAGGCGTAAATTTCAGCCTTCATGGACCTAGTCGGTGAGGTGCAGCAGATCCTTCTAGGCACTGTGATCAATGGGTCCACGTCTGAATCCCCCTCATTACTCTTAGGGTGACCAATACCAAGTGAAATTTGCGTATTTAGAAAGAAAAGTCAGAGATGCTCAACTAGGCTCATGATCTAGCAAATACATGCAAGAAGGTCACTGGGACTGTGTCCTCACACCCAGGGTGCAATCTCTTTTATCTCACCAGTGCCATACACAGACAGAAAATTCTCTGAAGCATAGCATGATGGTTCTACCAAAAAACCAGTACAGCCTTAAAACACCAGAGAAGTCCTCTCTGAAAAAGAGAAACCGCTAATCCCAAACATACATTTCGGGCATCGTCGGTGAGGTGCAGCTGATCCCTCTAGGCACTATGAGCAAAGGGCCTACGACTAAGTTCCCCTCATTACTCTTAGAGTGACAAAGCCCAAAAGCAATTTGCATATGTAGAAAGAAAAATCAGAGATACTCAAATAGGCTCATGAACTAACAAATACATGCAAAAAGCTAACTAGGACCGTGTCCTCGCGCCCAGGGTGCAATCTCTTTTAGCTCACCAGTGCGATACACAGAGAGAAAATCCTCTGAAGCAAATCATATTGGTCCTGCCAAAAGACAGTCCAGCCATAAAATGCCAGACAAGTCCTTGTCGGTGATGTGCATCTGATCCCTCTAGGCACTGTGAGCAAGGGAACCATGTCTGAATTCCCCTAATTTCTCTTAGGGTGACCAAGCACAAGAGCATTCTCCCTATGTAGAAAGAAAAGTAAGAGATGCTCATAAGCTAACAAATACATGCAAGAAGCTCACTAGGATTGTGTCTTCATGCCCAGGGTACAATCTCTTTTAGCTCACCAGTGCCATACACAGAGAGGAAATCCTCTGAAGTATATCATTCTGGTCCCACCAATAGACAATCCAGCCACAAAATACCTCTCTGAAAAAGAGAAACCGCTAACCCCAGACATACATTTTGGCCTTCTTGGGCTTTGTCGACGAGGTGCAGCTGATCCCTCTAGGCAATGTGAACAAGGTGTGTATGTCTGGATTCCCCTCATTACTCTTAGGGTGACCAAGCCCAAGAGCAATTTGCATATGTAGAAAGAAAAATCAGAGATGCTCAAATAGGCTCATGAGCTAGCAAATACATGCAAGAAGATCACTGGGACTTTGTCCTCACGCCCAGGGTGCAACATCTTTTAGCTCACCAGTGCCATACACAGAGAGGAAATCCTCTGAAGCATATCATACTGGTCCTGCCAAAATAGCCCAGCCACAAAATGCCAGACAAGTCCTCTATGAAAAAAGGGGAACAGCTAACCACAGATGAACATTTCAGCCTTCTTGGGCCTCATCAGTGAGGTGCAGGTGATCCCTCTAGGCACTGTGAACAAGGGGTGCACGTCTGGATTTCCCTCATTACTCTTAGGGTGACCAAGCCCAAGAGCAATTTACATATGTAGAAAGAATAGTCAGAGATGTTCAACTAGGCTCATGAGCTAGCAAATACATGCAAGAAGATCACTGGGACTTTGTCCTCACGCCCGGGGTGCAATCTCTTTTAGCTCACCAGTGGCATACACAGAGAGGAAATCCTCTGAAGCATATCATACTGGTCCTGCCAAAAGACAATCCAGCCACAAAATATCTCTCTGAAAAATGGAAACAGCTAACCCCAGACGTACATTTTGGCCTTCTTAGGCCTCATCGGCGAGGTGCAGCTGATCCCTCTAGGCAATGTGAACAAGATTTGTATGTCTGGATTCCCCTCATTACTCTTAGGGTGACCAAGCCCAAGAACAATTTGCATACGTAGAAAGAAAAATCAGAGATGCTCAAATAGGCTCATGAGCTAGCAAATACATGCAGGAACCTTACTAGGACTGTGTCCTCACGCCCAAGGTGCCATCTCTTTTATATCGCCAGAGACAGAAAAGAAAAGAAAAGAAAAGAAAAGAAAAGAAAAGAAAACCTCAGAAGCATAACATACTGGTCCTGCCAAAAGACACACACACGAAATGCCAGACTAGTCCTATATGAAAATAGGAATCAGCTAACCCCAGACGTACATTTTGGGCTTCTTCTGCCTCATCCCTGAGTTGTATCTGATCCCTCTAGGTGCTGTGAGCAATGGGTCCATGTCTGGATTCCCCTCATTACTCTTAGGGTGACAAAGCCCAACAGCAATTTGCATATGTAGAAAGAAAAGTCAGAGATACTCAACTAGGCTCATGAGCTAGCAAATACATGCAAGAAGCTCACTGGGACTTTGTACTCACTCACAATATGAAATCTCTTTTAGCTCACCAGTACCACACACAGAGAGAGAAAAAAAAAAATAAAAATAAAAATAAAAATAAAATAAAATAAAATAATAATTCTCTGAAGCATATCATTCTGGTACTGCCAAAAGACAATACACGCACGAAATGCCAGACAAGTCCTCTCTGAAAAAAGGGGGAAAAACTAACCCCAGACGTATGTTTCGGCTTTCTTGGGACTCATCAGTGATGTGCGGCTGATCCCTCTAGGTGCTGTGAGCAATGGGTCCACGTCTGAATTCCCCTCATTACTCTTAAGGTGACCAAACCAAAGAGCAATTTGCATATGTTGAAAGAAAAGTCAGAGATGCTCAACTAGGCTCATAAGCTAACAAATACATGCAAGAAGCTCACTGGCACTGTGTTCTCATGCCCTGGGTGCAATCTCTTTAATCTCAGCAGTGCCATACACAGAGAGAAAATCCTCTGAAGCATATCATACTGGTACTGCCAAAAGACAACCCACCTACAAAATACCAGACAATTCCTCTCTGAAAAAAAAAAATGAAACAACTAACTCCAGATATAAGTTTCAGATTTCTCAGGACTCATCAGTGAGGTGCAACTAATCCTTCTAGGCACTGTGAGCAAGGGAACCACGTCTGGATTCCCCTCATTACTCTTAGGGTGACAAAGCCCAAGAGCAATTTGCATATGTAGATAGAAAAGTCAGAGATGCTCAACTAAGATCATGAGCTAACAAATACATGCAAGAAGCTCAGTGGGACTTTGTCATCAAGCCCAGGATGCAATCTTTTTTAAGCTCACCAGAGCCATACACAGAGAAAAAATCCTCTGAAGCATATCATACTGATCCTACCAAAACACAGTCCAGCCACAAAACGCCAGTCAAGTCCTTTATGAAAAAAAGGGGAACATCTAACCACAGATGACTATTTCAGCCTTCTTGAGCCACGTCAGCGAGGTGCAGCTGATCCATCTAGGCTCTGTAAACAAGGGGTGCACATCTGGATTCCCATCATTACTCTTAGGGTGACCAACCCAAAGAGCAATTTGCATATGTAGAAAGAAAAATCAGAGATACTCAAATAGGCTAATGAGCTATCAAATACATGCAAGAAGCTCACTGGGACTGGGTCCTTATCCACAAGGTGCAATCTCTTATAGCTCACCAGTATCATACACAGAGAGGAAATCCTTTGAAGCCTAACATACGGCTCTCGCCAAAAGACAGTCCACCCACAAAATGCCAGACAAGTCCTCTCTGAAAAAGGGGAACAACCCCAGACATACATTTCAGACTTGGGTCTCAACGGTGAGGTACAGCTGATCTCTTTACCCACTGTGAGCAAGAGGCCCATGTCTGAATTCTCCTCATTTCACTTAGGGTGACCAAGCACAGGAACAACTTGCATATGTAGAAAGAAAAATCAGAGATGCTCAAATAGGATCATGAGCTAGCAAATACATGGAAGAAGCTCACTGGGACTGTGTCCTCACGTCCAGAGTGCCATCTATTTTAGCTCACCAGTGCCATACACAGAAAGGAAATCCTCTGAAGAATATCATACTGGTCCTGCCAAAAGACAATCCAGCCACAAAAAGTCAGAAAAGTCCTCTCTGAAAAAGGAAAACAAGGTGACTCCAGATGTACATTTCGGCCTTCTTGGACCTTGTCGGTGAGGTGCGGCTGATATCTCTAGACACTGTGAGCAAGGGAACCACATCTGAATTCCCCTCATTTCTCTTAGGGTGACCAAGCCAAAGAGCAATTTGCATATGTAGAAAGAAAAGTCAGAGTAATCTAGGCTCATGAGCTAACAAATACATGCAAGCAGCTCAATGGAACTGGGTCCTTATCCACAAGGTGCAATCTCTTATAGCTCACCAGTGTCATAAACAGAAAGGAAATCCTTTGAAGCCTATCATACTGGTCTTAGCAAAAGACAATCCAGCCACAAAATTCCAAACAAGTCCTCTCTGAAAAAGGGAAACCGCTAGCCCCAGACATACATTTTTTTGCCTTCTTGGGCCTCATCTGTGAGTTGCAGTTGATCCCTCTATGTACTGTGAGCAAGGGAACCACGTCTGCATTCCCCTCATTACTCTTAGGGTGACCAAGCCCAAGAGCAATTTCCATATGTAGAAAGAAAAGTCAGAGATGCTCAACTAGGTTAATGAGCTATCAAATACATGCAAGAAGCTCACGGGGACTGAGTCCTCGCGCCCAGAGTGCAATCTATTTTAGCTCACCAGATCCATACACAGAGAGAAAATACTCTGAAGCATATCATCCTGGCCCTGCCAAAGACAGTCCAGCCACAAAATACCAGACAAGTTCCCACTTGAAAAGAAAACAGCTAGCCACAGAAACACATTTCAGCCTTCTTGGACTTTATCAGTGAGGTGCAACTCAACCCTCTAGGGACTGTGAGCAAAGGGTCCACGTCTGAATTCCCCTCATTACTATTAAGGTGACCAATACCAAGTGCAATTTGCATATGTAGAATGAAAAGTCAAAGATGCTCAACTAGACTCATTAGCTAGCAAATACATGCAAGAAGCTCACTGGGACTGTGTCCTCGTGCCCAGGGTGCAGTCTCTTATAACTCACCAGAGACATACATAGAGAGAAAATCCTCTGAAGCATATCATAGTGGTCCTACAAAAACACAGTCCAGCCACTAAATGCCACACAAGTCATCTCTAAAAAAAGTGAAACAGCTAACCCCAGACGTACATTTCGGCCTTCTTGGGCCTTATCAGTGAGGTGCAGCATATCCCTCTAAGCACTCTGAGCAAAGGGTCCACATCAGAATTCCCCTCATTGCTCTTAGGGTGACCAAGCCCAAGAGCAATTTGCATATGTAGAAGGAAAAGTCAGAGATGCTCAATTAAGATCATGAGCTAACAAATACATGAAAGAAGCTCAGTGGGACTTTGTCCTCAAGCCCAGGATGCAATCTTTTTTAAGCTCACCAGAGCCATACACAGAGAGAACAGCTAACCACAGATGGCCATTTCAGCCTTCTTGGGCCATGTCAGTGCGGTGCAGCTGATCCATCTAGGCAATGTAAACAAGGGGTGCACGTCTGGATTCGCGTCATTACTCTTAGGGTGACCAACCCAAAGAGCAATTTCCATATGTAGAAAGAAAAGTCAGAGATACTCAAATAGGCTCATGAGCTGTCAAACACATGCAAGAAGCTCACTGGGACTGGGTCCTTATCCACAAGGTGCAATCTCTTATAGCTCACCAGTATCATACACAGAGAGGAAATCCTTTGAAGCCTATCATACTGGTCTCGCCAAAAGACAGTGCACCCACAAAATGCCAGACAAGTCCTCTCTGAAAAAAGGAAACAACTAACCCCAGACATACATTTCAGACTTCTTGGGCCTCAACAGTGAGGTACAGCTGATCTCTCTACCCACTGTGAGCAAGAAGACCATGTCTGAATTCTCCTCATTTCTCTTAGGGTGACCAAGCACAGGAGCAACTTGCATATGTAGAAAGAAAAATCAGAGATGATCAACTAGACTCATATGCTACCAAATACATGGAAGATGCTCACTGGGACAGTGTCTTTGTGCCAAGGGGGGAATCTCTTTTAGCTCACCAATGCCATACACAGAGAGAAAATCCTCTGAAGCATATCATACTGGTCCTGCCACAAAATGGCAGACAATGTCTCTCTGAAATAGGGAAACAGCTAACCCTAGACGTACGGTTCAGACTTCTTGGGCCTCAACGGTGAGGTGCATCTGATCCCTCTAGGCACTGTGAGCAAGGGGTCCACTTCTGAATTTCCCTCATTACTATTAGGGTGACCAAGCCCAAGAGCAATTTACATATGTAGAAAGAAAAGTCAGAGATACTAAAATAGGCTCATGAGCTAACAAATACATGCAAGAAGCTCACTGGGACTGTGTCCTCACTCCCAGGGTGCAATCTCTTTTATCTCACCAGTGCCATACACAGAGAGGAAATCCTCTGAAGCATATCATATTGGTACTGCCAAAAGACAGCCCAGCCACAAAAAGCCAGACATGTTCTCGCTGAAAAAAGGGGAACAGATAGCCCAAGACTTCCATTTCAGCCTTCTTGGACCTAGTCAGTGAGGTGCAGCTGATTACACTAGACACTGTGAGCAAGGGAACCATGTCTGAATTCCCCTCATTTCTCTTAGGGTGACCAAGGCCAAGAGCAATTTGCATATGTAGAAGGAAAGGTCAGTGGTGCTCAATTATGCTCATGAGCTAACAAATACATGCAAGAAGCTCACTGGGACTGTGTCCTCACGCCTAGGGTGCAATCTCTTATAGCTCACCAGTGCCATACACAGAGAGGAAATCTTCTGAAGCAAATCATACTGGTCCTGCCAAAAGACAATCCAGCCACAAAATACCTCTCTGAAAAAGGGAAACAGCTAACCCCAGACGTACATTTCAGCCTTCTTGCACCTCGTCGACAAGGTGCAACTGATCCCTCTAGGCAATGTGAACAAGGTGTGTATGTCTGGATTCCCCTCATTACTCTTAGGGTGACCAAGTCCAAGAGCAATTTGCATATGTAGAAAGAAAAATCAGAGATGCTCAAATAGGTTCATGAGCTAGCAAATACATGCAACAACCTCACTAGGACTGTGACAGAGACGAAATCCTCTGAAGCATATCATTCTAGTACTGCCAAAAGACACACGCACTAAATGCCAGACAAGTCCTCTACAAAAATTGGAATCAGCTAACCCCAGACATACATTTGGTGCTTCTTCTGCCTCATCCACAGGTTGTAGCTGATCCTTTTAGGTACTGTGAGCAAGGGAACCACGTCTGAGTTCCCCTCATTTCTCTTAGGGTGACCAAGCCCAAGAGAAATTTGCATATGTAGAAAGAAAAGTCAGAGATGCTCAACTAGGCTCATGAGCTAGCAAATACATGCAAGAAGCTCAACAGGATTGTGTCCTAGCGCCCAGGGTGCAATTTCTTTTAGCTCACCAGAGCCAGAGCGAAAATCCCCTGAAGCATATCATAATGGTACTGCCAAAAGACAGCCCAGCCACAAAATGCCAGACAAGTCCTCCCAGAAAACAGGGGAACAACTAACCCCAGACGTACGTTTTTTTTTTGTAATAATCTTTATCTTGACATGGAAAATACAATACAACATTTTTTTGTCCAGTAATGCTTTCCAATACAGAGTGCATTCATACATTTAATACAATAACATTCTTAATACGCAGTGCACTTTGGCAGCACACAGGTACACCTGACCTTTATTGTATCATCACTTTATTGAAGTCAACACTTTATTTCACTGTATTAAAGTCTCTGTGGGCATTCGCCTGGGGGATTGGGTGTGTGTGTGTGGGGGGGGGGGGCCAAGGGGAGGTGACAGTGGTATTGAGCCATTAGAGGGGATGTTAGTCCTCCTCTTCAGGGCTGTCCAAGATGTTATAGTCTCTTAGAAGACTGTGGATCAGTCTGTGACAGTCCTGTGTTGTCACCTGTTCTCTCCTCAGCACCAGACGATTCCTTGCAAACCACAGAGCGTCTTTGACACAGCACATGATGCGCCAGGTTTCCTGGATAGCACCATACGAGTGTGTCCCTAGAAATAGTCCATACAGTACCGAGTGGAACGACAAGTGTCTCTTTGGAACAGAGTCTTTGAGTTCATTTTCCAGGTCATCCAACAGAGCTTGGGCAAAGGGGCACTGCCAAAAAACATGCAGGGCAGTTTCTTCTGCCACGCATCCTCTAGGGCAATGTCTATACCTGCATAGGTTCCTTGCATGGATAAATGATCTGAGAGACAGACCCCCCCCTGAATGGCCATCCATGCAGTGTCTGTGTCTGTTGGTGAGTCTCCCTGATGACACGTTCTGCCATACCATCTTGGAAGTGGCAGCTGGGAGTCCTGAAATTGTCTCTATAATGTCTTTTGCTCTGATGAGCTTATATATGACCTTTGGGGTCCACAGTTCTGGTTTAACACCCTCCAGTTGGTTCTCCCTCACAAATCTACCAACATCCTGGTAGAACCAGGGGGTCGTCCAGTTGTAAGGGATGGAGCTGTCCCACCTCTCCCAACCAAGTCCCCTCCAAAGAGAAAGCAGGAAGAAACGGGACATGGCATTACCGGCAGATGCCTGGTCGCTCTCTCTTAAGGTCCTCCGCACACAGTTGCACACAAAGAAGGCCCGCAACATGGTGGGGATGTCTGGCACCCCCTTTCCTCCTTTGTGGGGCTCCTTGTACACAACTGCACGCTTCACTCTGTCCATTTTGGAGCCCCAGATGAAGTGAAACACTGCCCTTGTGATGGCTCTGCAAATTGTTGCCAAGGGTGGCCAAGCTTGGGCCATATACTGCAGAACTGGAAGGATCTCATTCTGCAGTACCAGTATTTTTCCCTCTATGGTGAGGTCCCTGAGGCTCCATAGTCCAAATTTCTGTCTCACTTTTGCTAGTCTTTCATCCCAACACTTCAGGGCCGCACCTTTTCCACCGAACCAGACTCCCAGGATTTTGATGAGGCCTGTCCTGATGGGGAAAGGGAAGGGGTCAGAAGACAGGCGCCACTCCCCGAAGAGCATGGTCTCTGACTTCCCGCAGTTGACCTTTGCACCCGAAGCTTTTCCAAAGTCCTCACATGTCTGGACGAGCTCTTTCACTGATTGCTGGTCAGCGCAGAAGACGGTTACATCGTCCATGTACAGCGAGCACTTTGCCTCTTGTCTGCCACGTATTGGTGCAGTGATCCCCCTGATCTCTGGATTCCGTCTGATGCATTCAGCGAAGAGCTCTATACAACAGACAAAAAGGAGAGGTGAGAGAGGGCAACCTTGTCTGACCCCAGAAAGTACTGGAAAGGGGTCAGTCTTCCAGCCGTTCACCAGCACCGTACTGAAAATGTCAAGGTACATTAGGTTAACATATGAACAGAACATTTCTCCCAGCCCAAATCTGCGCAGTGCCCTGCCCATAAATTCATGAGAGACACGGTCAAAGGCCTTCTCCTGATCAAGGCTGACCAGGGCTGCATTTATACGGCGGTCTCTGATATAGTGGACCGCATCTCTGATTAGGGCAAGGTTATCTGCTATTCTGCGACCGGGAATGCCGCAGGTTTGGTCTGGGTGAACAATCTGACCAATGACCCTCTTTAGCCTGTTGGCTAGTACCTTGGCAAGGATCTTGTAATCCACATTCAGGAGAGAGATGGGCCGCCAATTTTTAAGGTCGCATCTCTCTCCCTTCTGTTTATACAAGATTGTGATCATCCCCTCCCTTAGCCTCAGAGGCATTCTGCCCTCCGCCACCATCTCCTCATATACTCCAAGCAGGGCTTGACCCCAGATGTACGTTTCTGCTTTCTTGGGACTCATCAGTGAGGTGCGGCTGATCCCTCTAGGGCGCTGTGAGCAATGGGTCCATGTCTGGATTCCCTTCATTTCTCTTAGGGTGACCAAGCCCAAGAGCAATTCGCATATGTAGAAAGAAAATTCAGAGATGCTCAACTAGGCTCGTGAGCTAGCAAATACATGCAAGAAGCTCACTGGGACTGTGTCGTCATACCCAGAGTGCAATCTATTTTAGCTCACCAGATCCATACACAGAGAGAAAATACTCTGAAGCATATCATCCTGGCCCTGCTAAAAACAGTCCAGCCACAAAATACCAGACAAGTTCCCCCTTAAAAAGAAACCAGCTAACCATAGAAGAACATTTCAGCCTTCTTGGACCTTATCAGTGAGGTGCAGCTCAACCCTCTAGGGACTGTGAGCAAAGGGTCCACGTCTGAATTCCCCTCATTACTATTATTAAGGTGACCAATACCAAGTGCAATTGGCATATGTAGAAAAAAAAGTCAAAGATGCTCAACTAGGCTCATTAGCTAGCAAATACATACAAGAAGCTCACTGGGACTGTGTCCTCATGTCCAGGGTGCAATCTCTTATAGCTCACCAGAGACATACATAGAGAGAAAATACTCTGAAGCATATCATACTGGTCCTACAAAAACACAGTCCAGCCACTAAATGCCACACAAGTCATCTCTGAAAAAGTGAAACAGCTAACACCAGACGTACATTTCAGCCTTCTTGGGCCTTGTCAGTGAGGTGCAGCAGATCCCTCTAAGCACTCTGAGCAAAGGGTCCACGTCAGAATTCACCTCATTGCTCTTAGGGTGACCAAGCCCAAGAGCAATTTGCATATGTAGAAAGAAAAGTCAGAGATGCTCAACTAAGATCATGAGCTAACAAATACATGCAAGAAGCTCAGTGGGACTTTGTCCTCAAGCCCAGGATGCAATCTTTTTTAAGATCACCAGAGCCATACACAGAGAGAAAATCCTCTGAAGTACATCATACTGATCCTGCCAAAACACAGCCAAGCCACAAAATGCCAGACAAGTCCTCTATGAAAAAAGGGGAACAGCTAACCACAGATGAACATTTCAGCCTTATTGCGCCTCGTCAGCGAGGTGCAGCTGATCCCTCTAGACACTGTAAACAAGGGGTGCATATCTGGATTCCCATCATTACTCTTCTGTTGACCAACCCAAAGAGCAATTTCCATATGTAGAAAAAAAAGTCAGAGATACTCAAATAGGCTCATGAGCTGTCAAATACACGCAAGAAGCTCACTGGGACTGGGTCCTTATCCACAAGGTGCAATCTCTTATAGCCCATCAGTATCATACACAGAGAGGAAATTCTTTGAAACCTATCATACTGGCCCGGCCAAAAGACAGTCCACCCACAAAATACCAGACAAGTCCTCTCTGAAAATGGGAAACAACTAACCCCAGACATACATTTCAGACTTCTCGGGCCTCAACGGTGAGGTACAGCTGATCTCTTTACCCACTGTGAGCAAGAGGACCATGTCTGAATTCTCCTCATTTCTCTTAGGGTGACCAAGCCCAGGAACAACTTGCATATGTAGAAAGAAAAATCAGAGATGCTCAACTAGACTCATATGCTAGCAAATACATGGAAGATGCTCACTGAGACAGTATCCTTGTACCAAGGGTGGAATCTCTTTTAGCTCACCAATGCCATACACAGAGAGAAAATCCCCTGAAGCATATCATACTGGTCCTGCCACAAAATGGCAGACAATGTCTCTCTGAAATAGGGAAACAGCTAATCCTAGACGTACGGTTCAGACTTTTTGGGCCTCAACGGTGAGGTGCATTTGATCCCTCCAGGCACTGTGAGCAGGGGGTCCACTTCTGGATTCCCCTCATTACTCTTAGGGTGACCAAGCCCAAGAGCAATTTACATATGTAGAAAGAAAAGTCAGAAATACTAAAATAGGCTCATGAGCTAACAAATACATGCAAGAAGCTCACTAGGATTGTGTCCTCACTCCCAGGGTGCAATCTATTTTAACTCACCAGTGCCATACACAGAGAGGAAATCCTCTGAAGCATATCATACTGGTTCTGCCGAAAGACAATCCAGCCACAAAAATCCTCTCTGAAAAAGGAAAACCACTAACCCCAAACGTACATTTCGGCCTTCTTGTGACATTTGGTGAGGTGCAGCTGATCCCTCTAGGCACTGTGAGCAAGGAGACCACGTCTGAATTCCCCTCATTTCTCTTAGGGTGACCAAGCCCAAGAGCAATTTGCATATGTAGAAAGAAAAGTCAGAGATGCTCAAATAGGCTCATGAGTTAACAAACACATGCAAGAAGGTCACTGGAACTGGGTCCTTATCCACAAGGTGCAATCTCTTATAGCGCACCAGTGTCATACACAGAAAGGAAATCCTTTGAAGCCTATTATACTGGTCTTGGCAAAAGTCAATCCAGCCACAAAATGCCAAACAAGTCCTCTCTGAAAAAGGGAAACAACTAACACCAGACATACATTTTCTGCCTTCTTGAGCCTCATCCGTGAGTTGCAGCTGATCCCTCTAGGCACTGTGAGCAAGGGAACCACTTCTGAATTCCCCTCATTTCTCTTAGGGTGACCAAGCCCAAGAGCAATTTGCATATGTAGAAAGAAAAGTCAGAGATGCTCAACTAGGTTCATGAGCTAGCAAATACATGCAAGAAGCTCACTAGGACTGAGTCCTCACGCCAAGCGTACAATCTCTTTTAGCTCACCAATGCCATACACAGAGAGCAAATCCTCTGAAGCATATCATACTGGTACTGCCAAAAGACAGCCCAGCCACAAAAAGCCAGACATGTTCTCTCTGAAAAGAGGGGAACAGATAACCCAAGGCTTCCATTTCATCCTTTTTGGACCTAGTCAGTGAGGTGCAGCCAATTGCACTAGATACTGTGAGCAAGGGAACCATGTCTGAATTCCCCTCATTTCTCTTAGGGTGACCAAGCCCAAGAGCAATTTGCATATGTAGAAAGAAAAGTCAGTGATGTTCAATTATGCTCATGAGCTAACAAATACATGCAAGAAGCTCACTTGGACTGTGTCCTCACACCCAGGATGCCATCGCTTTTATCTCACCAGTGCCATACACAGAGAGAAAATCCTCTGAAGCATATCATACTGGTACTGCCAAAAGAGAATCCAGCAACAAAAATGCCAGACAAGTCCTCTCCAAAAAAAGGGAAACAGCTAACTACAGATGTACATTTCAGACCTCCTGGCCCCTCGTCAGTGAGGTGCAGCTGATCCCTCCAGGCACTGTGAGCAAGGGGTCCACATCTGGATTCCCCTCATTTCTCTCAGGGTGACAAAGCCCAAGGCCAATTTGCATATGTAGAAAGAAAAGTCAGAGATGCACTACTAGGCTCATGAGCTAGCAAATACATGCAAGAAGCTCACTGGGACTGTGTTCTCACGGCCAGGGTGCAATCTCTTTTAGCTCACCAGTGCCATACACAGTGAGAAAATACTCTGAAGTATATCATACTGGTCCTGCCAAAAGACAGCCCAGCCACAAAACACCAGACACGTCCTCACTGAAAAAGGAAAACAGCTAACCACAGAAATACATTTCAGGCTCTTTGAACCTCGTCAGTGAGGTGCAGCTGATCTCTCAAGGCACTGTGAGCAAGGGGTCCACATCGAATTCCCCTCATTACTCTTAGGGTGACCAATACCAAATGAAATTTGCATATTTAGAAAGAAAAGTCAGAGATGCTCAACTAGGCTGACGAGATAGCAAATACATGCAAGAAGCTCACTGGGACTGTGTCCTCGCACCCAAGGTGCAATCTCTTTTAGCTCACCAGTCATTAACACAGAGAAGAAATCTTCAGAAGCATATCATACTGGCCCTGCCAGAAAGCAGGCACGCCAATAAATGCCAGACAAGACATCTCTGAAAAAAAACGTAAACAACTAGCCACAAGCGTAAATTTCAGCCTTCTTGGACCTCGTCGGTGAGGTGCAGCAGATCCTTCTAGGCACTGTGATCAATGGGTCCACGTCTGAATTCCCCTCATTACTCTTAGGGTGACCAATACCAAGTGAAATTTGCGTATTTAGAAAGAAAAGTCAGAAATGCTCAACTAGGCTCATGATCTAGCAAATACATGCAAGAAGCTCACTGGGACTGTGTCCTCACACCCAGGGTGCAATCTCTTATCTCACCAGTGCCATACACAGACAGAAAATTCTCTGAAGCATAGCATGATGGTTCTACCAAAAAACCAGTACAGCCTTAAAATGCCAGAAAAGTCCTCTCTGAAAAAGAGAAACCGCTAATCCCAAACATACATTTTCGGGCATCGTCGGTGAGGTGCAGCTGATCCCTCTAGGCACTATGAGCAAAGGGTCTACGACTAAATTCCCCTCATTACTCTTAGAGTGACAAAGCCCAAAAGCAATTTGCATATGTAGAAAGAAAAATCAGAGATACTCAAATAGGCTCATGAGCTAACAAATACATGCAAAAAAGCTAACTAGGACCGTGTCCTCGCACCCAGGGTGCAATCTCTTTTAGCTCACCAGTGCCATACACAGAGAGAAAATCCTCTGAAGCAAATCATACTGGTCCTGCCAAAAGACAGTCCAGCCATAAAATGCCAGACAAGTCCTTGTCGGTGATGTGCATCTGATCCCTCTAGGCACTGTGAGCAAGGGAACCATGTCTGAATTCCCATAATTTCTCTTAGGGTGACCAAGCACAAGAGCATTCTCCATATGTAGAAAGAAAAGTAAGAGATGCTCATAAGCTAACAAATACATGCAAGAAGCTCACTAGGATTGTGTCTTCATGCCCAGAGTGCAATCTCTTTTAGCTCACCAGTGCCATACACAGAGAGGAAATCCTCTGAAGTACATCATTCTGGTCCCACCAATAGACAATCCAGCCACAAAATACCTCACTGAAAAAGGGAAACCGCTAACCCCAGACATACATTTTGGCCTTCTTGGGCTTTGTCAACGAGGTGCAGCTGATCCCTCTAGGCACTGTGAGCAATGGGTCCACGTCTGGATTCCCCTCATTACTCTTAGGGTGACCAAGCCAAACAGCAATTTGCATATGTAGAAAGAAAGGTCAGAGATACTCAGCTAGGCTCATGAGCTAGCAAATACATGCAAGAAGCTCACTGGGACTTTGTCCTCACGC
Organism: Rhinophrynus dorsalis; assembly: GCA_037306005.1. Taxonomy (NCBI): domain Eukaryota; kingdom Metazoa; phylum Chordata; class Amphibia; order Anura; family Rhinophrynidae; genus Rhinophrynus; species Rhinophrynus dorsalis. The sequence continues at coordinate 190,619,493 of CM074727.1, read as the reverse complement.
CCAGGGTGCAACCTCTTTTAGCTCACCAGTGCCATACACAGAGAGAAAATCCTCTGAAGCATATCATACTGGTCCTGCCAAAATAGCCCAGCCACAAAACACCAGACAAGTCCTCTATGAAAAAAGGGGAACAGCTAACCACAGATGAACATTTCAGCCTTCGTGGGCCTCGTCAGTGAGGTGCAGGTGATCCCTCTAGGCACTGTGAACAAGGGGTGCACGTCTGGATTTCCATCATTACTCTTAGGGTGACCAAGCCCAAGAGCAATTTACATATGTAGAAAGAATAGTCAGAGATGTTCAACTACGACATGAGCTAGCACATACATGCAAGAAGATCACTGGGACTTTGTTCTCACGCCCGGGGTGCAATCTCTTTTAGCTCACCAGTGGCATAAACAGAGAGGAAATCCTCTGAAGTATATCATACTGGTCCTGCCAAAAGACAATCCAGCCACAAAATATCTCTCTGAAAAATGGAAACAGCTAACCCCAGACATACATTTTGGCCTTCTTAGGCCTCGTCAACGAGGTGCAGCTGATCCCTCTAGGCAATGTGAACAAGATTTGTATGTCTGGATTCCCCTCATTACTCTTAGGGTGACCAAGCCCAAGAGCAATTTGCATACGTAGAAAGAAAAATCAGAGATGCTCAAATAGGCTCATGAGCTAACAAATACATGCAGGAACCTTACTAGGACTGTGTCCTCACGCCCAAGGTGCCATCTCTTTTATCTCGCCAGAGACAGAGACAGAAACAAAAACCTCAGAAGCATAACATACTGGTCCTGCCAAAAGACACACGCACGAAATGCCAGACTAGTCCTCTATGAAAATAGGAATCAGCTAACCCCAGACGTACATTTTGGGCTTCTTCTGCCTTATCCCTGAGTTGTATCTGATCCCTCTAGGCGCTGTGAGCAATGGGTCCACGTCTGGATTCCCCTCATTACTCTTAGGATGACCAAGCCAAACAGCAATTTGCATATGTAGAAAGAAAGGTCAGAGACACTCAGCTAGGCTCATGAGCTAGCAAATACATGCAAGAAGCTCACTGGGACTTTGTACTCACTCACAGTGTGAAATCTTTTAGCTCATCAGCACCATACACAGAGAGAAAATCCTCTGAAGCATATCATTCTGGTACTGCCAAAAGACAATACACGCACGAAATACCAGACAAGTCCTCTCTGAAAAAAGGGGAACAACTAACCCCAGATGTACGTTTCTGCCTTCTTGGGACTCATCAGTGAGGTGCGGCTGATCCCTCTAGGTGCTGTGAGCAATGGGTCCACGTCTGGATTCCCCTCATTACTCTTAGGGTGACCAAACCAAAGAGCAATTTGCATATGTTGAAAGAAAAGTCAGAGATGCTCAACTAGGCTCATAAGCTAGCAAATACATGCAAGAAGCTCACTGGGCCCAGGGTGCAATCTCTTTAATCTCAGCAGTGCCATACACAGAGAGAAAATCCTCTGAAGCATATCACACTGGTCCTGCCAAAAGACAACCCACCTACAAAATTCCAGACAATTCCTCTCTGGAAGAGAGAAGAAGAAAAGAAAGAAAGAAAGAAGAAGGAGGAGGAGGAGGAGGAGGAGGGGGGGAAAAAAAAAAAAAAAAAAAAAAAAATGAAACAACTAACTCCAGATATAAGTTTCAGATTTCTCAGGACTCATCAGTGAGGTGCAGCTGATCTTTCCAGGCACTGTGAGCAAGGGAACCATGTCTGGATTCCCCTCATTACTCTTAGGGTGACGAAGCCCAAGAGCAATTTGCATATGTAGATAGAAAAGTCAGAGATGCTCAACTAGACTGATAAGCTACCAAATACATGGAAGATGCTCACTGGGACTGTGTCCTCGAGCCCAGGGTGCAATCTCTTTTAGCTCACCTGTGCCATACACAGAGAGAATACCCACTGAAACATATCATATTGGTCCTGCCAAAAGACAGCCCCACCACAAAACGCCAAATAAGTCCTCTCTGAAAAAAAGGGGAACAGTTAACCCCAGACGTACATTTAGGCCTTCTTATATCTCGTCACCGAGGTGCAGTTGATCCCTCTAGACATTGTGAACAAGGGGTCCACCTCTGAATTCCCCTAATTTCTCTTAGGGTGACCAAGCCCAAGGCCAATTTGCATATGTTGAAAGAAAAGTCAGAGATGCTAAACTAGGCTAATGAGCTAGCAAATACATGCAAGAAGCTTACTGGGACTGTGTCCTCACACCCAGGGTGCAATCTCTTTTAGCTCACCAGTGCCATACACAGAGAGAAAATCCTCTGAAGCATACCATACTGGTCCTGACAGAAGACAGTCCAGCCATAAAATGCCAGACAAGTCCTCTCTGAAAAAGTGAAACAGCTAGCTTCAGACGTACGTTTCAGCCTTCTTGGGCCTCATGGGTAAGGTGCAGCTGATCCCTCTAGTCACTGTGAGCAAGGGGTCCACGTCTGGATTCCCTTCATTTCTCTTAGGGTGACCAAGCCCAAGAGCAATTCGCATATGTAGAAAGAAAATTCAGAGATGCTCAACTAGGCTCATGAGCTAGCAAATACAGCAAGAAGCTCACGGGTGTCCTCGTGCTCTGAGTGCAATCTATTTTAGCTCACCAGATCCATACACAGAGAGAAAATACTCTGAAGCATATCATCCTGGCCCTGCAAAGACAGTCCAGCCACAAAATACCAGACAAGTTCCCACTTGAAAAGAAAATAGCTAGCCACAGAAGAACATTTCAGCCTTCTTGGACCTTATCAGTGAGGTGCAGCTCAACCCTCTAGGGACTGTGAGCAAAGGGTCCACATCTGAATTCCCCTCATTACTATTAAGGTGACCAATACCAAGTGCAATTTGCATATGTAGAAAGAAAACTAGACTCATTAGCTAACAAATACATGCAAGAAGCTCACTGGGACTGTGTCCTCGTGCCCAGGGTGCAATCTCTTATAGCTCACCAGACATACATAGAGAGAAAATCCTCTGAAGCAAATCATACTGGTCCTACAAAAACACAGTCCAGCCACTAAATGCCACACAAGTCTTCTCTGAAAAAGTGAAACAGCTAACACCAGACGTACATTTCAGCCTTCTTGGGCCTTGTCAGTGAGGTGCAGCAGATCCCTCTAAGCACTCAGAGCAAAGGGTCAACGTCAGAATTCCCCTCATTGCTCTTAGGGTGACCAAGCCCAAGAGCAATTTGCATATGTAGAAAGAAAAATCAGAGATGCTCAACTAGACTCATATGCTAGCAAATACATGGAAGATGCTCACTGAGACAGTATCCTTGTACCAAGGGTGGAATCTCTTTTAGCTCACCAATGCCATACACAGAGAGAAAATCCCCTGAAGCATATCATACTGGTCCTGCCACAAAATGGCAGACAATGTCTCTCTGAAATAGGGAAACAGCTAATCCTAGACGTACGGTTCAGACTTTTTGGGCCTCAACGGTGAGGTGCATTTGATCCCTCCAGGCACTGTGAGCAGGGGGTCCACTTCTGGATTCCCCTCATTACTCTTAGGGTGACCAAGCCCAAGAGCAATTTACATATGTAGAAAGAAAAGTCAGAAATACTAAAATAGGCTCATGAGCTAACAAATACATGCAAGAAGCTCACTAGGATTGTGTCCTCACTCCCAGGGTGCAATCTATTTTAACTCACCAATGCCATACACAGAGAGGAAATCCTCTGAAGCATATCATACTGGTTCTGCCGAAAGACAATCCAGCCACAAAAATCCTCTCTGAAAAAGGAAAACCACTAACCCCAAACGTACATTTCGGCCTTCTTGTGACATTTGGTGAGGTGCAGCTGATCCCTCTAGGCACTGTGAGCAAGGAGACCACGTCTGAATTCCCCTCATTTCTCTTAGGGTGACCAAGCCCAAGAGCAATTTGCATATGTAGAAAGAAAAGTCAGAGATGCTCAAATAGGCTCATGAGTTAACAAACACATGCAAGAAGGTCACTGGAACTGGGTCCTTATCCACAAGGTGCAATCTCTTATAGCGCACCAGTGTCATACACAGAAAGGAAATCCTTTGAAGCCTATTATACTGGTCTTGGCAAAAGTCAATCCAGCCACAAAATGCCAAACAAGTCCTCTCTGAAAAAGGGAAACAACTAACACCAGACATACATTTTCTGCCTTCTTGAGCCTCATCCGTGAATTGCAGCTGATCCCTCTAGGCACTGTGAGCAAGGGAACCACTTCTGAATTCCCCTCATTTCTCTTAGGGTGACCAAGCCCAAGAGCAATTTGCATATGTAGAAAGAAAAGTCAGAGATGCTCAACTAGGTTCATGAGCTAGCAAATGCATGCAAGAAGCTCACTAGGACTGAGTCCTCACGCCAAGCGTACAATCTCTTTTAGCTCACCAATGCCATACACAGAGAGCAAATCCTCTGAAGCATATCATACTGGTACTGCCAAAAGACAGCCAAGCCACAAAAAGCCAGACATGTTCTCTCTGAAAAGAGGGGAACAGATAACCCAAGGCTTCCATTTCATCCTTTTTGGACCTAGTCAGTGAGGTGCAGCCAATTACACTAGATACTGTGAGCAAGGGAACCATGTCTGAATTCCCCTCATTTCTCTTAGGGTGACCAAGCCCAAGAGCAATTTGCATATGTAGAAAGAAAAGTCAGTGATGTTCAATTATGCTCATGAGCTAACAAATACATGCAAGAAGCTCACTTGGACTGTGTCCTCACACCCAGGATGCCATCGCTTTTATCTCACCAGTGCCATACACAGAGAGAAAATCCTCTGAAGCATATCATACTGGTACTGCCAAAAGAGAATCCAGCAACAAAAATGCCAGACAAGTCCTCTCCAAAAAAAGGGAAACAGCTAACTACAGATGTACATTTCAGACCTCCTGGCCCCTCGTCAGTGAGGTGCAGCTGATCCCTCCAGGCACTGTGAGCAAGGGGTCCACATCTGGATTCCCCTCATTTCTCTCAGGGTGACAAAGCCCAAGGCCAATTTGCATATGTAGAAAGAAAAGTCAGAGATGCACTACTAGGCTCATGAGCTAGCAAATACATGCAAGAAGCTCACTGGGACTGTGTTCTCACGGCCAGGGTGCAATCTCTTTTAGCTCACCAGTGCCATACACAGTGAGAAAATACTCTGAAGTATATCATACTGGTCCTGCCAAAAGACAGCCCAGCCACAAAACACCAGACACGTCCTCACTGAAAAAGGAAAACAGCTAACCACAGAAATACATTTCAGGCTCTTTGAACCTCGTCAGTGAGGTGCAGCTGATCTCTCAAGGCACTGTGAGCAAGGGGTCCACATCGAATTCCCCTCATTACTCTTAGGGTGACCAATACCAAATGAAATTTGCATATTTAGAAAGAAAAGTCAGAGATGCTCAACTAGGCTGACGAGATAGCAAATACATGCAAGAAGCTCACTGGGACTGTGTCCTCGCACCCAAGGTGCAATCTCTTTTAGCTCACCAGTCATTAACACAGAGAAGAAATCTTCAGAAGCATATCATACTGGCCCTGCCAGAAAGCAGGCACGCCAATAAATGCCAGACAAGACATCTCTGAAAAAAAACGTAAACAACTAGCCACAAGCGTAAATTTCAGCCTTCTTGGACCTCGTCGGTGAGGTGCAGCAGATCCTTCTAGGCACTGTGATCAATGGGTCCACGTCTGAATTCCCCTCATTACTCTTAGGGTGACCAATACCAAGTGAAATTTGCGTATTTAGAAAGAAAAGTCAGAAATGCTCAACTAGGCTCATGATCTAGCAAATACATGCAAGAAGCTCACTGGGACTGTGTCCTCACACCCAGGGTGCAATCTCTTATCTCACCAGTGCCATACACAGACAGAAAATTCTCTGAAGCATAGCATGATGGTTCTACCAAAAAACCAGTACAGCCTTAAAATGCCAGAAAAGTCCTCTCTGAAAAAGAGAAACCGCTAATCCCAAACATACATTTTCGGGCATCGTCGGTGAGGTGCAGCTGATCCCTCTAGGCACTATGAGCAAAGGGTCTACGACTAAATTCCCCTCATTACTCTTAGAGTGACAAAGCCCAAAAGCAATTTGCATATGTAGAAAGAAAAATCAGAGATACTCAAATAGGCTCATGAGCTAACAAATACATGCAAAAAAGCTAACTAGGACCGTGTCCTCGCACCCAGGGTGCAATCTCTTTTAGCTCACCAGTGCCATACACAGAGAGAAAATCCTCTGAAGCAAATCATACTGGTCCTGCCAAAAGACAGTCCAGCCATAAAATGCCAGACAAGTCCTTGTCGGTGATGTGCATCTGATCCCTCTAGGCACTGTGAGCAAGGGAACCATGTCTGAATTCCCATAATTTCTCTTAGGGTGACCAAGCACAAGAGCATTCTCCATATGTAGAAAGAAAAGTAAGAGATGCTCATAAGCTAACAAATACATGCAAGAAGCTCACTAGGATTGTGTCTTCATGCCCAGAGTGCAATCTCTTTTAGCTCACCAGTGCCATACACAGAGAGGAAATCCTCTGAAGTACATCATTCTGGTCCCACCAATAGACAATCCAGCCACAAAATACCTCACTGAAAAAGGGAAACCGCTAACCCCAGACATACATTTTGGCCTTCTTGGGCTTTGCCAACGAGGTGCAGCTGATCCCTCTAGGCACTGTGAGCAATGGGTCCACGTCTGGATTCCCCTCATTACTCTTAGGGTGACCAAGCCAAACAGCAATTTGCATATGTAGAAAGAAAGGTCAGAGATACTCAGCTAGGCTCATGAGCTAGCAAATACATGCAAGAAGCTCACTGGGACTTTGTCCTCACGCCCAGGGTGCAACCTCTTTTAGCTCACCAGTGCCATACACAGAGAGAAAATCCTCTGAAGCATATCATACTGGTCCTGCCAAAATAGCCCAGCCACAAAACACCAGACAAGTCCTCTATGAAAAAAGGGGAACAGCTAACCACAGATGAACATTTCAGCCTTCTTGGGCCTCGTCAGTGAGGTGCAGGTGATCCCTCTAGGCACTGTGAACAAGGGGTGCACGTCTGGATTTCCGTCATTACTCTTAGGGTGACCAAGCCCAAGAGCAATTTACATATGTAGAAAGAATAGTCAGAGATGTTCAACTACGACATGAGCTAGCACATACATGCAAGAAGATCACTGGGACTTTGTTCTCACGCCCGGGGTGCAATCTCTTTTAGCTCACCAGTGGCATAAACAGAGAGGAAATCCTCTGAAGTATATCATACTGGTCCTGCCAAAAGACAATCCAGCCACAAAATATCTCTCTGAAAAATGGAAACAGCTAACCCCAGACATACATTTTGGCCTTCTTAGGCCTCGTCAACGAGGTGCAGCTGATCCCTCTAGGCAATGTGAACAAGATTTGTATGTCTGGATTCCCCTCATTACTCTTAGGGTGACCAAGCCCAAGAGCAATTTGCATACGTAGAAAGAAAAATCAGAGATGCTCAAATAGGCTCATGAGCTAACAAATACATGCAGGAACCTTACTAGGACTGTGTCCTCACGCCCAAGGTGCCATCTCTTTTATCTCGCCAGAGACAGAGACAGAAACAAAAACCTCAGAAGCATAACATACTGGTCCTGCCAAAAGACACACGCACGAAATGCCAGACTAGTCCTCTATGAAAATAGGAATCAGCTAACCCCAGACGTACATTTTGGGCTTCTTCTGCCTTATCCCTGAGTTGTATCTGATCCCTCTAGGCGCTGTGAGCAATGGGTCCACGTCTGGATTCCCCTCATTACTCTTAGGATGACCAAGCCAAACAGCAATTTGCATATGTAGAAAGAAAAGTCAGAGATGCTCAACTAGGCTCATAAGCTAGCAAATACATGCAAGAAGCTCACTGGGCCCAGGGTGCAATCTCTTTAATCTCAGCAGTGCCATACACAGAGAGAAAATCCTCTGAAGCATATCACACTGGTCCTGCCAAAAGACAACCCACCTACAAAATTCCAGACAATTCCTCTCTGGAAGAGAGAAGAAGAAAAGAAAGAAAGAAAGAAAGAAAGAAGAAGGAGGAGGAGGAGGAGGAGGAGGAGAGAGGGGGAAAAAAAAAAAAAAAAAAAAAAAAAAAAAAAAAAAAAAAAAAAAAAAAAAAAAAAAAAAAAAAAAAAATGAAACAACTAACTCCAGATATAAGTTTCAGATTTCTCAGGACTCATCAGTGAGGTGCAGCTGATCTTTCCAGGCACTGTGAGCAAGGGAACCATGTCTGGATTCCCCTCATTACTCTTAGGGTGACGAAGCCCAAGAGCAATTTGCATATGTAGATAGAAAAGTCAGAGATGCTCAACTAGACTGATAAGCTACCAAATACATGGAAGATGCTCACTGGGACTGTGTCCTCGTGCCCAGGGTGCAATCTCTTTTAGCTCACCTGTGCCATACACAGAGAGAATACCCACTGAAACATATCATATTGGTCCTGCCAAAAGACAGCCCCACCACAAAACGCCAAATAAGTCCTCTCTGAAAAAAAGGGGAACAGTTAACCCCAGACGTACATTTAGGCCTTCTTATATCTCGTCACCGAGGTGCAGTTGATCCCTCTAGACATTGTGAACAAGGGGTCCACCTCTGAATTCCCCTAATTTCTCTTAGGGTGACCAAGCCCAAGGCCAATTTGCATATGTTGAAAGAAAAGTCAGAGATGCTAAACTAGGCTAATGAGCTAGCAAATACATGCAAGAAGCTTACTGGGACTGTGTCCTCACACCCAGGGTGCAATCTCTTTTAGCTCACCAGTGCCATACACAGAGAGAAAATCCTCTGAAGCATACCATACTGGTCCTGACAGAAGACAGTCCAGCCATAAAATGCCAGACAAGTCCTCTCTGAAAAAGTGAAACAGCTAGCTTCAGACGTACGTTTCAGCCTTCTTGGGCCTCATGGGTAAGGTGCAGCTGATCCCTCTAGTCACTGTGAGCAAGGGGTCCACGTCTGGATTCCCTTCATTTCTCTTAGGGTGACCAAGCCCAAGAGCAATTCGCATATGTAGAAAGAAAATTCAGAGATGCTCAACTAGGCTCATGAGCTAGCAAATACAGCAAGAAGCTCACGGGTGTCCTCGTGCTCTGAGTGCAATCTATTTTAGCTCACCAGATCCATACACAGAGAGAAAATACTCTGAAGCATATCATCCTGGCCCTGCAAAGACAGTCCAGCCACAAAATACCAGACAAGTTCCCACTTGAAAAGAAAATAGCTAGCCACAGAAGAACATTTCAGCCTTCTTGGACCTTATCAGTGAGGTGCAGCTCAACCCTCTAGGGACTGTGAGCAAAGGGTCCACATCTGAATTCCCCTCATTACTATTAAGGTGACCAATACCAAGTGCAATTTGCATATGTAGAAAGAAAACTAGACTCATTAGCTAACAAATACATGCAAGAAGCTCACTGGGACTGTGTCCTCGTGCCCAGGGTGCAATCTCTTATAGCTCACCAGACATACATAGAGAGAAAATCCTCTGAAGCAAATCATACTGGTCCTACAAAAACACAGTCCAGCCACTAAATGCCACACAAGTCTTCTCTGAAAAAGTGAAACAGCTAACACCAGACGTACATTTCAGCCTTCTTGGGCCTTGTCAGTGAGGTGCAGCAGATCCCTCTAAGCACTCAGAGCAAAGGGTCAACGTCAGAATTCCCCTCATTGCTCTTAGGGTGACCAAGCCCAAGAGCAATTTGCATATGTAGAAAGAAAAGTCAGAGATGCTCAACTAAGATCATGAGCTAACAAATACATGCAAGAAGCTCAGTGGGACTTTGTCCTCAAGCCCAGGATGCAATCTTTTTTAAGCTCACCAGAGCCATACACAGAGAAAAAATCCTCTGAAGCATATCATACTGATCCTGCCAAAACACAGCCCAGCCACAAAATGCCAGACAAGTCCTCTATGAAAAAAGGGGAACATCTAACCACAGATGACCATTTCAGCCTTCTTGAGCCACGTCAGCGAGGTGCAACTGATCCATCTAGGTACTGTAAACAAGGGGTGCACGTCTGGATTCCCATCATTACTCTTAGGGTGACCAACCCAAAGAGCAATTTGCATATGCAGAAAGAAAAATCAGACATACTCAAATAGGCTCACGAGCTATCAAATACATGCAAGAAGCTCACTGGGACTGGGTCCTTATCCACAAGGTGCAATCTCTTATAGCTCACCAGTATCATACACAGAGAGGAAATCCTTTGAAGCCTAACATACTGCTCTCGTCAAAAGACAGTCCACCCACAAAATGCCAGACAAGTCCTCTCTGAAAAATGGAAAAAACCCCAGACATACATTTCAGACTTCTTGGGTCTCAACGATGAGGTACAGCCGATCTCTTTACCCACTGTGAGCAAGAGGCCCATGTCTGAATTCTCCTCATTTCACTTAGGGTGACCAAGCCCAGGAACAACTTGCATATGTAGAAAGAAAAATCAGAGATGCTCAAATAGGATCATGAGCTAGCAAATACATGGAAGATGCTCACTGGGACTGTGTCCTCACGTCCAGAGTGCCATCTCTTTTAGCTCACCAGTGCTATACACAGAAAGGAAATCCTCTGAAGAATATCATACTGGTCCTGCCAAAAGACAATCCAGCCACAAAAAGTCAGAAAAGTCCTCTCTGAAAAAGGAAAACAAGGTGACTCCAGATGTACATTTCGGCCTTCTTGGACCTTGTCAGTGAGGTGCGGCTGATATCTCTAGACACTGTGAGCAAGTGAACCACATCTGAATTCCCCTCATTTCTCTTAGGGTGACCAAGCCAAAGAGCAATTTGCATATGTAGAAAGAAAAGTCAGAGTAATCTAGGCTCATGAGCTAGCAAATACATGCAAGCAGCTCAATGGAACTGGGTCCTTATCCATAAGGTGCAATCTCTTATAGCTCACCAGTGTCATATACAGAAAGGAAATCCTTTGAAGCCTATTATACTGGTCTTGGCAAAAGACAATCCAGCCATAAAATGCCAAAAAAGTCATCTCTGAAAAAGGGAAACCGCTAGCCCCAGACATACATTTCAGCCTTCTTGAACCTCATCTGTGAGTTGCAGTTGATCCCTCTATGTACTGTGAGCAAGGGAACCATGTCTGCATTCCCCTCATTAGTCTTAGGGTGACCAAGTCCAAAAGAAATTTGCATATGTAGAAAGAAAAGTCAGAGATACTCAACTAGGCTCATGATCTAGCAAATATATGCAAGAAGCTCACTGGGACTGTGTCCTCACACACGGGGTGCAATTTTTTTTATCTCACCAGTGCCATACACAGAGAGAAAATCCTCTGAAGCAAATCATACTGGTCCTGCCAAAAGACAGTCCAGCCATAAAATGCCAGACAAGTCCTTGTCGGTGAGGTACATCTGATCCCTCTAGGCACTGTGAGCAAGGGAACCATGTCTGAATTCCCATAATTTCTCTTAGGGTGACCAAGCACAAGAGCATTCGACATATGTAGAAAGAAAAGTAAGAGATACTCCTAAGCTAACAAATACATGCAAGAAGCTCACTAGGATTGTGTTCTCACGCACAAGGCGCAATCTATTTTAGCTCAACAGTGCTATACACAGAGAAGAAATCCTCTGAAGTAGATCATTATGGTCCCACCAATAGACAATCCAGCCACAAAATACCTCTCTGAAAAAGGAAAACAGCCAACCCCAGACGTACATTTCAGCCTTCTTGGGCCTCATCAACAAGGTGCAGCTGATCCCGCTAAGCGCTGTGAACAAGGTGTGTATGTCTGGATTCCCCTCAGTACTTTTAGGGTGACCAAGCCCAAGAGCAATTTGCATACGTAGAAAGAAAAATCAGAGATGCTCAAATAGGCTCATGAGCTAGCAAATACATGCAAGAAGCTCACTGGGACTGTGTCCTCGCACCCAGGGTACAATTTCTTTTATCTCACCAGTGCCATAGCCAGAGCGAAAATCCCCTGAAGCATATCATACAGGTACTGCCAAAAGACAGCCCAGCCACAAAATGCCAGACAAGTCCTCTCTGAAAAAAGGGGAACAACTAACCCCAGACGTACTTTTTTTTTTTTTTTGAAAAAATAATTTTTATTTTGGCATGGAAAATACAATACAACATTTCTTTGTACAGTAATGCTTTCCAATATAGAGTGCATTCATACATTTAAAACAATAACATTTTTAATGCCTGCAACGCAGTGCACTTTGACAGCGCACAGGTACATCACTTTATTGTATCATCACTTTATTGTATCATCACTTTATTGAACTCAACATTTTATTTTACTGTATTAAAGTCTCTGTGGGCATTCGCCTGGGGGATTGGATGTGTGTGCGGGGGGGGGGTGGGATATGGGGCATGGGTCAGGGGGCCAAGGGGAGGTGACAGTGATATTGAGCCATTGGAGGGGATGCTAGTCCTCCTCTTCCGGGCTGTCCAAGATGTTATAGTCTCTTAGCAGACTGTGGATCAGTCTGCGACAGTCCTGTGTTGTCACCTGTTCTCTCCTCAGCACCAGACGATTCCTTGCAAACCACAGAGCGTCTTTGACACAGCACATGATGCACCAGGCTTCCTGGATAGCACCATACGAGTGTGTCCCTGGAAATAGTCCATACAGTACCGAGTGGTACAACAAGTGTCTCCTTGGAACAGCGTCTTTGAGTTCATTTTCCAGGTCATCCAACAGAGCTTGGGCAAAGGGGCACTGCCAGAAAACATGCAGGGCAGTTTCTTCTGCCATGCATCCTCTAGGGCAATGTCTATACCTGCATAGGTTCCTTGCATGCATGAATGATCTGAGAGACAGACCCCCCCTGAATGGCCATCCATGCAGTGTCCTTGTGTCTGTTGGTGAGTCTCCCTGATGACACGTTCTGCCATACCATCTTGGAAGTGGCAGCTGGGAGTCCTGACATTGTCTCTATAATGTCTTTTGCTCTGATGAGCTTATATATGACCTTTGGGGTCCACAGTTCTGGTTTAACACTCTCCAGTTGGTTCTCCCTCACAAATCTACCAACATCCTGGTAGAACCAGGGGGTAGTACAGTTGTAAGGGATGGAGCTGTCCCACGTCTCCCAACCAAGTGCCCTCCAAATAGGAAGCAGGAAGAAACGGGACATGGCATTACCGGCAGATCCCTGGTCGCTCTCTCTTAAAGTCCTCCGCACACAGTTGCACACAAAGAAGGCCCGCAACATGGTGGGGATGTCTGGCACCCCCTTTTCTCCTTTGTGGGGCTCCTTGTACACAACTGCACGCTTCACTCTGTCCATTTTGGAGCCCCAGATGAAGTGAAAAACTGCCCTTGTGATGGCTCTGCAAATTGTTGCCAAGGGTGGCCAAGCTTGGGCCATATACTGCAGAACTGGAAGGATCTCATTCTGCAGCACCAGTATTTTTCCCTCTATGGTGAGGTCCCTGAGGCTCCATAGTCCAAATTTCTGTCTCACTTTTGCTAGTCTTTCATCCCAACACTTCAGGGCCGCACCTTTTCCACCGAACCAGACTCCCAGGATTTTGATGAGGCCTGTCCTGATGGGGAAAGGGAAGGGGTCAGAAGACAGGCGCCACTCCCCGAAGAGCATGGTCTCTGACTTCCCGCAGTTGACCTTTGCACCTGAAGCTTTTCCAAAGTCCTCACATGTCTGGACGAGCTCTTTCACTGATTGCTGGTCAGCGCAGAAGACGGTTACATCGTCCATGTACAGCGAGCACTTTGCCTCTTGTCTGCCACGTATTGGTGCAGTGATCCCCCTGATCTCTGGATTCCGTCTGATGCATTCAGCGAAGAGCTCTATACAACAGACAAAAAGGAGAGGTGAGAGAGGGCAGCCTTGTCTGACCCCAGAAAGCACTGGAAAGGGGTCAGTCTTCCAGCCGTTCACCAGCACCGTACTGAAAATGTCAAGGTACATTAGGTTAACATATGAACAGAACATTTCTCCCAGCCCAAATCTGCGCAGTGCCCTGCCCATAAATTCATGAGAGACATGGTCAAAGGCCTTCTCCTGATCATGGCTGACCAGGGCTGCCTTTATACGGCAGTCTCTGATATAGTAGACCGTGTCTCTGATTAGGGCAAGATTATCTGCTATTCTGCGACCGGGAATGCCGCAGGTTTGGTCTGGGTGAACAATCTGACCAATGACCCTCTTTAGCCTGTTGGCTAGTACCTTGGCAAGGATCTTGTAGTCCACATTCTGGAGAGACATGGGCCACCAATTTTTAAGGTCGCCTCTCTCTCCCTTCTGTTTATACAAGATCGTGATCATCCCCTCCCTTAGCATCGGAGGCATTCTGCCCTCCGCCACCATCTTCTCGTATAGTTCAAGCAGGGCTTGACCACAGATGTACGTTTCGGCTTTCTTGGGACTCATCAGTGAGGTGCAGCTGATCCCACTAACCGCTGTGAGCAATGGGTCCACGTCTGGATTCCCCTCATTACTCTTAGGGTGACGAAGCCAAAGAGCAATTTGCATACGTAGAAAGAAAAGTCAGAGATACTCAACTAGGCTAATGAGCTAGAAAATACATGCAAGAAGCTCACTGGGACTTTGTCCTCACTCATAGTGTGAAATCTCTTTTAGCTCACCAGTGTCATACACAGACAAGAAATCCTCTGAAGCATATCATACTGGTCCTGCCAAAAGACAATACACGCACGAAATGCCAGACAAGTCCTCCCTGAAAAAAAGGGAACAACTAACCCCAGACGTATGTTTCGTCTTTCTTGGGACTCATCGTTGAGGTGCAGCTGATCCTTCGAGGCACTGTGAGAAAGGGAACCACGTCTGGATTCCCCTCATTACTCTTAGGGTGACAAAGCCCAAGAGCAATTTGCATATGTAGATAGAAAAGACAGAGATGCTCAACTAGACTGATAAGCTACCAAATACATGGAAGATGCTCACTGGGACTGTGTCCTCGCTCCCAGGGTGCAATCTCTTTTAGCTCACCTGTGCCATACACAGAGAGGAAATCCACTGAAACATATCATACCGGTCCTCTCAAAAGACAGCCCCGCCACAAAATGGCAAATAAGTCCTCTCTGAAAAAAGGTGAACAGTTAACCCCAGACATATATTTAGACCTTCTTATGTCTCGTTGCCGAGGTGCAGTTGATCCCTCTAAACACTGTGAGCAAGGGGTCCACGTCTGAATTCCCCTCATTTCTCTTAGGGTGACAAAGCCCAAGAGCAATTCGCATATGTAGAAAGAAAATTCAGAGATGCTCAACTAGGCTCATGAGCTAGCAAATATATGCAAGAAGCTCACTGGGACTGTGTTCTCATGCCCAGAGTGCAATCTCTTTTAGCTCATCAGTGCCATACACAAAGAAGAAATCCTCTGAAGCATATCATACTGGCCCTGACAGAAGACAGTCCAGCCATAAAATGCCAGACAAGTACTCTCTGAAAAAGTGAAACCACTAGCTTCAGACATACGTTTCAGCCTTCTTGGGCCTTATGGGTAAGGTGCAGTTGATCCCTCTAGTCACTGTGAGCAAGGGGTCCACATCTGGATTCCCTTCATTTCTCTTAGGGTGACCAAGCCCAAGAGCAATTCGCATATGTAGAAAGAAAATTCAGAGATGCTCAACTAGGCTCATGAGCTAGCAAATACATGCAAGAAGCTCACGGGGACTGTGTCGTCGCACCCACAGTGCAATCTATTTTAGCTCACCAGATCCATACACAGAGAGAAAATACTCTGAACCATATCATCCTGGCCCTGCTAAAAACAGTCCAGCCACAAAATACCAGACAAGTTCCCACTTGAAAAGAAACCAGCTAACCACAGAAGAACATTTCAGCCTTCTTGGACCTTACCAGTGAGGTGCAGCTAGACCCTCTAGGGACTGTGAGCAAAGGGTACATGTCTGAATTCCCCTCATTACTATTAAGGTGACCAATACCAAGTGCAATTTGCATATGTAGAAAGAAAAGTCAAAGATGCTCAACTAGACTCATTAGCTAACAAATATATACAAGAAGCTCACTGGGACTGTGTCCTCGTGCCCAGGGTGCAAACTCTTATAGCTCACCAGAGACATACATAGAGAGAAAATCCTCTGAAGCATATCATACTGCTCCTGCCAAAACACAGCCCAGCCACAAAATGCCAGACAAGTCCTTTATGAAAAAAGGGGAACATCTAATCACAGATGACCATTTCAGCCTTCTTGAGCCACATCAGCGAGGTGCAGCTGATCCATCTAGGCACTGTAAACAAGGGGTGCATGTCTGGATTCCCATCATTACTGTTAGGGTGACCAACCCAAAGAGCAATTTGCATATGTAGAAAGAAAAATCAGAGATACTCAAATAGGCTCATGAGCTGTCAAATACATGCAAGAAGCTCACTGGGACTGGGTCCTTATCCACAAGGTGCAATCTCTTATAACTCACCAGTATCATACACAGAGAGAAAATCCTTTGAAGCCTAACATACTGCTCTTGCCAAAAGACAGTCCACCCACAAAATGCCAGACAAGTCCTCTCTGAAAAAGGGAAACAACCCCAGACATACATTTCATACTTCTTGGGTCTCAACGGTGAGGTACAGCTGATCTTTTACCCACTGTGAGCAAGAGGACCATGTTTGAATTCTCTTCATTTCTCTTAGGGTGACCAAGCCCAGGAACAACTTGCATATGTAGAAAGAAAAATCAGAGATGCTCAACTAGACTCATATGCTAGCAAATACATGGAAGATGCTCACTGAGACAGTGTCCTTGTGCAAAGGGTGGAATCTCTTTTAGCTCACCAATGCCATACACAGAGAGAAAATCCTCTGAAGCATATCATACTGGTCCTGCCACAAAATGGCAGACAATGTCTCTCTGAAATAAGGAAACAGCTAACCCTAGACGTACGGTTCAGACTTCTTGGGCCTCAACGGTGAGGTGCATCTGATCCCTCCAGGCACTGTGAGCAAGGGTCCACTTCTGAATTCCCCTCATTACTCTTAGGGTGACCAAGCCCAAGAGCAATTTACATATGTAGAAAGAAAAGTCAGAGATGCTAAAATAGGCTCATGAGCTAACAAATACATGCAAGAAGCTCACTAGGATTGTGTCTTCAATCCCAGGGTGCAATCTATTTTAGCTCACCAGTATCATACACAGAAAGGAAATCCTCTGAAGCTTATCATACTGGTCCCACCAAAAGACAATCCAGCCACAAAAATCCTCTCTGAAAAAGGAAAACCGCTAACCCCAAATGTACATTTTGGCCTTCTTGTGACATTTGGTGAGGTGCAGCTGATCCCTCTAGGCACTGTGAGCAAGGGGACCACATCTGAATTCCCCTCATTTCTCTTAGGGTGACAAAGCCCAAGAGCAATTTACATATGCAGAAAGAAAGGTCAGAGATGATCAACTAGACTCATATGCTAGCAAATACATGGAAGATGCTCAATGGGACAGTGTCTTTGTGCCAAGGATGGAATCTCTTTTAGCTCACCAATGCCATACACAGAGAAAAAATCCTCTGAATCATATCATACTGGTCCTGCCACAAAATGCCAGACAAGGCCTCTCAGAAACAGGTAAACAGCTATCCCCGGGCATACCATTCAGACTACTTGGGCATCAACAGTGAGTTGTATCTGATCCCTCTAGGCACTGTGAGCAAAGGATCCATGTCCGAATTCCCCTCATTACTCTTAGGGTGACCAACCCAAAGAGCAATTTGCATATGTAGAAAGAAAAGTCAGAGATGCTCAACTAAGATCATGAGCTAGCAAATACATGCAAGAAGCTCAGTGGGACTTTGTCCTCAAGCCCAGGATGCAATCTTTTTTAAGCTCACCAGAGCCATACACAGAGAGAAAATCCTCTGAAGCATATCATACTGATCCTACCAAAACACAGTCCAGCCACAAAATGCCAGACAAGTCCTCTATGAAAAAAGGGGAACATCTAACCACAGATGACCATTTCAGCCTTCTTGAGCCACGTCAGCGAGGTGCAGCTGATCCATCTAGGCACTGTAAACAAGGGGTGCACATCTGGATTCCCATCATTACTTTTAGGGTGACCAACCCAAAGAGCAATTTCCATATGTAGAAAAAAAAGTCAGAGATACTCAAATAGGCTCATGAGCTGTCAAATACACGCAAGAAGCTCACTGGGACTGGGTCCTTATCCACAAGGTGCAATCTCTTATAGCCCATCAGTATCATACACAGAGAGGAAATCCTTTGAAACCTATCATACTGGCCCGGCCAAAAGACAGTCCACCCACAAAATACCAGACAAGTCCTCTCTGAAAATGGGAAACAACTAACCCCAGACATACATTTCAGACTTCTTGGGCCTCAACAGTGAGGTACAGCTGATCTCTTTACCCACTGTGAGCAAGAGGACCATGTCTGAATTCTCCTCATTTCTCTTAGGGTGACCAAGCCCAGGAACAACTTGCATATGTAGAAAGAAAAGTCAGAGATGCTCAACTAGGCTCATGAGCTAGCACATACATGGAAGAAGTTCACTGGGACTGTGTCCTCACACCCAGGGTGCAATCTCTTTTATCTCACCAGTGTCATACACAGAGAAAAAAAAAAATCCACTGAAGCATATCATACTGGTCCTGCCAAAAGACAATACAGCCTCAAAATGCCAGATGAGAAGGAGAAGGAGAAGGAGAAGGAGGAGAAGGAGAAGGAGAAGGAGGAGAAGGAGAAGAAGGAGAAGGAGAAGGAGAAGGAGAAGGAGAAGGAGAAGGAGAAGGAGAAGGAGAAGGAGAAGGAGAAGGAGAAGGAGAAGGAGAAGGAGAAGGAGAAGGAGAAGGAGAAGGAGAAGGAGAAGGAGAAGGAGAAGGAGAAGGAGAAGGAGAAGGAGAAGGAGAAGGAGAAGGAGAAGGAGAAGGAGAAGGGCTAATCCCAGATGTACGTTTCAGCCTTCTTGAACCTTGTCAGTGAGGTGCAGCTGATGCCTCTAGGCACTGTGTGCAAGGGGTCCACGTCTGGATTCCCCTCATTAGTCTTAAGGTGACCAAACCCAAAAGCAATTTGAATATGTAGAAAGAAAAGTCTAAGATGCTCACCTAGGCTCATGAGCTAACAAATACATGCAAGAAGCTCACTGGGACTGTGACATCTCACCAGTGCCATACACAGAGAAAAACTCCTCTGTAGCATATCATACTGGTCCTGCCAAAAGACAGTCCACCTATGAAATGCCAGACAAGTCCTCTCTGATAAAAGGGAAACAGCTAACCCCAGATGTACATTTCAACCTTCTGTGATGTGCTGCTGATCCCTTTAAGCACTGTGAGCAAGTTCACATCTGGATTCCCCTCATTTCTCTTAGAGTGACCAAGCCTAAGAGCAGTTTGCATATATAGAAAGAAAAGTAAGATGTTCAACTAGGCTCTTAAGCTAGCAAATACATGCAAGAAGCTCAATGGGACTGTATCCTCACGGCCAGGGTGCAATCTCTTATCTCACCAGTGCCATACACAGTGAGAAAATCCTCTGAAGCATATCATACTGGTCCTGCCAAAAGACAGTCCAGCCACAAAACACCAGACACGTCCTCACTGAAAAAGGAAAACAGCGAATCACAGAAATACATTTCAGACTCTTTGAACCTCATCAGTGAGGTACAGCTGATCCCTCTAGGCACTGTGAGCAAGGGGTCCACATCGAATTCCCCTCATTACTCTTAGGGTGACAAATACCAAGTGAAATTTGCATATTTAGAAAGAAAAGTCAGAGATGCTCAACTAGGCTGATGAGATAGCAAATACATGCAAGAAGATCACTGGGACTGTGTCCTCGCACCCAAGGTGCAATCTCTTTTAGCTCACCAGTGCCTAACACAGAGAAGAAATCTTCAGAAGCATATCCTACTGGTCCTGCCAGAAAGCAGGCACGCCAATAAATGCCAGACAAGTCATCTCTGAAAAAAACATAAACAACTATCCACAGGCATAAGTTTCAGCCTTCTTGGACCTCGTCGGTGAGGTGAAGTAGATCCCTCTAAGCACTGTGATCAATGGGTCCCCTCATTACTCTTAGGGTGACCAATACCAAGTGAAATTTGCGTATTTAGAAAGAAAAGTCAGAGATGCTCAACTAGGCTCATGATCTAGCAAATATATGCAAGAAGATCACTGGGACTGTGTCCTTACACCCAGGATGAATTTTTTTTTTTATCTCACCAGTGCCATACACAGAGAGAAAATTATCTGAAGCATATCATGGTGGTCCTTTTGAAAAACCAGTACAGCCTTAAAATGCCAGAAAAGTTCTCTCTGAAAAAGAGCAACCAATAATCCCAAACATATATTTCAGCCATCGTGGGCCTCATCAGTGAGGTGCAGCTGATCCCTCTAGGCACTATGAGCAAAGGGTCTACGACTAAATTCCCCTCATTACTCTTAGAGTGACAAAGCCCAAGAGCAATTTGCATATGTAGAAAGAAAAATCAGAGATTCTCAAATAGACTCATGAGCTAACAAATACATGCAAAAAAACTAACTAGGACCGTGTCCTCGCGCCCAGGGTGCAATCTCTTTTAGCTCACCTGTGCCATACACAGAGAGAAAATCCTCTGAAGCAAATCATACTGGTCCTGCCAAAAGACAATCCAGCCATAAAATGCCAGACAAGTCCTTGTCGGTGAGGTGCATCTGATCTCTCTAAGTACAATGAGCAAAGGAACCATGTCTGAATTACCCTAATTTCTCTTAGGGTGACCAAGCACAAGAGCATTCTCCATATGTAGAAAGAAAAGTAAGAGATGCTCATAAGCTAACAAATACATGCAAGAAGCTCACTAGGATTGTGTCTTCATGCCCAGGGTGCAATCTCTTTTAGCTCACCAGTGCCATACACAGAGAAGAAATCCTCTGAAGTATATCATTCTGGTCCCACCAATAGACAATCCAGCCACAAAATACCTCTCTGAAAAAGGGAAACCACTAACCCCAGACATACATTTTGGCCTTGTTGACGAAGTGCAGCTGATGCCTCTAAGCAATGTGAACAAGGTGTGTATGTCTGGATTTCCCTCATTAATCTTAGGGTGACCAAGCCCAAGAGCAATTTGCATATGTAGAAAGAAAAATCAGAGATGCTCAAATAGGCTCATGAGCTAGCAAATACATGCAAGAAGATCACTGGGACTTTGTCCTCACGCCCAGGGTGCAACCTCTGTTGCACATCTCTACTGCCCCATTCATTAACCCCACTATGGGCAAATTAGCTCCTTGCTTTGTGATAGCCATTCTCACCTGCATAAGACTCTCCTCCTCCTGTGTCCACATTAAGTGTCACGCCATTCACATTGCACCCTCAATTCTTCACTCACCACTTCTCTGCTCCCATGAACTTTTTTCATTCCTCCGCTCCCTATCACCACCATCTCCTTCTACCCCTGCAAAAAAGCCCCACTGCTTCAAATCTCACTCTCACCTTATGTCCCTGTCCCTTCTCCTCCAACTTGCTGCAGGTGACATCTCACCTAACCCAGGCCCCCCTTCCATTCTCTCTTGTACCACAGAACCCACTCACACACGCAACACTCACAACCTAATAACCGTACCCCGTCACCTAACCTCCTCCCCCCCCTTTTGTTTTGGTCTCTGGAACACCCGCTCTGTGTGTAACAAACTAACAGCTGTTCACGATCTGTTCATTTCTCACTCCCAAAACCTCCTTGCCATCACTGAAACTTGGCTCACATCATCAGACACTGCCTCCACTGCCGCACTCTCATATGGAGGCCTTCAATTCACACACACACCGAGGCCTGGCAACAGACATGGAGGAGGAGTAGGCATCCTGCTGCCCCCTAACCATATATTTCAGGTACTCCCCACTGTTCCCTCTCTCTCCTTCCCTACATTTGAAGCTCACACACTTCGCCTCTTCTCTCCCTTCCCCCTGCGTGTCGCTGTCATATACAGGCCACCTGGTCCCACTGCTCAATTCCTTGATCACTTCACCTCCTGGCTCCCTCACTTCATGTCCTCTGATGTCCCTACTCTTATCATGGGTGACTTCAACATCCCTATAGATAATCACAACACCCCCCCTGCCCTCAAACTCCTCTCCTTAACAACCTCCTTAGGCTTATCTCAGTGGACCAGCTCTCCCACACACAGTGATGGTCACTCCCTCGACTTGATCTTCACTAACCTCTGCTCGGTCTCCAACTTCTCTAATGTCCCCTTTCCCCTCTCTGACCACCACCTCCTCACCGGTAACCTCATCATACCACGCAAACCCATCACCCCCGCCACAATCAAGCGCATGAGGAGAAATCTGCATACACTTGACAAGCAACAATTTTCCACCTCCCTGCAGCCTCTTCTCAACCCCATCCTCACACTTACTTGACCAGACAAAACTACTGCTCTCTACAACAGCACTCTCACTACAGCCCTTGACATCGCTGCACCTGCAACTCCACGCCACCCACGCACAACCCCACTACAACCCTGGCACACAAGACTAACGCGATACCTCCAAAGGTGCTCACGAACTGCTGAAAGGCACTGGAGGAAATCGCGCTCCACAGCTGACTTCACACACTACAAATTCATTCTCCGTTCGTATAGCTCTGCCCTCTCCCTGGCTAAACAGTCATTCTTCTCCTCTCTAATTTCTAATCTTTCCTCCAACCCCAAACGCCTTTTCTCAACCTTCACATCTCTTCTAAACCCACCAACACAAACACCTTCCACTAACTTCTCTGCCCAAGATCTCGCCAACCACTTCAAGAACAAGATTGAATCTATCAGACATGGCATTTCATCACTACCACCCCCACCCAGCCAGCCCAGCCCTGTCGCCTCTCCCACATACACACTAAGCTCCTTCCCACCTGTCACTGAGGATGAAGTCTCCCTTCTCTTCACTCGCTCAAACCTAACCACATGCCCTCTCGACCCAATCCCATCTCAGCTCACCCAAGAGCTCTCCCCTCTACTAACTCCAATCCTTACTCACTTATTCAACCTCTCTTTGTCAACCGGCACCTTCCCATCCTCTTTCAAACATACACTAATCACTCCCATCCTAAAAAAAACCCTCCCTGGACCCAAACTCACTGTCAAATTTACCGGCCAATTTCCCTACTCCCGTTCGCCTCCAAGCTTCTTGAGCGCCTTGCATATAACCGGCTCACTAAATTCCTCTGCTCCCATTCCCTGCTAGATCCCTTGCAATCCGGATTCCGCCCTCATCACTCCACTGAGACTGCCCTCACTAAAGTGGCCAATGATTTGCTCTCAGCCAAGTCAAAAGGCCACTACTCCCTACTCATTCTTTTGGACCTGTCAGCTGCCTTTGACACAGTTGATCACCCACTCCTCCTCCAAGCCCTCCACTCCCTAGGTCTCTGCGACACTGCACTCTCCTGGTTTTCATCTTATCTCTGCAACCGCTCCTTCAGTGTTTCCTACTCCGGCTCCACTTCCCCACCCCTCCCACTGTCTGTTGGTGTGCCTCAAGGATCAGTACTGGGACTCTTGCTCTTCTCAATCTACACTGCTTCCCTTGGAAAACTAATAAACTCCTTTGGGTTTCACCATCATCTCTATGCTGATGACACCCAAATATATCTTTCCTCCCCAGACCTCTCCCCTTCCCTCCTGTCCCGAGTGTCTGACTGTTTGTCTGCTGTGTCTTCCTGGATGTCCTCCCATCAACTCAAACTTAACCTTGGCAAAACTGAACTAATTCTCTTCCCTCCATCTACAACCAGCCTTATCCCAAATATTACCCTCACCGTTAACAACACTTCCATCACACCAACCCCTACAGCACGCTGCCTGGGGGTCACATTTGACTCTGCCCTATCCTTCATTCCTCACATCCAGTCAATCTCCAACTCATGCCGCCTCCACCTCCGCAACATCTCTAGAATCCGACCCTTTCTCACAGAAGACACTACCAAAATTCTAATCCAAACACTCATCATGTCCCGTCTTGACTACTGTAACTCTTTACTAATTGGCCTGACTCTCACCCGACTAACCCCGCTACAGTCCATAATGAACTCTGCTGCAAGACTAATCTACCTCACTCATCGCTTCTCTAACACCACACCCCTCTGTCAGTCCCTACACTGGCTCCCATTAGCATACAGAGTAAAATTTAAAACTCTGGTGCTAACTTATAGAGCCCTCACTAACACTGCACCCCCCTATATTTCATCTCTCATTTCCAAATATACTCCCGCCCGCCATCTTCGCTCTGCACATGACCTTCTGCTCTCCACAGCTCTTATCACATCCTCCCACTCCCGCCTACAGGACTTCTCCCACTCCTGCCTACAGGACTTCTCCCGTGCTGCACCCGAGCTCTGGAATTCCCTCCCCCACCCCATCAGACTCTCCCCCAGCCTTCAAATCTTCAGACGCTCCCTGAAGACTCACCTCTTCAGGGAGGCCTATCAACTGCCTCCATAAACATCATCACCAAGATTCACCCCTTGCCTGGACCACTGCACTCACCAGCACTTCTCTCTCCCACCCACTGACTGGCAGTTCATGTGGCAGGAGGCACTTAAACGCAATAGCACTTACTCCTTCTGTATCAAACCTACCTTCCTCTAGACTGTAAGCTCTCACCAGCAGGGGGCACCCTGATCCTCCTGTTCTACACATCTGATTGTACTATTTAATACCTCTGTATGTCTATTCCCAATTGTACAGCGCTGCGGAATTAGTTGGCGCTATATAAATAAAGAATAAGAATAATAATACACACAGAGAAAATCCTGTGAAGCATATCATACTGGTCCTGACAAAATAGCCCAGCCACAAAACACCAGACAAGTCCTCTGTGAAAAAAGGGAAATAGCTAACCACAGATGAACATTTCAGCCTTCTAGGGCCTCGTCAGTGAGGTGCAGCTGATCCCTCCAGGCACTGTGAACAAGGGGTGCACATCTGGATTTCCCTCATTACTCTTAGGGTGACCAAGCCCAAGAGCAATTTGCATACGTAGAAAGAAAAATCAGAGATGCTCAAATAGGCTCATGATCTAGCAAATACATGCAGGAACCTCACTAGGACTGTGTCCTCACGCCCAGGGTGCCATCTCTTTTATCTCACCAGAGCCATACACAGAGACAGAAAAGAAAACCTCTGAAGCATATCATTCCGGTCCTGCCAAAAGACACACGCACAAAATGCCAGACAAGTCCTCTATGAAAATGAGAATCAGCTAACCCCAGACGTACATTTTGTGCTTCTTCAACCTCATCCGTGAGTTGTATCTGATCTCTCTAGGTGCTGTGAGCAATGGGTCCATGTCTGGATTCCCCTCATTACTCTTAGGGTGACCAAGCCAAAGAGCAATTTGCATATGTAGAAAGAAAGGTCAGAGATACTCAGCTAGGCTCATGAGCTATCAAATACATGCAAGAAGCTCACTGGGACTGTGTCCTCACGCCCAAGGGTGCAATCTCTTTTAGCTCACCAGTGCCATACACAAAGAAGAAATCCTCTGAAGCATACCATACTGGTCCTGACAGAAGACAGTCCAGCCATAAAATGCCAGACAAGTCCTCTCTGAAAAAGTGAAACAGCTCGCTTCAGACGTACGTTTCAGCCTTCTTGGGCCTCATGGGTAAGGTGCAGCTAATCCCTCTAGTCACTGTGAGCAAGGGGTCCACGTCTGGATTCCCTTCATTTCTCTTAGGGTGACCAAGCCCAAGAGCAATTCGCATATGTAGAAAGAAAATTCAGAGATGCTCAACTAGGCTCATGAGCTAGCAAATACATGCAAGAAGCTCACGGGTGTCCTCGTGCCCTGAGTGCAATCTATTTTAGCTCACCAGATCCATACACAGAGAGAAAATACTCTAAAGCATATCATCCTGGCCCTGCCAAAGACAGTCCAGCCACAAAATACCAGACAAGTTCCCACTTGAAAAGAAAATAGCTAACCACAGAAGAACATTTCAGCCTTCTTGGACCTTATCAGTGAGGTGCAGCTCAACCCTCTAAGTGCTGTGAGCAAAGGGTCCACGTCTGAATTCCCCTCATTACTATTAAGGTGACCAATACCAAGTGCAATTTGCATATGTAGAAAGAAAACTAGACTCATTAGCTAACAAATACATGCAAGAAGCTCACTGGGACTGTGTCCTCGTGCCCAGGGTGCAATCTCTTATAGCTCACCAGACATACATAGAGAGAAAATCCTCTGAAGCAAATCATACTGGTTCTACAAAAACAGTCCAGCCACTAAATGCCACACAAGTCCTCTCTGAAAAAGTGAAACAGCTAACACCAGACATACATTTCAGCCTTCTTGGGCCTTGTCAGTGAGGTGCAGCAGATCCCTCTAAGCACTCTGAGCAAAGGGTCAACGTCAGAATTCCCCTCATTGCTCTTAGGGTGACCAAGCCCAAGAGCAATTTGCATATGTAGAAAGAAAAGTCAGAGATGCTCAACTAAGATCATGAGCTAACAAATACATGCAAGAAGCTCAGTGGGACTTTGTCCTCAAGCCCAGGATGCAATCTTTTTTAAGCTCACCAGAGCCATACACAGAGAAAAAATCCTCTGAAGCATATCATACTGATCCTACCAAAACACAGTCCAGCCACAAAATGCCAGACAAGTCCTCTATGAAAAAAGGGGAACATCTAACCACAGATGACCATTTCAGCCTTCTTGAGCCACGTCAGCGAGGTGCAGCTGATCCATCTAGGCACTGTAAACAAGGGGTGCACGTCTGGATTCCCATCATTACTCTTAGAGTGACCAACCCAAAGAGAAATTTGCATATGTAGAAAGAAAAATCAGAGATACTCAAATAGGCTCATGAGCTGTCAAATACATGGAAGAAGCTCACTGGGACTGTGTCCTCACGTCCAGAGTGCCATCTCTTTTAGCTCATCAGTGCCATACACAGAAAGGAAATCCTCTGAAGAATATCACACTGGTCCTGCCAAAAGACAATCCAGCCACAAAAAGTCAGAAACATCCTCTCTGAAAAAGGAAAACAAGATGACTCCAGGTGTACATTTCGGCCTTCTTGGACCTTGTCGGTGAGGTGCGGCTGATATCTCTAGACACTGTGAGCAAGGGAACCACATCTGAATTCCCCTCATTTCTCTTAGGGTGACCAAGCCAAAGAGCAATTTGCATATGTAGAAAGAAAAGTCAGAGTAATCTAGGCTCATGAGCTAGCAAATACATGCAAGCAGCTCAATGGAACTGGGTCCTTATCCACAAGGTGCAATCTCTTATAGCTCACCAGTGTCATACACAGAAAGGAAATCCTTTGAAGCCTATTATACTGGTCTTGGCAAAAGACAATCCAGCCATAAAATGCCAAACAAGTCCTCTCTGAAAAAGGGAAACCGCTAGCCCCAGACATACATTTCAGCCTTCTTGAGCCTCATCTGTGAGTTGCAGTTGATCCCTCTATGTACTGTGAGCAAGGGAACCATGTCTGCATTCCCCTCATTACTCTTAGGATGACCAAGTCCAAAAGAAATTTGCATATGTAGAAAGAAAAGTCAGAGATACTCAACTAGGTTCATGATCTAGCAAATATATGCAAGAAGCTCACTGGGACTGTGTCCTCATACACGGAGTGCAATTTTTTTTGTCTCACCAGTGCCATACACAGACAGAAAATTCTCTGAAGCAAATCATACTGGTCCTGCCAAAAGACAGTCCAGCCATAAAATGCCAGACAAGTCCTTATCGGTGAGGTGCATCTGATCCCTCTAGGCACTGTGAGCAAGGGAACCATGTCTGAATTCCCATAATTTCTCTTAGGGTGACCAAGCACAAGAGCATTCGACATATGTAGAAAGAAAAGTAAGAGATACTCAAAAGCTAACAAATACACGCAAGAAGCTCACTAGGATTGTGTCTTCATGCCCAGGGTGCAATCTCTTTTAGCTCACCAGTGCCATACACAGAGAGGAAATCCTCTGAAATAGATCATTCTGGTCCCACCAATAGACAATCCAGCCACAAAATACATCTCTGAAAAAGGAAAACAGCCAACCCCAGACATACATTTCAGCCTTCTTGGGTCTCATCAACGAGGTGCAGCTGATCCCTCTAGGCACTGTGAACAAGGTGTGTATGTCTGGATTCCCCTCAGTACTTTTAGGGTGACCAAGCCCAAGAGCAATTTGCATATGTAGAAAGAAAAATCAGAGATGCTCAACTAGGCTCATGAGCTAGCAAATACATGCAAGAAGCTCACTGGGACTGTGTCCTCACGCCCAGGGTGCAATTTCTTTTATCTCACCAGTGCCATAGCCAGAGCGAAAATCCCCTGAAGCATATCATACAGGTACTGCCAAAAGACAGCCCAGCCACAAAATGCCAGACAAGTCCTCTCTGAAAAAAGGGGAACAACTAACCCCAGACGTACTTTTTTTTTTTTTTTTGAAAAAATAATTTTTATTTTGACATGGAAAATACAATACAGCATTTCTTTGTACAGTAATGCTTTCCAATATAGAGTGCATTCATACATTTAAAACAATAACATTTTTAATGCCTGCAACGCAGTGCACTTTGACAGCGCACAGGTACATCACTTTATTGTATCATCACTTTATTGAACTCAACATTTTATTTTACTGTATTAAAGTCTCTGTGGGCATTCGCCTGGGGGATTGGATGTGTGTGCGGGGGGGTGGGATATGGGGCATGGGTGAGGGTGGGTTAGGGGGCCAAGGGGAGGTGACAGTGATATTGAGCCATTGGAGGGGATGCTAGTCCTCCTCTTCCTGGCTGTCCAAGATGTTATAGTCTCTTAGCAGACTGTGGATCAGTCTGCGACAGTCCTGTGTTGTCACCTGTTCTCTCCTCAGCACCAGACGATTCCTTGCAAACCACAGAGCGTCTTTGACACAGCACATGATGCGCCAGGCTTCCTGGATAGCACCATACGAGTGTGTCCCTGGAAATAGTCCATACAGTACCGAGTGGTACAACAAGTGTCTCCTTGGAACAGCGTCTTTGAGTTCATTTTCCAGGTCATCCAACAGAGCTTGGGCAAAGGGGCACTGCCAGAAAACATGCAGGGCAGTTTCTTCTGCCATGCATCCTCTAGGGCAATGTCTATACCTGCATAGGTTCCTTGCATGCATGAATGATCTGAGAGACAGACCCCCCCTGAATGGCCATCCATGCAGTGTCCTTGTGTCTGTTGGTGAGTCTCCCTGATGACACGTTCTGCCATACCATCTTGGAAGTGGCAGCTGGGAGTCCTGACATTGTCTCTATAATGTCTTTTGCTCTGATGAGCTTATATATGACCTTTGGGGTCCACAGTTCTGGTTTAACACTCTCCAGTTGGTTCTCCCTCACAAATCTACCAACATCCTGGTAGAACCAGGGGGTAGTCCAGTTGTAAGGGATGGAGCTGTCCCACCTCTCCCAACCAAGTGCCCTCCAAAGAGGAAGCAGGAAGAAAAGGGACATGGCATTACCGGCAGATCCCTGGTCGCTCTCTCTTAAAGTCCTCCGCACACAGTTGCACACAAAGAAGGCCCGCAACATGGTGAGGATGTCTGGCACCCCCTTTCCTCCTTTGTGGGGCTCCTTGTACACAACTGCACGCTTCACTCTGTCCATTTTGGAGCCCCAGATGAAGTGAAAAACCGCCCTTGTGATGGCTCTGCAAATTGTTGCCAAGGGTGGCCAAGCTTGGGCCATATACTGCAGAACTGGAAGGATCTCATTCTGCAGTACCAGTATTTTTCCCTCTATGGTGAGGTCCCTGAGGCTCCATAGTCCAAATTTCTGTCTCACTTTTGCTAGTCTTTCATCCCAACACTTCAGGGCCGCACCTTTTCCACCGAACCAGACTCCCAGGATTTTGATGAGGCCTGTCCTGATGGGGAAAGGGAAGGGGTCAGAAGACAGGCGCCACTCCCCGAAGAGCATGGTCTCTGACTTCCCGCAGTTGACCTTTGCACCTGAAGCTTTTCCAAAGTCCTCACATGTCTGGACGAGCTCTTTCACTGATTGCTGGTCAGTGCAGAAGATGGTTACATCGTCCATGTACAGCGAGCACTTTGCCTCTTGTCTGCCATGTATTGGTGCAGTGATCCCCCTGATCTCTGGATTCTGTCTGATGCATTCAGCGAAGAGCTCTATACAACAGACAAAAAGGAGAGGTGAGAGAGGGCAACCTTGTCTGACACCAGAAAGCACTGGAAAGGGGTCAGTCTTCCAGCCGTTCACCAGCACCGTACTGAAAATGTCAAGGTACATTAGGTTAACATATGAACAGAACATTTCTCCCAGCCCAAATCTGCGCAGTGCCCTGCCCATAAATTCATGAGAGACACGGTCAAAGGCCTTCTCCTGATCAAGGCTGACCAGGGCTGCCTTTATACGGCGGTCTCTGATATAGTAGACCGTGTCTCTGATTAGGGCAAGATTATCTGCTATTCTGCGACCGGGAATGCCGCAGGTTTGGTCTGGGTGAACAATCTGACCAATGACCCTCTTTAGCCTGTTGGCTAGTACCTTGGCAAGGATCTTGTAGTCCACATTCTAGAGAGACATGGGCCGCCAATTTTTAAGGTCGCCTCTCTCTCCCTTCTGTTTATACAAGATCGTGATCATCCCCTCCCTTAGCATCGGAGGCATTCTGCCCTCCGCCACCATCTCCTCGTATAGTTCAAGCAGAGCTTGACCGCAGATGTACGTTTCAGCTTTCTTGGGACTCATCAGTGAGGTGCAGCTGATCCCACTAAGCGCTGTGAGCAATGGGTCCACGTCTGGATTCCCCTCATTACTCTTAGGGTGACGAAGCCAAAGAGCAATTTGCATACGTAGAAAGAAAAGTCAGAGATACTCAACTAGGCTCATGAGCTAGCAAATACATGCAAGGAGCTCACTAGGACTTTGTACTCACTCACAGTGTGAAATCTCTTTTAGCTCACCAGTGTCATACACAGACAAGAAATCCTCTGAAGCATATCATTCTGGTACTGCCAAAAGACAATACACGCTCGAAATGCCAGACAAGTCCTCCCTGAAAAAAAGGGAACAACTAACCTCAGACGTATGTTTCGGCTTTCTTGGGACTCATCATTGATGTGCAGCTGATCCTTCTAGGCACTGTGAGCAAGGGGTCCACTTCTGGATTCCCCTCATTACTCTTAGAGCGACCAAGCCCAAGAGCAATTTACATATGTAGAAAGAAAAGTCAGAGATACTCAACTAGGTTCATGAGCTAACAAATACATGGAAGAAGCTCACTAGGACTGTGTTCTCACTCCCAGAGTGCAATCTCTTTTAACTCACCAGTGCCATACACAAAGAAGAAATCCTCTGAAGCATACCATACTGGTCCTGACAGAAGACAGTCCAGCCATAAAATGCCAGACAAGTCCTCTCTGAAAAAGTGAAACCACTAGCTTCAGACGTACGTTTCAGCCTTTTTGGACCTCATGGGTAAGGTGCAGCTGATCCCTCTAGTCACTGTGAGAGCAAGGGGTCCACGTCTGGATTCCCTTCATTTCTCTTAGGGTGACCAAGCCCAAGAGCAATTCACATATGTAGAAAGAAAATTCAGAGATGCTCAACTAGGCTCATGAGCTAGCAAATACATGCAAGAAGCTCACAGGGACTATGTCGTCGCACCCAGAGTGCAATCTATTTTAGCTCACCGGATCCATACACAGAGAGAAAATACTCTGAACCATATCATCCTGGCCCTGCCAAAGACAGTCCAGCCACAAAATACCAGACAAGTTCCCACTTGAAAAGAAACCAGCTAACCACAGAAGAACATTTCAGCCTTCTTGGACCTTACCAGTGAGGTGCAGCTCAACCCTCTAGGGACTGTGAGCAAAGGGTCCATGTCTGAATTCCCCTCATTACTATTAAGGTGACCAATACCAAGTGCAATTTGCATATGTAGAAAGAAAAGTCAAAGATGCTCCACTAGACTCATTAGCTAACAAATACATACAAGAAGCTCACTGGGACTGGGTCCTTATCCACAAGGTGCAATCTCTTATAGCTCACCAGTATCATACACAGAGAGGAAATCATTTGAAGCCTAACATACTGCTCTCGCCAAAAGACAGTCCACCCACAAAATGCCAGACAAGTCCTCTCTGAAAAAGGGAAACAACCCCAGACATACATTTCATACTTCTTGGGTCTCAACGGTGAGGTACAGCTGATCTTTTACCCACTCTGAGCAAGAGGACCACGTCTGAATTCTCCTCATTTCTCTTAGGGTGACCAAGCCCAGGAACAACTTGCATATGTAGAAAGAAAAATCAGAGATGCTCAACTAGACTCATATGCTAGCAAATACATGGAAGATGCTCACTGAGACAGTGTCCTTGTGCAAAGGGTGGAATCTCTTTTAGCTCACCAATGCCGTACACAGAGAGGAAATCCTCTGAAGCATATCATACTAGTCCTGCCACGAAATGCCAGACAAGGCCTCTCTGAAATAGGGAAACAGCTAACCCCGGACGTACCGTTCAGACTTCTTGGGCGTCAACAGTGAGTTGCAGCTGATCCCTCTAGGATCTGTGAGCAAGGGAACCATGTCTGAATTACCCTCAGTACTCTTAGGGTGACCAAGCCCAAAGAGCAATTTGCATATGTAGAAAGAAAAATCAGAGATACTCAACTAGACTCATGAGCTAACAAATACATTCAAGAAGCTCACTGGGACTGTATCCTCACGCCCAAGGGTGCAATCTCTTTTAGCTCACCAGTACCATACACAAAGAAGAAATCCTCTGAAGCATATCATACTGGTTCTGCCAGAAAGCAGACATGCCAATAAATGCCATACACAGAGTGAAAATCCTCTGAAGCATATCATACTGGTACTGCCAAAAAATAGTCCAGCCACAAAATGCCAGACAAGTCCCCTCTGGAAAAAAAGGGAAAACAGCTAACCTCAGTTGCATATTTCAGCACTCTTGGACCTCATGAGTGATGTGCAGCTGATCCCTCTAGGCACTGTGAGCAAGGGGTGCACATCTGTATTCCCCTCATTACTCTTAGGGTGACCAAGCCCAAGAGCTAACCCCAGACATACATTTTGGCCTTGTTGGACACATATATTTTCTACAAATTGCTCTTAGGATATTTTTTCTCTGTGAAAGGCACTAGTGAGCTAAAAGAGATTGCATCCTGGGTTAGATACTTATTCTATAGAGCCTCATCAATTCGAGGGCAGGCTCGTTCCTAGATGAACATCTCTGACTAGCTCTTTTGCAAGTGGCATAGCCTACCTGCAGAAGGAGGTAGAGGTTAATACAGTGCCTGAGTTTAAGAATTCATGGGATAGGCATGAGGTTATGCAGAACATAAGACAAGACCAAGGACCAAATAAGGTTTGAGGTTTTTTCAGTAGGAAAAAGGGCAGACTAGTTGAGCTGAATGGTTCTTATCCGCTGTCAAATTCTATGTTTCTATGGGTTGGTTCTTGTTCCGTGGGTCCTCTCTAGGAATCTTTTTGATGTCCTGTCTGGATGACCTTTATCTAAAGGCTACTTCAGAGGAGATATTATGCCTTCACAGTCACACTGGTGTGACTGTCCTGGACCACCACGGATGGGCTCTTAATTTCAAGAAACAGTCTCTGGTTCCATCCCAGGTACTTCACTTTTTGGTGTGAGAGTCAGCACGTTTGGGGAGGGTATTTCTACCAGAAGACAAGAGTCGGACATCTTGCTAGGTATCTCAGACCCTGCTCTGACTGCCCACAAAGGTGTGGAGTACAAGGAGGTACTGGGTTATCCATTCCCTGGCCTGAATGTAGTCACTTTAGCACAACTACAGGGGGACTGCAGCTGGTAATTCTCAGGAACTGGCCCAGGCATTGCTCTCATCTCTCTGGTGTTCGGTCTCTGTCCAACTATTACAGTATCCCTAGGCAGTCTAGTGCTTCT
Source organism: Rhinophrynus dorsalis (assembly GCA_037306005.1). Classification (NCBI taxonomy): domain Eukaryota; kingdom Metazoa; phylum Chordata; class Amphibia; order Anura; family Rhinophrynidae; genus Rhinophrynus; species Rhinophrynus dorsalis. The sequence goes on along the minus strand of CM074727.1, from coordinate 190,585,602 downwards.
GTGCTTCCTTCTTCTGCTGTGCTATCGGCCGGCATGGACGCTGGCTACTTCCACATTGCGGACGTTCATTAGAGCGGGAGCAGTGATGTGCGCTTGTTTATGGGCCAGTGCTGATTTTGCCTAATTGGTTCCAGCCTTGGTTAGCTTCTATTTAAACTTCCCTGGGCCTAGGAGTCATTGTCCTTACATGGTATTCCTGCTAGTAGCTCTTGCGTTCTTGTTGTGACCCGTGCCTGACCTCCGAATCCGCTCAGTGTATGACCCCGGCTTGTTTGACTACCCACATTGGTTCTGACCTGTGGCTCTAGCTGACTAAATCGCTCTGTGTATGACCCCGGCTTGTCCGACTAACCACATCGGTTCTGACCTGTGGCTCTGGCTGGCTACTCACTCCGTGCATTACCCAGCTTGCCTGACCATTTGCATCTGTGTACCCGTGGCTCTGGCTTGCTCTCGCTCCCTGTTGCCTCCAATTATCTATACCTTGGTTGGAGACTCGAACTACCTCTATAGCTGGTTCTGTCGGTGCTAGAACGTACGTATATTCCCAGTTTCCTCCAGTATAGTGTCAGTAGTGCATTAATCGGCACAGTGTGCAGCTCCAGGTAGTAGACTGTGGACAGTTGTCCAGTGGTCTGGGGTTGTGTGGGCATTATTATCATTACTCTATATTATCAATAAAGGTTGTTATATTCATTATACTGTTGTCTGTCCTTCCTTGCCTGATAACCGTGACAGTATGTAAGGGCCATGTCTACTGAAGGATCAGGCAGTCCACCTAATCAGAGCATCCTGTCCAGGATGGATTCTCAGGACCAGAGAATTGATCAGTTGTCATTTGCTATGCAGACACTGTTACACTGCACGGCTCACGTAGACCGATTGCTCAGTAACCGGTGGCTTCCCCACTACCTGCACCAGTTGTTGCAACTACCTCTGAGGTTGGCATGAATAGAGGGTTGTCTGGCTCAGCGTCCTTACCACAAAGATATGATGGGGAACCTACACTGTGTCGGGGGTTACTAAATCAGCTGGGAATATTTTTGAAAATGGTACCATATATTTTCCCTATAACGGAAGCTGTGAAGGGACCGGGTCGCCTTCCGCCGTTGTTCCCGGGTCTCTCCTTCTCGACGCCGGACTGGCGCCGTCGAGTGCACCAGTCGAACAAATCAGCGTCCCGGAGGTCGACTCAAAAGGGCGTCGAACCTCGGGATGACAGACTCTGCCTCGAAGGATGCGGATACCGGAGGGGACTCAGGCACTCAAAACACCGTCGAGCGTTCACAGAACCGGAGCAGGGAAAATGATGCAGGAACCAACATAGCAGCAGTTCAGACATTCAAGCACTCCAGGGCTTGAATCGAAGGCTTTAGCTGGAACCGGAGAACCCACAAGGCAGAGTCCACGTTGCCGCCTGACAGGATACGAAGTTCGGTAGCGGGATCCTGGCAGCAGACAGACGAACGTTACAGGAACCTGGTTCGAATGGGCGGCAGAGAGGCCACTTTACCATGGGAACAAACAGACTCCAGGACTCTGGTTCACTCCAAATGTAACACACTTTATTGAACGACAACCACATCTTTTATACAGTTACAACATAATACCAGAATAGGGATGGGAAGGGCCAGGTATTCTAATGCAGGCTTGGCCCAGGGACCAATCAGACACAATGGGCATATGACACAGGGGACAAAAGACCAATGGTGACTGGGGACAAAGGGCCAATGGCAGAGGGTGACAAAAAGACCAATAGCAGTTAAGGGAAAAGGGCCAATGGCAGAGGAACTACTAAACACAATACTGACGAGGTTAAGCCAAACATGGTTGATTACTGTCTAGACAAAGACAAAGGGTTGATGAGAGGGAATACACATGCGAGAACTGGGCCAGGGGTTGAAGCACGTACACACTAGTTTGAAATATGCTGCTTCAACCCTTGCCAATCAGTGTGTGCAGTGAGTCGTACGTCGGCCAATCCGGCGCCGACTCACTGCCTCCGGTTTCCGCGTTCACGGCCGCATCGACGCCTCGAACAAAGGAACCGGGGAACCACCGGCTTCGGTGTTCGTATATCCCTCGTACATATTACATATTATACAACGCATTAAACATATGACATTCGTCAATATATAAAACGTACGACATTCGACAATATATACAGCATAAAACTTTTAACATAAAGATAGGAAAAAGCCCCATAAAAGTTCAAATGAGGCCAAAGGGCCATAGTCTTTTTGAAAAAACCTTCGAAGTCCAGACAAGGGCTCAAGTAATGGATAGGATCCGTTACATTCCCTACTGAGCGAAGTAAGGTGGGATTCCTGATCTCCCTCCTGTCCAGCAAGGTACTGGCCTGGGCCAACCCAATCTGGGAGACGGAGAAGCCTGCAAGTCATTACTTCACGGAATTTGTGGCCTCTTTTCGGAGAGTTTTTGATGTTTCTGGGTGCGCAGCCTCTGCTGCCAAACGACTTATGACAATACTTCAGGGCTCATGTATAGTAGCTGAGTACACGATCGAGTTCCGTAATTTGGCAGTGGAGGTAGGATGGAACAATGAAGCCCTAGTAGCCGCTTTCTCTCAAGGCTTGCATGATGCTATCAAGGATGAGACGGCAGCCTGCGAGTTGTCTGGTGATCTGGAGGAGTTGATCTCACTCACCATCTTGATAGATACTAGAATTCGTGAGAGGCCTTCGTTCAAGGAACCTTTGTCTCGGTTGGCACCTAGCTTCTTTAGCCCACCCAGTCCTCCCTCGCCTCCCATACCTCCTGGTTCTGACTCCGCCGGGGGGAACCAATGCAGCTAGGCTTCACGTGGCTTTCAGTGGAGTAGAGGGCTCTGCACAGGAGGAGGGGCCTTTGCTTGTACTGTGGGGAGCCGGGTCATATTTTGCTTTCTTGTCCTGTCCAGCCAAGAAACATTCGCACCTAGGGTCATCTAGGGGACAGACCCTGGGTGGAATTGCACAGTCCTCAGAGACTTTTCAAGACAAACCTATTCTTGAGGTAATGCTGTCTTGGCCGAATCATCGGTGGTGGCTCCTGCACTGCTGGACTCTGGGGCCGCTGGGTTTTTCATTGATGAAGACTTTGCGGCCAAGCACTCTATTCCTCTGCTGCTTCGCTCCACTCTTTTGGCTATTGAAGCCATTGACAACAGACCCCTACAGCTGTCACACATTACTCATGAGACTCATTCTTTGTCATTAAGGGTAGGGGCACTCCATGTGGAGACACAACAGTTCCATGTGATACATTCTCCCCATCATGCCATCATTCTGGGTATTCCCTGGTTGCAGACTCACAACCCAAGAACTGATTGGCAGACTTGCGATATTCTGTCCTGGTGGTCATATTGTACGAAATCTTGCCTCCAGTAGCCTACTAGAATATTGTGTACCTCTACCTCGTTACCTGCTGAGTACCAGTCCTACAAAGAGGTATTTAATAAGGTAGAGGCCAGTACGTTACCGCCACACAGGCCTTATGATTGTACTGTTGGTCTGGTGCCGGGGGCCAGACCTCAGGCCGAGTGTACCCCTTGTCGGTAGAGGAGAACAAGGCCATGGAGGATTATGTGGCTAACACATTATCCAGGAGCATTATCCAGAAGTCTTCCTCACCTGCGGGAGCAGGTTTCTTTTTTGTAAAGAAAAAAGATGGTGAACTAAGACCATGCATTGATTTCAGGGGTCTGAACAAATTGATGATAAAGAACGCCTATCCGATTCCGTTGATCATGGAGCTATTTGATCAAATCAAAGGCTGTACCGTATTCATGAAACTTGACTAGAGGGCTGCGTACAATCTGGTACGAATAAAGGAGGGTCACAAATGGACTGCTTTTAACACCGGAGTGGGCACTATGAATACTTGGTGATGCCTTTCGGACTGAGCAACGCTCCCATGTCTTCCAGGAATTCATTAATGATGTCTTAAAAGATCTACTGCAGAGTTGTGTTGTGGTCTATTTGGACAATATACTCCTCTATTCTCCTACTTTGGAGGCACATAGTGCAGATGTAGCCCGGGTCCTACAACTGCTAATGAAGAAGTTTTTCAGCAAGCTGGAGAAATGTGAATTCCATAGATCTCAGGTGACATTTTTGGGGTACGTTATCTCCTCCTCTGGCCTAGCCATGGACCCGCAAAAACTTTGTTGTCTTGCAGTGGCCACATCCAGTGGGGTCCATACAGAGTTCCTGGGCTTCATGAATTATTACAGGAAGTTCATACGAAACTTTTCCACAGTAGTCAAACCTGTCACGGACATGACTCAGAAGGAAGCGAATCCTTCAGACTGGACACCAGAAGCCCTTCAGTCATTTGAGGACTTGAAGTCTGCTTTTGCGAAGTTATTGTCCCACCCAAATCCCACCCTACCCTTCACCCTGGAGGTTGACGCTTCGGAATCTGGAGTAGATGACTTGTTGTCCCAGCGTGCGGGCCCTGGAAACCATTACTCCCGTGCGGATTCTTCTCTAAGTAATTGTCTAAGATGGAGAGTTTATACGATGTGGGAGATCATCCTTGCACTGAAAGAATGGTGATATCTGTTGGAAGGGAAGACCGTTACGATCCTTATACAGACAGATCACAAAAACCTCACATATCTGTCAGAAACCAAGAGGATGTCTCCACATCAGGCCAGATGAGCCTTATTCCTCTCTAGGTTTAATTTTGTGGTTTCCTACCTCCCTGGTACTAAGAATATAAGAGCAGATGCTCTATCTCGACAATTTGGGACAGATTCCCAGGAAGAGTGTCCTCCGGTACCTATCATTCCTCACAACTGCATTTTGGCTATGATACGTACTAGTATTACCGCTCCGCTGGGTGAGGAGATTTTGGCTGCTCAGGCTTCCGCCACGGCAGATATGCCAGTTGGGAGATGTTTTGTGCCTGAATCCCTATGTACCAGATTGCTGGAGACTTACCACTCCTCGAAGGCAGCAGGGAACGTTGGGAGAGATCATCTAATATGGTCAATGTCTAGACTCTTTTGGAGGCCCAGCCTGAGAGCAGATTGTTCCGCATTTGTTGCGGCATGTTCCACTTGTGCGCGGACTAAGACTCCCAGACACCTTCTGGTGGGTCTCCTTCAACCCATCCCCAATGATGAGCGTCCATGGTTGCATTTATTGATTGACATTATGGTAGAATTGCCAGTTTCAGAGGGCTACACGGTCATCCTCATGATTGTGGATAGATTTTCAAAGATGGCCCATTTTGTGCCACTTAAAGGATTCCCTTCCTCTAAGGAGTTGGCCGAAATCTTTGCTAAGGAGGTGGTTCGTCACCACAGTATTCCCAAGGCGGTAGTCTCAGATCGTGGGAGCCACTTTGTGTCGTGTTTTTGGAGAGCTTTTTGCTGACAGATAGGTTTCCAGCTCTCTTTCTCCTCTCTTACCATCCTCAGTCTAACAGTGCTGCAGAGAGGTCTAATCAAGAACTGGAACAGTTCCTTCAAAGCTTTGTTTCGGACCATCATGATAATTGGGCAAACCTGTTACTGTGGGCAGAGCTCTCCAGAAATAGTGTAGTCAATTCCTCCTCTTGGAACTCCCTCTTTCTGATTAACTACGGGTTCCAACCTTCGCTTCTGCCAGAGTCTTTCAAGACTCCGAATATTCCTGCTCTGGAGGAGCACTTGAGGGTGCTCCGCTCCACATGGTTACGGGTTCAGAGATCCCTGCAGAGTTCCACATTGCGATATAAGAGACAAGCAGACCGTAGACATTTACCCGCTCCAGTGTTCTAGGTGGGAGAGAGAGTATGGCTATCCTCATGCAATCTTCATGTCCAGATGCCTTGTAAAAAGCTGGCTCCTCGATTTGTGGGCCCCTTTTGGGTTCTCCGTAAGATCAACCCTATAACCTATGCCCTTGGACTCCCTGCTAATATGTGCATTTCAAATGTGTTCCATGTGTCTCTACTTAAACCATTGGTTTGTAACCGCTATACTACCATTCCAGTCCATCCCAGACCTGTCCAAGTGGGGGGTCATGAGGAATATAAGGTGCAAAATATTTTGGACTGTCGCAGGGTCAGATGCCAGGTACAATATCTGGTTCATTGGAAAGGGTATGGGCCTGAGAAGCATTCCTTGGTCACTAAGAGATCTATATGCACTTGCCCTTCTCTGTGAATTCCACTACCGCACTTCCTCTGGTGCTGGTCCTCTTCCGAGGGGGAAAGGTCGTTGGGGGGGGTGTACTATCACAGTATTCCTAGGCAGTTTAACACTCCTATGCTTCCTTCTTCTGCTGTGCTATCGGCCGGCATGGACGCCGGCTACTTCCACATTGCTATTGTTCACAAGAGCAGGAGCAGTGACGTGCGCTTGATTATGGGCCAGTGCTGATTTGCCTAATTGCTTCTCGCCTTGGTTAGCTCCTATTTAAGCTTCCTTGGTCCTAGGAGTCATTGTCCTTACAAGGTATTCCTGCTAGTAGCTCTTGCGTTCTCGTTGTGACCTGTGTCTGACCTCCGAATCTGCTCTGTGTATGATCCTGGCTTGTTTGACTACCCACATCGGTTCTGACCTGTGGCTCTGGCTGACTACTCGCTCCACGCATTACCCAGCTTGCCTGACCATTCGCATCTGTGTACCCGTGGCTTTGGCTGGCTGTCGCTCCCTGTTGTCTCCGGTTATCTATACCTTGGTTGGAGACTCGAGCTACCTCAACAGCCTGGTTCTATCGGTGCTAGAACGTACGTATATTCCCAGTATCCTCCAGTACAGTGTCAGTAGTGCAGTACTCGGCACCGTGTGCAGCTCGTAGTAGACTGTGGACAGTCGTCCAGTGGTCTGGGGTTGTGTGGGCATTATTATCATTACTCTGTGTATTATCAATAAAGATGGTTTTATTCATTATATTGTTGTATGTCCTTCTTTGCCTGATTACCATGAAACCAACTGGATGAAGTTGCACCTTTATTACTGGCTTCAGAGGTCCCCTCTGTCATTGGGACTGCCACAGGACATTCTGAATTGGGCAACAGTCATGAAGGTCCCTGACAGACTGGGAAGCCACCTTGGGTCCTCTGATGGCTCAGTGTCTTTGAACCATTTTATCCATAAAATGTGATGGAGCTCTGGGTGATTCACTTAGCTCTGTGGCATTGGTCTCAGTTGCTCCAGGGATTGCATGTGTGTATCAAGTCTGAGAATGCGATGGTGGTAGCCTCCATTACCTGCCAGGGAGAGCTCAGGAGTGAGCCGCATAGTCCATGGTTTGGCTGATCCTCACATGACATAGGCTCACATGTCCGTTCTCTCCATCATCCACATTCCAGGGGTAGGAAACATCATGGTAGACTCCATTGCCACCGTCTGGATCTAGGGAAATGGTAGCTCAACCAGTCTTTAATGCCATAGTTTTCTATGGGGCCCTCCGAGAGTGGACCTAATGGACTCTCAGCTGAACCATAAGGTACCCTGGTTCGGTGCTGGATCCTGGAACCCTCTAGTGGTGGATGTGATTGTTATACCGTGACATTCTCCCCTGGTGTACACGTTTCCTCCATTCCCTCAGATTCCTAGAATGTAAAGGAACAGGCTCATATCATTCTCATCATGCCATTCTGGCCCCACCAGGCCTGGCTTTCAGATCTTTTCTATTGCCCCATGGCAGAGCTATTTTGGCTCCCTCTGCCACCAGAGCTTTATTGCTAGATGTGCAGACTTTTGTGCAATGGGTAGATCAAGACTACACAGTCTGTCAGGACATCACTCCTCCATAAGACTTGAGCCTTGTTCTGAGTGTGCTTCAGCACACTCCCTGAGCCTTTGTCTACAGTTTCCTTCTGTCTCTTGGCTCTCAAGACAGCTTCCCTGTTGGAGATTCTCTTATTGGCTCTCTTTTGTGGTTTTCCATGCTGTTCTACTGATTTTACAGATTCCTATAGGGTTTTTCCTAAAGGTGATTGTGACAGAATGGTTGTCACCCAGAAAATGAAATGTGTCTGTTTTCAGTGATCGCCATGGTCTTAACTTGTGTTCCCATTCTTGAAACATTCATGCCCCCTGTGTGTGCATGCATTAGCTAGTGTTGGCCATTTACCAGCATTGAATGGGTTGGTTAGTGTGTATGATGTACAGAGGGATGGTGCCATCCAGTCTAGTTGACCACAGAGATTGTGTTAGGAGATGGCCAGTGTTGGTCATATAGAGGAGGTTAGGGCAAATCTGTGTGTGGATTGTGTTTATCTTCCCCCTCACATCAGGCCAAGCAGAAAGAGACCTGGTAGATGGGACCTGTGACATCACATCCTGTAGGGGGTGGGTAGAAAAAAGGTGAGAGAGAAGAGAGAGAGAGAGAACACAGTTGAAAAATGTAGGAAGAGGAGAAAAAGCCTCTCCATAATGGTGGGAGGCCTAGGGTTCATGTGCTTACTAAAGGAGTACTGGAGAAACTGGGACTGGTGAGTGCCCTCACCAGAGTAGTTAAAATGAGCGGGCATTGTAGTGGCCAGGTGCCCTTTTCAGTTGTGGGATGTAAGTCAAGGCGGCTTCTGCCACAGAGAGTACCCTGGTGTACCCACCACTGGATGTCTTCCCCAACTCCTGTGAGGACTAAAAGATACAGGGAAATGTCATGCAATCAGCACCAGGCGCAGTGGGTGGGGTGTCCACTCTTGCCTCTAGTGGGACTATGTCTAAGCTCCAGCATAAAGCTAAAATGGACTGAGTATTCTATGTAACCCCTGGCAATCTGTACAACTTTGCTAACACACCAAGAAGTGTGTAGTTTTTATGTTTTACCCCTGTTTGTTTGCCTTAATTGTTGTCCTATGTCTGTGTGCCATGACCTCTCTAATAAATGCAATTTATTATCTTTTGGTCTGGCTGGATAAATTGCTTAACCCTCAGTCTACCAAGCAGTAACCCCTGTACCCCGTCCCGGTGTTCTCAGAGTTTCAAATTAACAAGGTGATTGTTCTTCCTTCTCTGTCCTGCCCCATCTAACAGACAGGAACTTCATCTTTGGGATGTGGTTAGGTGCTTGAAGTGCTACGTTCATTGCTTGCAGCCTTTCAGGAAGTCCGATTCACCCACCCCCCCATTCATAAAGGCTTTCGTGCTGGCCAGGTGGTATCTAAAGGCGACAGACTTCTAGGAATAAGGCCATCATTCACCACTCATGCTCTTAAGAGGAAGCCTGTACCGTCTTTTGGGTCACTGCTCACTCAACGAGATCATAGATTGCCTTCTAGACCTACAGGAACCAGGCCCCCTTGTGAGCTGCTGTGAAGGTGGCAACGTGCTTGTCTCTTCACACTATTTTCAAACGCTTCCTAGTCAATATGCTAGCTTCAGCTGTAACCAGTCTTGGTCAGAAGTTCCTACAGATCATTATGCCTGTCTAAGTGTCCTTCATGGTTTCTTTTACCACTAACTTCTTAGTTTCCTGTTGCTCGGTTTGCTGTGTTGGTGTCTGTCACAGGAACCACTGGGCCCCTGGCGGAGCCTGAGGGCCAGCCTCCTGCCCACAGACTATGGACCTAGCCCAGTAACAGGGTATGGCCTCTCCCTGAGACTGTTAAACAAGGAACACAAGGAACTGTGGAGACTATGGGAGATATTGGTGTGTTAGTGATATGGGATCTCATATCTTCAGACTATTTCTATCCAAAAGACTAACAACCATAGGCTGCTGGCTTGCTTCCAAGGAAATGGCAGTTAGGGGTTAAGTATTTGAGTTTGGCCAAGGATGCTGCAAATGGATGTTACAGTCCCTCAAGCCTTTTGTTTCATTGTTCACCCTCACCCAAGCTCTGTGTGTATTGTAGCCACTCCAGTCATTGTAGGTCTGTGAACCGTACCGAGACCCCCTGTGGTGTGCTAACCTAATCACATCTGGTCCTTTGTATTGTGTTGTAGCATTTGTTGCTAGACTTTTGTGTAGTAATGCAATCATGTCTGTGTTATTGTATTTGATGGGACCTTCTGTTGTTGGCCCTTTGGCCTGTATATTGTGATTATATTATCCCTGTGAGTCACCTATTGTATCCTGTCTGCCCATGTATTTCAATGTAGGTTTTGTGTATAAATATGTGTGGTTTGTTCCAATAAAGGCAGTTCTCGTCTTACCTACACTGGTGTTGTCTGGTGAGGTAAAGCTTGCTGTATGCAGTGAGAGTGCTGGTTATCCTGACACTAGTTTTCGGGTATATTGCTGTATGCTGTTGGATGTCCATCTGGCTCGTAGCGGAAGAAGTGATCATTGACAGGGACACCAAGGCTGGGTGTCCGCTGGTACCGTCACAGTGTCCATTTACACCTGAGGTTCATATTGTTCCATTTTTTCCCTGCTAGAATTGGTCTGTGTTTTCAAGGTTTTTCTCTTTTCCTTCCTGGAATCTTGATGTATAACTTTGGTGTATCCCCATGGTTCCAGTGTTCCACATTGGACAAGAATAAACTAAGTTTTTATCTACTTACCGATAAGTCATTTTTCTTAGTCCGTGTGGAACACAGGGATTCCATCCCACAGGAAGAGAGAAGAGGGCGAAAAAAAAACAGAGAAGCCGCAGTTTGAGTTCGAGGCAGGGGGCCTTTTGGGATCTCTAGTTTAGGTATCCCCATTTTCCTATCTGGTTTCTGTTTTATTCGATCTTGTTTTACGTTAATAATGAGCAGGATTGGTGGGCGTAATGTGAAGCAGGGAGGGAATCTCCTACTCCGAGACCTTTTCAAGACCAGGGCCCTGCCCATCTGGCTAGAGAATACTTTGCCCCATGGTTCAGACTGAAGGGGCATATTATATTATATTTTGGATTGTCAAGCATCAAAATCATGGTGGGGGGGGGGGGATGGTCAACAGGCAGGGTATTTAAATGGATCAAACACATAAAACTCCATTTGATACCCTGAAGTAGTAGTTGATAGAAAATGCATTGGCCATTTGTATCACTCACCCAATCATATTACTATATGTTGGATAGTGTTACCACCGCTTTGAAGGATTCTGCCATCTGAACTGAAAAGGTAAATATTTCAGAGAGTTCTCCAACATCAACCAGTGGTCTGGGGACAGAAAGAAGCCTCTAATGGAAGGGTCACACTGACAAGTAATGGAACAACTATGTAAGAATGTTAGACATTAGCTCTGGCTTCTAGCACATGTATACCGGGAACCTTTGTCTTGACCTATATAAGGATTATAAAGTGTTCAGGATGTTACCATGTTAGGGACGGGGAAGGACTTTATGGACTTATCCACTCAGAATGAGTTTTTATAGATTTTCAAGTGGTAGATGTACTACAATATGTATTATTTCTAGAGAACCATTTTTTTTTTTAATATGTCTCAGAGAGAAGGGATATAAATATATAGGGGGTACACATACCTGACACAGACAGACGTGTGTGTGTCTATGAGGAAAGCAAATGGGGAAGAAAAGAAAAAAATCTCGTAAGAGAAAACGACTCTAAAAGGACTCCGCTGCCCAGAAAGGCAAGTCTACAAACAAAGGTCCCTTTCCTCTGGGTGGGAGACCTGTGTTCTATATAGACTAAAGAGAAAATGATCGAACAGGGAAGAACACTAAAATCCTACTATCTCTTATGTGCAACATGGAAAACCAGATGCCATGGTGATATACCAAAGCTAGGATTCCCAGGGTGGTGAAGGACCTCTCACACATCTCCATGATACCAGAGCCCCCTCGGACTAGTCAGTATTTGAATAACCCAAACAACGAATATATGTTGAAACACTAGTGTTTGGTGAAAGTGTGCAAGGTGGACCCGGTCCCAGCCTTACACAGTTGTTCAGCCGAGGTTTGGTTCTTGTAGATCAAAGAAGCACCCACAGTGCGCTGTGATCTCAAAGGGAGAAGGTTTCTCTCGGATTTCATGTGACTGGCATATGCTAGTCTTAATCCAGGAAGCAATGGTGACCTGGGAGGCAGCCTGACCAGCTCTGGGACCCTCCGGAATATCAAACAAAAGCAAGCCTTGCACAAGGGCTTCATATCATTCACATAGAACTTAAGGCAGCACACCAGGTCAAACAGATGATCTCTCTGCTCATCGGATGTCGTGTCAGGACTAAAAGAAGGTACAATCTCCTGAGAGGTACTGTGATGGAATCGATGTCACCCTGAGAATGAACCCTGTCTGTTTTCAGTGATCTCCACTGTTTCATGTGTGTTCCCATTCTTGAAACATTAATGTCCCTTGTGTGTGCATGCATTAGAGAGTGTTAGCCAATTACCAGCATTGAATGGGTTGGTTAGTGTGTATGATGTACAAAGGGATGGTGCCATCCAGTCCAGCTGACCACAGAGATTGTGTTATGAGACAGCGAGTGATGGTCAGATAGAGGGGGGTAGGGCAGAACCTGTGAGTGGAATGTGTGTCGCTTCCCCCTTACATCAGGCCAAGCAGAACAGACCTGTGACATCAGATCCTGGAGGGGGTGAGTAGAAGGAAGACAGAGAGAGAAAGCGAGAGAGAGAGGAGAGATGGAAATTGAGTATCAGGCTCTCCAGCATGGAGGAGGGCATGGGGGACAGTCTGTGGTTGGACTGGTCCATGTGCTTTCTAAAGGAGTACTGGAGAAACTGGGACTGGTGAGTGTCCTCACCGGAAGAGTTAGAGTGAGCGGGCACTGTAGTGGTCCGGTGCTCTTTTCAGTTGTGGGCTGCAAGTCAAGGTGGCTGCGGCCACAGAAAGTGCCCTGATGTTCCCACCACAAGGATTGTGGCCAGGAAGCTAAACATCGGTGGCTATGGTCCAAGACTAAGGAAAATGGCTGGGGATAATCTCTTAGGATGCCTTCTCCAAATCCTCTATCAGGACTAATAGATACAAAGAAACCTCATGTGATCCAGCACCATGTGTAGTGGGCAGGCTGCCCACTCTTGCCTCTATTGGGACTATGTGTAAGCTCCAGCATTAAGCTAAATGGGCTGTATTATATGTAACCACTAGCAATTTGTGCAACCAAGGAGAGACCCGCAGAAGTGTTTAGTTTTAATGTTTTACCCCTGTTTGTTTGCCTGTAATTGTTGTCCTATGTTTGTGTGCTGTGACCTCTCTAATAAATGCAGTTTATTATCTTTTTGTCTGGCTGGATAAAATCGCTTAACCCTCGGTCTACCATGCAGTAACCCCTGTACCTCATCACAGGTACGAAGTACTACCTTTTCCTGGTGAAACACCAGAAAATGAGGTTTGCAAGAGAGCTTGCAACTCAGCGACTCGCCGCACCAACTGCCAAGAGGAAAGACACCTTGACTGTCAATTGATGCAAAGATATGAAAGCAAGTGGCTCGAAAGGAAAGCTCTGCTAAAAACACCCAGATGTAGGTTCTGGTCCCATGGAGGAGTGGAATCCTTGAAAGAAGGGACGGCATGAGCCACCCCTTGAAGAAACACCTTGATATCTGGGATGATAGCAATGTGCCTCGCTAATAGAATGGAAAGTGCTAAAATCTGAACCTTAAGGGAGCTCAAGCTTAGCTCTTTGATCACACTGTCTTGAAGAAAGGACAAAGCCAAGGCAAGGTCAAAAAAAAACCTGCGGGGACATGTTCTTGTCCATGCACCACTTATGAAAAATGGACCAAACGCTATGGTTTTCCTTGTGAAAGATCAGCTTCTGGATCTGGATCATGGCAGATATGACTCCTTCAACTTCAGGATGTTGGCTTCAAGAGCCATGCTCTCAAAGCCAGTCTCTCCAAATCCTCTTACCACAGGTGACTATGGAGCAACAGATTCAGTCTGGCAGGTAGACAGATTGGATTTTAGACAGACTGACCAAGTCCGCAAACCATGCCCTCCTGGTCCATTAAAGAGCAATCAGAACAACGAACACCCAATCCATTCTGATCTTCCGGATCACCCTGGGGACAAGAGGAATCTGAAGGAGAGACGTAAACTCCACGGAATGGATATTGCATCCAGAGGAAAGGCTAGGGGATCCCTGTCTGGGATCAGAATGCCTGAACTTTTCTCCCTGGTTGCCATTAGGTCTATCACTGGCTCACCCCACTACCAGGCAATCAGGTAAAACTTCCGGAGTTCTAGTTTCTGGTTTCCTGGATCTACATCTTGGGAACTTAGAAAGTCTGCCAGGATGTTTTCTACTCCTGGAATGTGAACGGTTATGATAGCTGGAACACGGGCCTCCAACCCAACAGAGGAGATCCTACACTTCCAACAATGCAAGCTGGCTACGAGTTCCTCCTTGACATATGCCATGGCAGTGACATTGTATTGCTGTACACTCACAGGAAAGCCCAAGAAAACTGCGGTCCAAAGTAGGAATAATAATAATAATTATTTATTTAGCACCAACTTATTCTGCAGCGCTTTACAATAGGGAAGCCTAATTGAATCATCCAGAGTTCCAGAATGTTTATGGGCAACAGACTCTTGTCTGGACTCTACCTGCTCTGGATACCTATGTGACCCAGGATGTCTCCCCAGCCCCTCAGGCTGGCTTCCATGGTGACCAGGGCCCACAAAGAGCCTCACCTGCTCCAGGTTCGGCTGATGAAACCACCACTGGAGATCCTCCCTGACCGCCTGAGAGAGAGACATCTGCTGAAGATGCTTCAGATTCCTGACCAATTCCTCAGAACGTCCCTCTGCAGTTCCCTCATGTGAAGCAGAGAATGGTATAAAGTCCAGGGCTGACACAAACATGCTCATGAAAGCCTTGATCTTGGCCAAGGACCACTCCAGCAGTGAACTGGTAATGATTGGAACCAAAAGCAAAGCATAGGTAGCGTCCAGGTGAATCGGGATGTACAAAGAAAAGTCCTGAAGATCCAGGGATAACAGATAGTCCCCACCCCCAGGCAAATTGTTATGATGAGAGAAGGCAAAGATTCCATCTTGAAGATCATAGCGACCACATATTTGTTGAGGCATTTGAGGTCCAGAATGGGCCGGCAGTCACCGTGCTTCTTTGGAACTACAAACAGGTTAGAATAGAAACCCGAAGAGTGCTGAGGGCTGGGACTGGCACCTGCTTTTCCAGCATAGAGTCCACAGCCTCCTCTTGCCTTGTCTGGATCTTTTGGAACCTTTGACAGAAAGAACAGATATGGAGGAAGGGATCTGAAATCTATGCAGTACCCTTCTAAGCTTACCCACAAAGCCCATTGGTCTGTTACTGAAGATGCCCAGGTGTCTCAAAAAAGGTGGAAACTCTCTTGTACAGGCAACAACGGACCAGGATTCCATGAGTCACACAGAAGTGGGTTTATCAAACTTGGCCTTTGAAGCTGAGAGCTTGGGCTGCCAGATTTGTTCGGGTTTTGGGGTGGGGCGTGTTTAAAAGGTTTGTGATCCCTGTGGTCACTGCTCCATTTGGCACGGGGATGAAAAACAAGTGCCTTCCTCATACAGAAAGGAATGCTTCGTGAAGACCTACAGCAACAAAGTGATCTTACCACCTGCAGCATCACTGATTATTTGTTTCGGTTCAGGTCCAAAAAGGGACTTGCACTGAAATGGCAAGGAAACCAGTGACTTCTTGAAGATTGGTCTGCAAAGCAAATCTTGAGCCTCAGAAATATAAGTATTTGCCTCCTTGATGTTGGCCATCAGGACCAATAAATCCTCCTTGGCAACATCAGGAAGCAGAGCATCAGACGGCTGCTCACCCCAAATAGCAACTGCCCTATTGACCCAGGCAGAGGCAAAAAATACATCACAGTGCTGTACCTGTGGCAGCGGAGTTCTTGAGAATAGAATCCAGCCTCATTCTCTGGCTCCTTGAGTCCTACTGCATCTACCAACAGGGAGGGAGGGAGGTGGTCTTTGCCAGCCGTGAAATAGGTGGGTCCACAGTGGTGGTGGTGGTGGGGAAACCACTACAACAAAGCCTCTGCTGAAAAAAAGTATAGCTTATAAATTAACTTATTGAGCAAAAGCCTTAGGCTTTTTCCATCATCCATAAGGATCTGATCAAACTTGGGTGGAAACACGGGAGACTTCTTACACCTCTGGAAAATATCCAGAGATGGAGCCAGCTCATCAGATGAGTCACAGACCTGTAGGGTTTTCCAGGACTACTCTGATGAGTCCCTCAACTAATGGGAGTGGAAGAGCCTCATAGGAATCTGCATAGGAATAGAAAAAAAATCTGTGTGCTCGTACCCCCCCCATCATCATCATCCTCCTCCTCTTCTGAGGGGAATTCTTCCTCAGACTAATCCCCAATAACCTGAGAATGACCCCTGGATATGGGGGCAGTCTGCTTAAAGGTGGCTGTAGGCTTCCGTGAATTAAGTACCCCTTGAACAGATAAGGGGATTTGGGCAACAGAAGACAATGTCTTGACCCATGCTTGCTCTACATTGGTGATAGAGGGGCCCAGTGCAGTAGTAGGGGCCACTGCATGAGGGCCATATAGATCCTCAATACAGTCGCGCTAGCCCCATGTGGCAAAAGGAACAGTGTGAGAGGGTTGAATCCTTTTCCTTGGATTTAACCCCATGGCCCTTAGAGTCTGACATACTTCCTATGAAAGTGTCCCAAATACTAGTAAAGACAAAATGATGTCCCAAATTAAGAGAGCAACCCTAATAGCCCAGAAACATACTTATCTGGCAAGCAAATGGTTAATCTGAAGGAGCACAAGGAGAGACAGCCTCTGTGTAGGATAAACAGGAGAAAACGGTCAACCAATCGGAAGAAAGGGCATTCTGGGTATTGTAGTCTTCTCTGTTGCTTGTTAAATAGCAATGACTACATCTCCATTCACAGGTCACTACTTCCCCCCGGACGCTGAAAATGGATTAGATGATAGGGCAGAAGGAGACAAGAAGATAGAGCCCTCTCTGACCGCCGTAAGCTCAGTTGCAGAGATATGTCCCAGAGAAGTTTTCCCCATAGAAGTCAATGTAGAAGAGATGGCCGCAGGCGGGCAACCATCCATAAAGGGGCCACTGCACTAAAATCGATCTATAAATTTGTCAAAAGTTCCAAAATCCCCAGAGAACATATGGGGGGGGGGGGTATTCAAAAGCACTCAAAACACATTTGTTACAAGAGAAAATGTTAATTCATATAATAAATCAGCCTTCCTCACTACAAAGCCCTCAGAGATAAGAAAGATTCCCATAGTGAGTGTCAGAGCCTATCAATGTTCAGCTTCTGTAAGGAGAGGCAACACAGGTTGGGACAAAGTGGACCAAGGCACTCAAAGGGTACTCACCAGTCTCCTGTCTTCAGGTTACCACCATAGGAGAGAACAGAGTCTCAGGAGACCCTATCATGAGTGAAAACGGCAAGAGCCACTCCACAGGGCAGAATAGGTCCACACGTAATCTGTGAACTGGGCAATCCAGTCCAGGGAAGCCCAGTGATGGTAACCCACCTAATGGGGGACTATACAGCCCCATATCTAATAGGAATATAATAAAAACCTAATAAAAACTAAGAGGATGGCTGCGCTCTTCCAGCAGGACACAAATTCTGGGAGTTAGTGGGCAGGAGTTTGAGATGGAGGAGAGGCTCCACCCCAAAATACCCCATCTTTTGTGATGTGCCCTGCCCCTCCTCTTGCCTCAACCACATGGAACTGGTGTAAGTGCGCGTGTGTGTTTGCATGTGTGGTATCTTCATCAAGAAACAAATCTTACTGGAAGGGGATTAGCTAGATGCAGCTAAAGAGAGGAGATAGGCTCCACCCAGCATTCTTTTCAAGAATTGTTCCTGCCTACTTAAAACAGTGGTTGACTAGCCAAAGTTACCAATAACCTATATTGGACGACAGAGAAAGCATTTTCTTGAGCATCATTGAGAGATGCAGGGACCATGGGGTTAATCAGTGTGCCTACAGGGGGCAGGCCACTCTAAAAACTCCTCCCACATCCTATCACCTAACCCCTGACCAATGGTCTTCAGTTTATTTAGAGTATCCTGAAAGAAGGTTCAGGGTAACTTCCCTCCAGAAGAGATCTTCATTAGTTCTTTTATTATTTTATCTTTTTCCTGAAGCTACTGAGGTCCATCACTGTGTGAGGAGAGTCCTCTTATCTCTTTGATTCTTAGCTTCCTTCCATTGGAATAACTTACACACTAACTCACGGAGGCCTGAACTCTGCCTATTGCGGTTAGGAGGGTAGAAGCGGTGTAGTTAGTAAGTGACCTTAATAGGACACATAAGAGGTTTCATATTTTTATAATAATAGAGGGGAAAAAAAAAAAATAACTTTTTTTTAATTAATATATCTTCAGATTGACTTGATACGTTGTGTGGTAGTTATTTCTATAATTACAACTCTGTTTCCCTTGGGGCGTGATGTTTCCCACACCGTGCATTGTGAGGCATTGCTGGTTTCCTTCTCTTCGGTGAAAACTGGTGCTTCAGCGCGGGCACACTAGAAGTCCTGTCATATCGCTCCGTAGGAGCAGGGCCCTCAGATTGTTGTATTATTTAGACTTTTTCCAGCATGTACAGCTGACTCCAGAGGAGCAGCGTTCGTATCATCTATACAACGTGTAACCTCTTGTCTGCCAGCTCCTTTGGGACTGTTTCTTCCTTTTGTGGGTTTCTTGTGAGGACATTACCTTATTGATATATTATAAGGAAGTTGAATCTTTCTCAAATAGGATTTCCCTACAGAGATTTAAATGATTCTCTTCCTTCATTGAAATAGCAGGCAAGGAGAAGAAAACGAAGAGCAATAGGAGTCCTATTTCTACATCTGAATAATGTAAACGTTACAAACATGTCTCTGTGTTCTAAATATACAGCCTTACAGGGCTTCCACATGTATTAATGCTCCCCTATGCTTGTATCAGAGTGGGTCAAAGCCTTACCTGGTTCCCTTGCAAAACTAGAGAGGATTTGTACAAGTGGTTCACAGAAGCACCTCAATCTCTTAACGTCCTCGTTCCATCAGACCCTCAGGAAAGAAAACCTCCTTTTTCACCCTCAGGTTCTTCAGGTGATGCAGGTGAATTGGCTATTTACAGTTCTGAGACCTCCTCCTCGTTTGGAGAAGATTCCAATTGTGATGATTCAGAATTATTATTATTATTATTATAATCCATGGACTCTAATTTAAGCTATTCTTGGTGGTTTGGAAGCTTCTGATGCCCAAGCCTCTAAAGTCCTCTACCAAGTCTCTTTTTAAACATAAAAATAAGTTTACCCTCATGTTCCCTGACTGTTAAGAAAGAGCTTGATGAAATAGCCACGGCTGAGTGAGAACCCCAGATAAATCTGTGGTAATTCCTAAAATTATCTAGGTACAGTATATATGTAAATAAAAAAAAAATATATATATTTTACAAAGGAGGGATGTAATACATACACACATATATACAATGTATACATGATACACAGATAGAAGGGATATACAGTGGGTCAAAAAAGTATTTAGTCAGACACCAATTGTGCAAGTTCTCCCACTTAAAAAGATGAGAGAGGCCTGTAATTTTCATCATAGGTACACTTCAACTATGAGAGACAGAATGAGAAAAAAATCCATAAAATCACATTGTCTGATTTTTAAAGAATTTATTTGCAAATTATGGTTGAAAATAAGTATTTGGTCAATAACAAAAGTTCATATCAATACTTTGTTATATACCCTTTGTTGGCAATGACAGAGGTCAAATGTTTTCTGTAAGTCT
The DNA here is from genome assembly GCA_037306005.1 of Rhinophrynus dorsalis. Lineage (NCBI taxonomy): Eukaryota > Metazoa > Chordata > Amphibia > Anura > Rhinophrynidae > Rhinophrynus > Rhinophrynus dorsalis. Next base: position 190,565,978 of record CM074727.1, on the reverse strand, counting down.
TCACAAGGTTTTCACACACTGTTGCTGGTATTTTGGACCATTCCTCCATGCAGATCTCCTCTAGAGCAGTGATGTTTTGGGGCTGTCGCTGGGCAACACGGACTTTCAACTCCCTCCAAAGGTTTTCTATGGGGTTGAGATCTGGAGACTGGCTAGGCCACTCCAGGACCTTGAAATGCTGCTTATGAAGCCACTCCTTCGTTGCCCGGGCGGTGTGTTTGGGATCACTGTCATGCTGAAAGACCCAGCCAAGTTTCATCTTCAGTGCCCTTGCTGATGGAAGGAGGTTTTCACTCAAAATCTCACGATACATGGCCCCATTCATTCTTTCCTTTACACTGATCAGTCGTCCTGGTCCCTTTGCAAAAAAACAGCCCCAAAGCATGATGTTTCCACCCCCATGCTTCACCGTAGGTATGGTGTTCTTTGGATGCAACTCAGCATTCTTTCTCCTCCAAACACGACGAGTTGAGTTTTTACCAAAAAGTTCTACTTTGGTTTCATCTGACCATATGACATTCGCCCAATCCTCTTCTGGATCATCCAAATGCTCTCTAGCAAACTTCAGACGGGCTCGGACATATACTGGCTTAAGCAGGGGGACACGTCTGGCACTGCATGATTTGAGTTCCTGGTGGCGTAGTGTGTTACTGATGGTAGCCTTTGTTACTTTGGTCCCAGCTCTCTGCAGGTCATTCACTAGGTCCCCCCGTGTGGTTTTGGGATTTTTGCTCACCGTTCTTGTGATCATTTTGACACCACAGGGTGAGATCTTGCGTGGAGCCCCAGATCGAGGAGATTATCAGTGGTCATGTATGTCTTCCATTTTCAAATAATTGCTCCCACAGTTGATTTCTTCACACCAAGCTGCTTGCCTATTGCAGATTCAGTCTTCCCAGCCTGGTGCAGGTCTACAATTTTGTTTCTGGTGTCCTTCGACAGCTCTTTGGTCTTGGCCATAGTGGAGTTTGGAGTGTGACTGTTTGAGGTTGTGGACAGGTGTCTTTTATACTGATAACAAGTTAAAACAGGTGCCACTAATACAGGTAACGAGTGGAGGACAGAGGAGACTCTTAAAGAAGAAGTTACAGGTCTGTGAGAGCCAGAAATCTTGCATGTTTGTAGGTGACCAAATACTTATTTTACCGAGGAGTTTACCAATGAATTCATTAGAAATCCTACAATGTGATTTCCTGTATTCTTTCCCCCCATTCTGTCTCTCATAGTTGAAGTGTACCTATGATGAAAATTACAGGCCTCTCATCTTTTTAAGTGGGAGAACTTGCACAATTGGTGGCTGACTAAATACTTTTTTGCCCCACTGTAGATCTATATCGTGGTAAATGGATATGTATAGAAAGGAAATTGTGCACACTTGCTGATAAATCATTTTATCTTAGTCATGTGGAACACAGAACCACGGGGCAAAGTAGCTACAATACGAGGCAGGGCACTTGCAGCCAAGGCTCTCTGGAGGAGGAGACCCTTTCCCACCTCTACCTAATCTTATTCCCAGCAGTAGCCTTTAGTTTTACATTCATCACAGACAAGAAAAACAAGCAAGGTTGGAAGGCAGTCACCATGCCACAGAGCACTGAGGAGACCCCCTCCTGTGTACACAAACCACACCTTTTTCTCAAAGAGGAGTGTCCTGTGTGCCACATGGACGAAGATTAAAGGATTAGTAAACACACAAAATCCCCTTCTCTCTTTCAGGCACTGTGGAACACAGGAACCATGGGGATATACCAAAGCATCCACCAAGATTTCAGGGAGGGAAAGAGAAACACTCACAACAACAAAACCAATCTTGGGAGTCAAAACAAAAAACCACCAAGAACCTCAGGTGTCAACGGACCCCCAAACAGAACTACATGAAAGGTTATCAGAGAGGAAAAATGCCTACAGAAAGTACTGCCTTGGAGGACTTTTCTCCAAAAACAACCAAAAAGGCAGAGATCTGAACCTTTACTGAACCAAGACCAAGAGTATTGTGGAGGCCACGTCAGAGAAAAGCCCAAACGCCAAGAGGCAAATAGTTAATAGACATGAAAAGTTCTTCACACTACTTGAAGAACAATGACAAAACGCTTTAGCAGATCATGAACAAAATCAACATATGTGCTTTAAGCGGTTGTAATGACTGGCTCAGAGAAGCCCTTCCTTTTGCATATTTAAGCTTCAAGAGCCACTCTGTCAAGGAGATCTTTGTTACATTTGGATGACAAGGACCCTGTGAGAGGACATCTGGAAGAGAAAATCCAGTTTGTCTGCCAACAGAGTGATTGTAACAGATCCTGCTCCGTTACTGGAACCCTTGTCCGGGCATAAGACTGATCAGCCCCTGGCCCAAGAGACTAAACATTTCACCCTATGGGACACACTTACGGGAAGGGTCGTACAACTCAGGCCCTTATTGTGAAATACGACTTTGGCTAGACCTTATGTGAATAGGCAGCTGTGTCAAACAGAACTTATTACACAGAACTGCCCCGTGTTCAGTGTCGACCACTCTAGGAGGAGAGACTGGCAAACAGACTGTGTAACGTATTTTCATGTTCAAGGTTTACTCATTCACAAACTACCAGTTGGAGGTTGCTGTCTCGGGATGCGATCGTCGATATCGGGTCAAACGCTCTGTGGCAGGGGGCAAGAGGCGCAGGCTTGTTGGAACTAATCTTTGAGGTGGGCATGCAAATGACTTCCACAGCCTAACATGGAGAACTGTAGGCAGCTCAGTGATTGGTCAAGGTTGGAACAGGACATTCAAAGTAGTCAAACAAAGGCTCCAACCTTGGGCCATTGTCCCCAAGATGTGTATTCTAGCCACTCCAGCCATTGTATGTTGATGAACTGTAGTATGACCCCCTGCTGTGTGTTAATTCAATCATGTCTGCCCTATTATGTTTCTCTGAACCAGTTGTTGTGGGTTTTGTCTTCTGTATTATGATTGGATTATCTCTGTAACTAGCCCATTGTGTCATGTCTGCTCCTGTAATGTCAATGCGGTTAAACTGTATAAATATGCCGTGGTTGTTTCAATAAACTCTGTTACCTTGAAGAGAACAAGGAGTCCTGGTGTCTTTATGCTCTTGTGGTTTAAAGTATCCCTTCTGCTGCTCATCTGAGCTGAGTATCCTGTATCGTTGACAGACTGCTGCCAGCTGAGGATCCGATCCAGAGTTGGAACTTTGGGCTTTCTTAAGCTGTCAGGCTCACAAAGGACTGTCCCATAGATATTTTGCCTGGCACTGTTCCGCCACAGGGTAGGGTCTACACTCTTTCTTTGCCCGAGACTGCCACCATGGAGGAGTACATCAAGGAGACTTTGAGGAGGGGCTATATACAAACTTCCACATCCCTGGCAGCACTGGGTTTTTGTTTTGTTTTTTTTTACAAAGAAGAAAGAGGGAGACCTTCGTCCTTGCACAGATTACAGAGGACTTAATAAAATTCCCATAAAATAATACCTACCCCATTCCTCTGACATCTGAACTATTCAGACTTATGGGATCCAAGGTGGTTTACAAAGCTTGATCTACGGGGAGCATACAATTTGATCCGGATAAGATAGGGATATGAATGGAAGATGGTGTTTAACACCATGTCAGGGCATTATGAATATAAAGTCATGCCCTTTGGGCTCTGCAACGCCACCATCATCTTTCAGGAATTTGTGAAGGAGTGTTTCATAGACTTCTTGCAACAGTGTGTCATTGTATATCTAGGTGACATTCCGATCCACTCTCCTGAATTAACCACTCATCTCTCCCATGCGAAACAAGTCTCACTCTGCCTATGAGAGAACTGGCAGTATGCTAAGCCGGAGTAATGGGTCTTTGAGGTGGAGAGCGTGGCCTTTCTGGGTTACATCATCAGGTCCACTGGATTTGAGATGGATCCCTCCAAAATTAGATGCCATTCTCAACTGGCCTCAACCCTCTGGTCTCAAACCCCTTCAGAGATTCTTGGGGTTTGTGAACTATTACCATAAGCTCATTAGACTTTTCCAAGATTGCTTCTCCGCTCACTGCCCTAATGAAGAGGTGCTTGGATTGTGGTGAACGGCCTCAAGAGGTGGTGTCAAGGTCTTCAGCATGTTGAAACAAAATGTCTCCACGGCTCGGGTTTTGAGACATCCGTACCCCTACACGGCCTTTTGTGATTGAGGTTGATGTCTCCGAGATTGGTGCAGGAGCTGTGCTATCCCAGAGGAGTTTGTATCATAGTCCCCTTCAGCCCTGCAGATTAAGGTATAAAAGGTTCACCCAAGCTGAGAGAAACTATGATGTGGCTAATCAGGAGTTACTAGCCAACATTCTTGCCTTGGAGGAATGGAGACACCTTTTGGAAGGGATGCGCACAACCATAATAATTCTCACTGATCACAAGAATCTCTTCTACATCAGTGATGCCATAAGGATGAACCCCAGATAGTCACTGTTCCTCTCAATTTAACTATGATCTCCTACCGGCCAGGCACTAAGAACACCAAAGCCGATGCCCTCTCCAGGATGTTCACAGCGCCCAGTGAGGAAAGTAAACAGGTGGAACCTATAATATCCCCTCGGAGGGTAGTTGCAGTCATTTCCCACTCCTGCCTCTCCGCTATTGGACTACATTCGTGACAATCAGAAGAAAGCTCCTGTTAATGTATCTGCTGGAAAGCTCTTTGTGCCTCTGGGAAAATGGAGTAGGTTTTGAGACCGTGTCATAATTCCAAGCTGGCAAGTCACCCAGGAGTTGCCTGTACTAAAAAATCTCCAGAGTCTTCTGGTGGCCAGAGTGGAGACCGAATGTTCAGGCCTTTGTACTGGCATGTCAGACCTGTGCCACATTCAAAACACCCAGGTCACTTCCTGTATCTGCTTACCATACCGTCTCAACCTTGGTTGTATCCCTCCAAGGGAAATACTACTATCCTGAAGGTTGCTGACCGTTTCTCTGAAATGGTACATATTATCCCACTCCGCAAGGTGCCTTCTGCTCCTGGACTGGCACAGATACTTATCAGAGAAATTGTCAGACTACACGGAATTCCTACCCAGATAGTGTCTGACCACGGCAGTCAGTTCATTTCAAAGTTTTGGAGGTCCTCCTGCGAGAAGCTTGGAATCTCCCTGGCATTTTTATCTGCTTACCATCCACAATCTAACGGAGTTGCAGAGCGAGTTAATCAATATATGGAACAATACCTCACCATTTTCTGCAATGAGAGCCGGGATGACTGGTTTGAACTTCTATCTTTGGCAGAATTTGCCAGGAAAAACTCTTTACAGGAATCTACTCTGATGTCTCCCTTCTTTTGCCTCTACAGATATGAACCCTGTGGCTCTTCCTTCAGCCTCCTCTGACTTTGGGATTCCTGCACTGGATACGCACCTGTGATTTGACTTCAGGACTCTGCATTAAGTTTCCGATCCCGTGTCAGTGCTAGTGTGTCCCTGCCTTCCGACATTCTCTACACACTCGTTAACCCCAGGCTGAGAGACTGATACTTCGTACCCTTGGGGTCCTCCTCCAGAGTTTCCAGTAATCATAGAAGAATTATCTGTATCTTCCCTTGCTTCACACTCTTTGAGAGGAACAATTTGCGGGACAAGTGAATCACGTGTGTGGGACTCCTTTTAAAAGTATCCAGGGGCCCCTGATCTAACTTGTCCAGTATGTTGTGGATACAGGAAGAATCTGGCTCCTTTGGCAATATAAAATACACATAGCTAACCTTTAGGGAAGGCTGGACTGACAAGACAGACAAGCGACCACCATTGTCGAAGTATGCAGTCCTGATAGTCCTAGTTTTCCCTTTCCCCTTTTGTCTGAAGTGTCTATCACCCCAAGTAATGGCCCACGCAGACAGAAGGAAAAATAAACAACTCATATGCACCAATGAGGGAGGTTCGCATCTCTGGAGAGAGCTTGGCCACCTATGACGAGAGCTTATATTTAGATTGAAAGGAAGGGACATATTGCCACCTTTTCTTTCCCAGAGTCTGGGAACCAGACATCAGCTGGGGGGTGGGGGAGTGGTTCTCCAGCCATCCCACATGACTCCACTACAGTAGATGGAGACCACAAAAACCAGGATCCCGTCATCATGACATTACACCCAAAACTTAAAAGTTCACTGCAGGAAGAGATTCAGTGAAGGAAAAAGCATGAGAGGACTTGCCCATAGGGCAGAGCTGACAGAAGCCATACAGAACTATTCTCACGATCCCCGAAACATGGCTCCATCATCAGTGACTGCTAGAGAGCAGATGCCCAAGGGTCAGACTCACCAGGCAGCATAGTATAAGTCACGACAGACATGCAAGATATCCCGAGTGGTCTGTTTCTTTGCAGAAGTAAGGACACGAGGAGCCATTCACGTGGTGCAAAGACTTCATCTAAACAATAAGTAAAAAAAGAATAAAAACAAAGTCCTTGTTGCCTCTTGGGAGAACACTTTAAAACTAGCAGTGACGCTGGGGGGGTGCACCCTAGTGGTAGTTAGTTAAGCGCCCTATGGCTGCAGAGTACCATAATGGATGAGAGTAGTAGAGGTACACAGATGGAAGGGGTACATACATAACACAGTCTTCCCACAGACAATGACACGTGGATCATTTCTGCCATCCTGGCCCATGGGGTGCAGCTGTGCTGGTCTGCGTGAGGAGTGCACCCCAATGTTGCATGGGGGTACCCCATGGGGATGATGGAGTATTCACTTCTGTTTCAGTTACTAAAGAGGAGAAAAATCTGTAAATTCATAGGATAACCTGAACTCAATCACATCCAAGTAAAGAAAGTGCGCCAGACTCGGGACAGAATGTGACTTTGATAAATAAAACCATGTTTATTTACACCAAATAGTTCCAACATTAGATCTGTCACATGTGAAGAGGAAAGCATTGACTGTTACGGGATCAGCTCCTTGATTGGGGGGAGGAACAACAATGGAACAGCTTCCTGCTGAGGTGGGGGTAGGGAGGGACAATGAAAACTCCTGCCGGGAGGGGGGAGAGGACAACAATGATATAGCTTCCTGCTTGGGGGGGGGGTGGGGGGAGACCACAATCATACAGCTTCCTGGTGGTGGTGGGGGAGACAAAGGACGATCATACAGCTTCCTGCTAGGGGAAGCAGTGAAACAGCTTCCTGCCAGGGAGGAGATCATGGAACATCTCCCTACTTTGGGTTGGGTGCAGACGATGGAACTTCTTCCTATAGGGAAGAGTGGTCCAGGTCCTGTAAAGGTGATGGAAGGGGCGTGTGGGTTCTAGGACAGGTTTAGGTGTGTGGGTGTGCAGGCTCTAGGACAGGTTTTACAGTATGGTTGATAGGAAGGAATGCAGGGATGCAATGGTGGGAGGTGTACAAGTCTCAGACAGCAGTTGGTGAGGATCTGATGGTAGTGAATAGTGGGGTTTAGGTAGGATTATGAGACAGCACCCGGCAGTCAGCTCATGGAACTGAATGGTACGCTGTTTGAGAGAAGGGTGAACCTGGGGCAGCTTTAAGGGATAAACCGAGGGCTACTGAAATTAACTCTCCAATGCAACGAGATATCTTTTACTGGCCCTAACATGTAACACTACAGTAAACAGAATAGCCGGGAGGGTCCAGAAGGGAGCAAGCCATAGCCTTAGGTGAGAGAATGGAGTGAGGGCGCCAGAGTAGAGCGCGCGGCAGGCGCCAGAGTAGAGCGCGCGGGCAGGCGCCAGAGTAAGGCGCGCGGGCAGGCGCCAGAGTAAGGCGCGCGGGCAGGCGCCAGAGTAAGGCGCGCGGGCAGGCGCCAGAGTAAGGCGCGCGGGCAGGCGCCAGAGTAAGGCGCGCGGGCAGGCGCCAGAGTAGAGCGCGCGGGCAGGCGCCAGAGTAGAGCGCGCGGGCAGGCGCCAGAGTAGAGCGCGCGGGCAGGCGAAGGGAGGAGCGAAAGGGGAGGGAGGAGAGACACTGGAGAGGAGAGTGAGAGACACAGGAGGTGGGAGTTTGAGATAAAGAGACGGGCCCAGAGAGCAAGATATGATCGGATGGGGGGGGGGGGGGGACACCTTTGTTCCTACAATCACTCAAGACTTATTGTGGTAAAATAAAAGCTTTTCTCAGGAAAGGACAGAGACAGTGAGGCCACATCACACGTGGACAGGGAGACAGATGAAGGCCTCCATGCAGGACAGGAGCAGTAAGATGGACAGTCAGTCATGGCTTCTGTACACCCACAGCACTGGCATTACTCATCATATATCAACTCAGTGTCCAGGAGATGCCAAGAACTGGGTAGGAATATGCCACCCTTGCCCTGCAGCTGGTGGGCACTGGGCAACAAAGAATATTCACAAATTATAACAGGGAAATAAAAAATAAATCTACCCAGGAATCATCTATGGGGTCACACCAGGCCAGTCTGTGACCAGGAACCAGTGCCCAGAGTCTCAAGAGCCAGAACCCTCAGATAGAGGCGCCAAATCCTTAAATTAGGAGCCACGGCCCTGAGACAAGGGCAGCAGCTGGCAACCAGGAACCATGCCCCAAAGACACAGGGCAGCAGCCTGCGTCCAGCAGCCACACTCCTCAAACTTGGGGGCAGCCGCCACTCCCCACAGCCACAAGGGCAGCAGCCTGTGACTGAACGGCTTAACAAAAGGAAAAAAAAAAAAAAATATTCAGCCTATTATAATAATATTTTTATATATAATGACAGAACTACTATAAATCCACAAGCAACTGCTCAGACACAGCTCGGTTGAGGGGCTTCCTCTCTCTCTTTGGGCAATCCCCAACTTCCATGTCAGGTGGGAGGCAAGTCAGGAAGAGGGGCCAAGAGGATCTGCCCATCCCCGCTCCTGACCAGGCGCCAGGACAAAGTGTCCCTATTGGGGGGCTCCGGCAGTGGCAGCGACAGGTGTGCCCAGAGTGTTGGTAGCAGAGATGACTGGTGATCCAGCGAGAGAGCCCAGAGCAGTGGGAGTTGGCACCGTTGAGATCCCTGGAAAAAAAGGAATGATTGATCAGGAAATGCACGAGATGACACATTTTATATAAACCTACCTATCTACATCCACACGGTACTGTGCAAATGTTTAAGGCAGGTGTGAAAAAATAAAATAAATAAAAATGATTTCGAAAATAGGCATGTTAATAGTTTATTTTTATCAATTAACAAAATAATAGTGAGTGATCAGGAGAAAAATCTAAATCAAATCAATATTTGGCGTGACCTCCCTTTGCCTTCAAAACAGCATCAATTCCTCTAGGAGTCTTCAGAGTAAAGAAGAACATGGAGTCCTGGAAGTGATGGTCTGGCCCCCACAGAGCCCTGATCTCACGATCATCCAGTCTGTCTGGATTACATGAAGAGAGAGGCAACTGAGGCCTAAATCCACAGAAGAACTGTGATTAGTTCTCCAAGATGTCTGGAACAACCTGCCTGCCGAAATCCTTAAAGGGACAGTAATGTCCTAGATTGCTAAAAAGTAATATTGTAGATAAATTAAGAAGAAATCTATCCGTGCAAGACGTCAGCTGTAAGCGGACATCAGGAGATTCGTTGGATCCACAATCCTCTCACTATACATAGCTGTTGAGGTGCTTACGTTAGCCTGTCGTTTCGGAGTCTTCGTGTTGCAGCTGTCTGTGGAGGATCCGAGTGGGGGCGCGTGTTATTTCTCCACAGGCACGTTTGTCAGTCTGATATTAGCCTGCTGACCATCTTTACATGTGAGTGCAATTTCATTAACTATTTTTTTATCCAGTTTTTATTACAATATTGCACAGTTTGGGTGCTCCTTTGTGTTACATGTCCAATATCTACGATTAGGAAATTCCGGCAGGCGGCTCTTCAGCAGAGGTAACAAAATCAAAAAAGAAATACTTCAATGAAATGGTCTACGAAGTGTGCTTGGGATCCAGGCACATTTTGTAGACCATTCCAATGAAAGTTCTTTTTAGATTTCCGTATCACGGCTCTGCTGAAGAGCAGCTTCAAGTCGGTCGACTTGAATCTCCTGCTGTCAGCTTTACAGAGGGCAACTTTAATAGGTTATATTTCTCAAACCATAAAGGTTTGAGAGACAAGACCTGCAACAATAGATTTTAATTTATCTACATTATTATTTTAGAAATCTAGGACGTTACTATCCCTTTAAACTGTGTGTAAGTGTACCTAGAAGAATTGATGCTGTTCTGAAGGAGTGGGCGGGATCAGAAAACCCTTGCGCGTCAACAAAGGAGGCTTTCCCTCCTTGACATCAGAGGGTATCATGAAACCACCTTCTCCTTCCCTGTACTAATCTGGGTAGAATGGAAGCAGGGGAGGAGCTGCCTTGCTCCCGTGTCGCCTCTACTGATTTCCCAGCCCATCAGAAGGTGGGAGGCAATAGGAGAGTTCCTGATGCCCCACCATGAGGTCTAACGTATTGCTTTGTAAGCTGTTAGCGGAGGAGCAGTGGCTGACTTTATAAAAAACCAGTGACAGGAGTGGTTGAATGAGGAGGCAGGGGGAGCTCATCAACCAATCAGCGTTAAAGGGGAACTACCACCCCGGCCGGCTCATAAGGGACTGACAGCGCAGGCATCACTGTGACGATGTCTGTGCTTCCTGCTCCTGTGAGCATCGGTAAAACGCCGAAATCTTTGGAACCGGGTAATATTTCTGGCGACTAGCGCTACTAAGCAGCTAATGGCCAGATGAAGAATCAATGAAGGTTAAGTTACTGCGGGGTGGTAGTTCCCCTTTAACAGAAAAGTCCTACTGTACACATAGCACTGCCCCAAAATTCCTTGTACAGTCGCTCCTGCTGTACTTACATCAGATTTGCATGTGTACAAGTTCATTTCAGGGAGAGATCACTACATAGCATTTAGATACCAATGGGGGAATCCTCCTTTACCTCCAACACCAGGTGTAACGCCCACTATCCACAAGTGTGACTCCCACTACCAGGGAACCCTCTGACACTTGCTAATGACAGACCTGACTTGTCACAGACACCGGACCTGAGCAGAGACTGACCTGACATCATACTGGCGCTACTGACTGGGGTACTGCCGCTGGGCATGCTGGAAGATCCCATCCGCGACTGGTCCTTCACGATGGGGTCTGGGGGACAGAGAGATCTGTGAGAGGTGGGAAACTCTGTGAGGGATGACAGGGAGTGGAGATCTGAGGACACTCACAGAAGTACGGGTGGTCCATCGCTTCTCTAGCGGTCAATCGTGTCTGATGGTCGTATCGCAACAGCTTGTCCAGGAAGTCCAAGGCCTCAGGACTAACCAAGTGCTGATTCTCACTATGTACAAAACGCTCCCATCTCTTGCGAGAGTGCCTGCAGGGAGTACAGAGGAGGTGTGAGGGCAGGAGAATACGCACATGTGGTACAGCACAAGAATGACCACGAAGAGGTAGGCAGAGCCCCGGAGTAGAGGTGCCTCACCTGCCCAGGATATCATTGAAGCGCGGGTCCAACTCAATGTTATACTTGTCTATGTAGTCGTACAGGTCTTCCGTGCCTAGAACTTTGGCTATTCTAACCAGCTGGAAGTGAAAGAATACCAGGTCAGTGAAGGAATTAGACAGGTGTGCAGCAACAGAGAAGGCACCCCATAAGGCGGGAGAAGGCAAAGCGATGCTGGGAGTGTGGGAGGGCAGCAAGCAATAGCGATCCAGCAGTGGAGGGGAAAGCAATCTGGTGGTGGTGTGGGGAGAGTGATGTGAGAGTGCAGGGGAAAGCAATCTGGTGGTGGTGTGGGGGGAGTGATGTGGGAGTGCAGGGGAAAGCAATCTGGTGGTGGTGTGGGGGGAGTGATGTGGGAGTGCAGGGGAAAGCAATCTGGTGGTGGTGTGGGGGGAGTGATGTGGGAGTGCAGGGGAAAGCAATCTGGTGGTGGGGGGGGGGGAAGTGATGTGGGAGTGCAGGGGAAAGCAATCTGGTGGTGGTGTGGGGGGAGTGATGTGGGAGTGCAGGGGAAAGCAATCTGGTGGTGGTGTGGGGGGAGTGATGTGGGAGTGCAGGGGAAAGCAATCTGGTGGTGGTGTGGGGGGAGTGATGTGGGAGTGCAGGGGAAAGCAATCTGGTGGTGGTGTGGGGGGAGTGATGTGGGAGTGCAGGGGAAAGCAATCTGGTGGTGGTGTGGGGGGAGTGATGTGGGAATGCAGGGGAAAGCAATCTGGTGGTGGTGTGGGGGGAGTGATGTGGGAGTGCAGGGGAAAGCAATCTCGTGGTGGTGTGGGGGGAGTGATGTGAGAGTGCAGGGGAAGCAATCTGGTGGTGGTGTGGGGGGAGTGATGTGGGAGTGCAGGGGAAAGCAATCTGGTGGTGGTGTGGGGGGAGTGATGTGGGAGTGCAGGGGAAAGCAATCTGGTGGTGGTGTGGGGGGAGTGATGTGGGAGTGCAGGGGAAAGCAATCTGGTGGTGGTGGGGGGGGAAGTGATGTGGGAGTGCAGGGGAAAGCAATCTGGTGGTGGTGGTGGGGGGGAGTGATGTGGGAGTGCAGGGGAAAGCAATCTGGTGGTGGTGGGGGGGGGAGTGATGTGGGAGTGCAGGGGAAGGGATCTGGTGGGGGGGAGAGTGATGTGGGAGTGCAGGGGAAGGGATCTGGTGGGGGGAGAGTGATGTGGGAGTGCAGGGGAAGGGATCTGGTGGGGGGGAGTGATGTGGGAGTGCAGGGGAAAGCAATCTGGTGGTGGGGGGGAGTGATGTGGGAGTGCAGGGGAAAGCAATCTGGTGGTGGTGGTGGGGGGGAGTGATGTGGGAGTGCAGGGGAAAGCAATCTGGTGGTGGTGGTGGGGGGGAGTGATGGGGGAGTGCAGGGGAAAGCAATCTGGTGGTGGTGGTGGGGGAGTGCAGGGGAAAGCAATCTGGTGGGGGGGTGATGTGGGAGTGCAGGGGAAAGCAATCTTGTGGGGGGGTGATGTGGGAGTGCAGGGGCAAGCAATCTGGTGGTGGTGGGGGAGGAGTGATGTGAGAGTGCAGGTGAAAGCAATCTGGTGATGGTGGTGGGGGAGTGCAGGGGAAAGCAATCTGTTGGGGGGGTGATGTGGGAGTGCAGGGGAAAGCAATCTGGTGGGGGGGGTGATGTGGGAGTGCAGGGGAAAGCAATCTGGTGGGGGGGGTGATGTGGGAGTGCAGGGGAAAGCAATCTGGTGGTGGTGGGGGTGATGTGGGAGTGCAGGGGAAAGCAATCTGGTGGTGGTGGGGGTGATGTGGGAGTGCAGGGGAAAGCAATCTGGTGGTGGTGGGGGTGATGTGGGAGTGCAGGGGAAAGCAATCTGGTGGTGGTGGGGGTGATGTGGGAGTGCAGGGGAAAGCAATCTGGTGGTGGTGGGGGGGAGTGATGTGGGAGTGCAGGGGAAAGCAATCTGGTGGTGGTGGGGGGGAGTGATGTGGGAGTGCAGGGGAAGGGATCTGGTGGTGGGGGAGTGATGTGGGAGTGCAGGGGAAGGGATCTGGTGGTGGGGGAGTGATGTGGGAGTGCAGGGAAAGGGATCTGGTGGGGGAGGAGTGATGTGGGAGTGCAGGGAAAGGGATCTGGTGGGGGGAGGAGTGATGTGGGAGTGCAGGGAAAGGGATCTGGTGGGGGGAGGAGTGATGTGGGAGTGCAGGGAAAGGGATCTGGTGGGGGGAGGAGTGATGTGGGAGTGCAGGGAAAGGGATCTGGTGGGGGGAGGAGTGATGTGGGAGTGCAGGGAAAGGGATCTGGTGGGGGGAGGAGTGATGTGGGAGTGCAGGGAAATGGATCTGGTGGGGGGAGGAGTGATGTGGGAGTGCAGGGAAAGGGATCTGGTGGGGGGAGGAGTGATGTGGGAGTGCAGGGAAAGGGATCTGGTGGGGGGAGGAGTGATGTGGGAGTGCAGGGAAATGGATCTGGTGGGGGGAGGAGTGATGTGGGAGTGCAGGGAAAGGGATCTGGTGGGGGGAGGAGTGATGTGGGAGTGCAGGGAAAGGGATCTGGTGTGTGTTTTTGTGTGTGTGTGTGTGTGTTTTTGTGTGTGTGTGTGTGTTTTTTTGTGTGTGTGTGTTTTTGTGTGTGTGTGTGTGTTTTTGTGTGTGTGTGTGTGTGTTTTTGTGTGTGTGTGTGTGTGTTTTTGTGTGTGTGTGTGTGTGTTTTTGTGTGTGTGTGTGTGTGTTTTTGTGTGTGTGTGTGTGTGTTTTTGTGTGTGTGTGTGTGTGTGTGTGTGTGTGTGTGTGTATGTATGTGTGAGGGTGAATCCGCAAACAAACTGCCTCCCTCCATGACCCACCTCCCTCGCCTACACACAGTCACCCACACAGCGTCCCTTTACACACACCGCCTCCCTTCCTCCCCACAAGCACAAACTGACCCCCACCCTCCCTAAATGGAACACTCTACCTGCGCGCACACTGGTGTCCGCGATTCTCACCTGGTCATAGTTATCGTGTCCGTGGAAGAAGGGCTCTTTTCTGAAGATCATGCTGGCCAGCATACACCCCAAGCTCCACATGTCCAGGCTGTAGTCATACATCTGCAAAGGACGCACCAAGGACACTGACCGTTACATAGACACCCTCTCCTGGGCATGACCATTAGCTGTACCCCACCCCATATCCAGCATATCCCTCCCCTAATAATCCACGTACCCTGCCCCTATTATACCCACCAGTGACTGCACCTCCCCTAATAATCCACGTACCCTGCCCCTATTATACCCACCAGTGACTGCACCTCCCCTAATAATCCACGTACCCTGCCCCTATTATACCCACCAGTGACTGTACCTCCCCTAATAATCCACGTACCCTGCCCCTATTATACCCACCAGTGACTGCACCTCCCCTAATAATCCATGTACCCTGCCCCTATTATACCCACCAGTGACTGCTCCTCCCCTAATAATCCACGTACCCTGCCCCTATTATACCCACCAGTGACTGCACCTCCCCTAATAATCCACGTACCCTGCCCCCATTACATGCGAAGAGGAACCACGCAGTGCCACAAATAGTCAGCGCTAGTCTCTAAGTAAAAATATCAAAGCTTTATTTGTATAAGGAAAAAATATAACTAAAATGGTCTTCTGGCCACGTAACTTGCAAATGGGGACGCAAGATGATCAGATAATTAGATGTAGTAGAATTTCAGATTAACGAGTTTTGCGTCTGAGAAGCTTACTCTTACTTTTCCTTCCTGAACATCGACAAATAGTTCTGCCCCATCAACCTACCTAAATTCATTGTGACGTCACTGCAGAAACGAATGTTGATCGCACCCATCTGCGCTCCCACACTTAAAGTGTTAGTAATGTCTAAAAAAAAAAACTCTTGCATTTAGAAGAGCTTAAAAAGCTGATTTAAATGCAAAAAAACTATGGTTTAAGAGATACAGGCGTTTAAAGTTTGATTTCTCCTACTGACAGCTGTAAAGCTGTCAGCAGGAGATCCGTGTCGGTCGACACGCTGGCGCTTGAGAAGTGCCGAGATCTCGTTACTTACACGGAATCCCTTCATTGGGTTTGAGATATATGTTTTTTTGCATTTAGATCAGCTTTTTAAGGTCTTCTAAATGCAAAAAAGTTTTTTTTAGACATTACTAACACTTTAAAGGGATAGTAATACTTAAGATGTAAAAAAAAATATGTTGTGGGGTTTATGTCCCTGAATAAAACAAGGTACTCCCACTGCTGAGATTTTTTATTAAAAAATTATAACAGCTCAAACTTGAATTTGTTTAGGTGCAATATCACACTGGCCTGAAAAGATATTGTGGCGCTGTTGCTACACCATCCTATGGAGATTTATGGTCTACAGACCAGAGCAGTCCATAGGATGGTGAAGCAACAGCGCCACTGTAAATTTTCAGGCCAATGTGATATTGCACCTAAAAAATTCAAGTTTGACCTGTTATAATTTTTTAATAAAATATCTCTCAGCAGTGGGAGTACCCTTGTTTTACTCAGGGGCATAAACCTACAACATATATTTTTTTTACATTATAAGTATTACTATCCCTTTAAGGTTAACCCCTGTGCCCCCAGAGAGAGCAAGTGCCAGCCCAGTATACACATACATAT
Source organism: Rhinophrynus dorsalis (assembly GCA_037306005.1). Classification (NCBI taxonomy): domain Eukaryota; kingdom Metazoa; phylum Chordata; class Amphibia; order Anura; family Rhinophrynidae; genus Rhinophrynus; species Rhinophrynus dorsalis. The sequence continues at coordinate 190,549,969 of CM074727.1, read as the reverse complement.
AGCTGGGATCAATAAAGAGAAGCAGGGGGAACCAGAGTATAACCTATGGTGGCATCCATCTAGAGTGGCGTTTCTCAATCTTTTTTGTTCGGGGCACCCCTAACACAATCTTGAACATTCGGGGCACCCCTAATGTATTCAATGTAATTTATCAAGGGCATAACGAAGGGTACAATACACAAATATACACTTATTAGGTCTTATAATCTGAACCAAACTAAACATATGGTACATATTCATTTCTATAAATCTTTATTTAGAGGTCCATATTTGTTAGTCTTTATAGATAACATGAGGCACCCTAAATTGATGTCCGTGGCACCAAAAGTGTCACTGCACCCTGGTTGAGAATCATTGATCTAGAGACAAACCGATATAAAGAAACCACAATACAGATCATCAGATGGCGTCTTAGATGGAACAAGACGTTACACGGTTATAATCTAATCACAGAGCTGTGATAATTACATCCATCCAATTGGTACATTAATAAACACTTTGATGGAAACGTCAGCCCTTTAATGGGCACACTATGCCTCTAAAATAACTCAAAATATCAGTGTTGCCAAGGACAGAGTTCCAGTACACACAAGCCATAAGGCTGAAAAAAATCCAGCTGTTACTAAAAGTGACCACAAGAGGCATCGAACTGCTGCGAGATAATAGGAACCTCACAGTTCATAGCAATCACACAGCCAATTCAATCCGCTCACACAGGACCTCCGTCTCACTCCGCGAATGCACCAACAAGGCACAGCGCTCCTTACAATTAGTATATAAAACACCAATACAATCCAGATGGGGGTGCACAGACACAGTGAAATCCATCAAGTGGATATAAACTAGAGCTTGTCATAGGTGGATTAAATATGTACATGGATTATCGCTAAACAAAGCACTAAATACAAGAGTAGGGTAACTATCAGACTGTCCCAAAATAACACCTAATAAGAAGCCTTAACTATCAGACTGTCCCAAAATAATGCCTAATAAGAAGCCTTAATAACTATCAGACTGTCCCAAAATAACGCCTAATAAGAATCCTTAAAGGGATAGTAATGTTTCATAATAAAAGCAACTCTTATTAATCATCATAGTATTTGGACTTTGGAGAGTGTTATTTCAATTCTGTCAGAGTTGTAGTACAAGAGTAATTCAATGACAAAGTATCCCCCTCCCGCCCCTTTTACTGATGTAACACTGCTCGGCCAGATCAGAAGGGAGGTGCCCAGGAAGACTGCAGAGAGGGACAATCTTCAATTAAGATAAGGGAAAAACCTGAAAAACGTGTCAAGGGGGGAAGGGCTTTCATTGTTCTCATAGGAAGAAGATTGTCCCCTGCTGTTATCTGTCTGGTCTATGGACTGGATTCCACATCTGAGAAGAGATGGCTTACACTAGGTAAAAGGGGCAGGGCTTTCATTGTTCTCATAGGAAGAAGATTGTCCCCTTCTGTTATCTGCCTGGTCTATGGACTGGATTCCACATCTGAGAAGAGATGGCTTACACTAGGTAAAAGGGGCAGGGCTTTCATTGTTCTCATAGGAAGAAGATTGTCCCCTTCTGTTATCTGTCTGGTCTATGGACTGGATTCCACATCTGAGAAGAGATGGCTTACACTAGGTAAAAGGGGGGCAGGGCTTTCATTGTTCTCATAGGAAGAAGATTGTCTCCTGCTGCTATCTGTCTGGTCTATGGACTGGATTCCACATCTGAGAAGAGATGGCTTACACTAGGTAAAAGGGGGGCAGGGCTTTCATTGTTCTCATAGGAAGAAGATTGTCCCCTTCTGTTATCTGTCTGGTCTATGGACTGGATTCCACATCTGAGAAGAGATGGCTTACACTAGGTATAAGGGGGGCAGGGCTTTCATTGTTCTCATAGGAAGAAGATTGTCCCCTTCTGTTATCTGCCTGGTCTATGGACTGGATTCCACATCTGAGAAGAGATGGATTACACTAGGTAAAAGGGGGCAGGGATTTCATTGTTCTCATAGGAAGAAGATTGTCCCCTGCTGTTATCTGCCTGGTCTATGGACTGCATTCCACATCTGAGAAGAGATGGCTTACACTAGGTAAAAGGGGGGCAGGGTTTTCATTGTTCTCATAGGAAGAAGATTGTCCTCTGCTGTTATCTGTCTGGTCTATGGACTGGATTCCACATCTGAGAAGAGATTGCTTACACTAGGTAAAAGGGGGCAGGGCTTTCATTGTTCTCATAGGAAGAAGATTGTCCCCTTCTGTTATCTGTCTGGTCTATGGACTGGATTCCACATCTGAGAAGAGATTGCTTACACTAGGTAAAAGGGGGGCAGGGCTTTCATTGTTCTCATAGGAAGAAGATTGTCCCCTTCTGTTATCTGTCTGGTCTATGCACTGGATTCCACATCTGAGAAGAGATGGCTTACACTAGGTAAAAGGGGGGCAGGGCTTTCATTGTTCTCATAGGAAGAAGATTGTCCCCTGCTGTTATCTGTCTGGTCTATGGACTGGATTCCACATCTGAGAAGAGATGGCTTACACTAGGTAAAAGGGGCAGGGATTTCATTGTTCTCATAGGAAGAAGATTGTCCCCTTCTGTTATCTGTCTGGTCTATGGACTGGATTCCACATCTGAGAAGAGATGACTTACACTAGGTAAAAGGGGGGCAGGGCTTTCATTGTTCTCATAGGAAGAAGATTGTCCCCTGCTGTTATCTGTCTGGTCTATGGACTGCATTACACATCTGAGAAGAGATGGCTTACACTAGGTAAAAGGGGGGCAGGGCTTTCATTGTTCTCATAGGAAGAAGATTGTCCCCTTCTGTTATCTGTCTGGTCTATGGACTGCATTCCACATCTGAGAAGAGATGGATTACACTAGGTAAAAGGGGAGGGAGGGGAAACTTTACTTGTGAATATCTCAAACCATAAAGGTTTGAGAGATAAAACTTATATCGTTCTTCATGTTTTTTTAATGCCTACAAAATAAAATAAAGTTAAAACGAAGTATTACTATCCCTTTAATAACTATCAGACTGTCCCCAAATAATGCCTAATAAGAATCCTTAAAGGGATAGTAATACTTCGTTTTAACTTTATTTTATTTTGTAGGCATTAAAAAAACATGAAGAATGATATAAGTTTTATCTCTCAAACCTTTATGGTTTATGAGATATTCACAAGCAAAGTTCCCCTCCCGCCCCTTTTACCTAGTGTAAGCCATCTCTTCTCAGATGTGGAATCCAGTCCATAGACCAGACAGATAACAGAAGGGGACAATCTTCTTCCTATGAGAACAATGAAAGCCCTGCCCCTTTTACCTAGTGTAAGGCATCTCTTCTCAGATGTGGAATCCAGTCCATAGACCAGACAGATAACAGAAGGGGACAATCTTCTTCCTATGAGAACAATGAAAGCCCTGCCCCCCTTTTACCTAGTGTAAGCCATCTCTTCTCAGATGTGGAATCCAGTCCATAGACCAGACAGATAACAGAAGGGGACAATCTTCTTCCTATGAGAACAATGAAAGCCCCGCCCCTTTTTCCTAGTGTAAGCCATCTCTTCTCAGATGTGAATCTGGTTGTATGACAGTACAGATAACAGAAGGGGACAGTTTTCTTTGTATGAAAACAATGAAAGCCCTTCCCCCCTTGACAAGTTTTTCAGCTTTTTCCATTATCTTAATTGAAGATTGTCCCTCTCTGCAGTCTACCTGGGCACCTCCCTTCTGATCTGGTTGAAGAGGGGGGGGATACTTTGTTTGTGAATATCTCTTAAACCATAAAGGTTTCAGAGATAAGACTTATATCATTCTTCATGTTTTTTTAATGCCTACAAAATAAAATAAAGTTAAAATGAAGTATTACTATCCCTTTAATAACTATCAGACTGTCCCAAAATAATGCCTAATAAGAAGCCTTAACTATCAGACTGTCCCAAAATAGCGTATGGGAAAGAACAGAATGTCCACACTCGCTGACGTTTTCAAAGATATAAAATAAACGGAGCTTTATTGGAAAGTAATTAAAAACATCCAGACACAATAAGGACAACAATCACCCCATGATAATTCCCTTACGCGTTTCATAGGTAAAGGGGCAGGTATTTTCACTCTGTAAATACACCACTACATTCCCATAAACCTCCAACCTCTTAAAGATACACACACTAAACACATTAGAGTGAATGCATACATCGATACAAAGTGTCAATCACTAAAGTATCACGTGGGATGTTAATTTGTCCAGAACACAGGCAAAAACTATACATATATATATACATATACCTTTCATCAATCTTTTGTCATCCTCCTATGTGTTCTGAACAAATACATTATCCTATCAAAGGAATAACACAAATATTATTAAGGACAGAAGATAGGCCGAATTCCAAAAAACTGAAAATAGATATTAACCCACAAAACCAGATCTCCTAGTAAAACAAACTCAGGTCCCATTCAGCATTTAAACCCTGAGGAATTCTGGTATCTAATCGGTGTATCCAGTACATTTCACGTTTACCTAAACAACGCAAGATGTTCCCACCTCTGGGATGTCTGGTAACCCTTTCAATACCCAGAAATCCAAGACTGGTTAATCTTGCATCATGTGACATGAAATGCCGCCTTGCTACTGGAGATCTTACATCTGAATTCTCTATAGCGTTAAGTTGTTCCCTAACACGTTCTTTTAAGGGACGAACTGTACGTCCAACATACTGCTTAGAACATTCTTTACAACATATTAAATATACAACCCCAGACGTGTTGCAATTGATGAAACTTTTTATAGTAAACTTCATATTACCAACAGAATTATAAGATACCTTTGATACTATAGCATAATTACAACACGAAGCCTTTCATATTGAGCCACGTTCCAGGATTTTGTTTCTTCCACATAAACATACTAGGAGACAAACAACTTCCCAAAGTGGGTGCCTTTCCGCTGGTAAATCTGAATCCATTATCCAATATATCTGACTATCACCATATAGTATGGGAAAAAGACCCTTAATGATTCCACACACCTGTTTAAACTCCTGACCACATTCTGTGACAAATGTCAATGGGATCATATTAGCCTCTTTCATTACATGCAGATTTATCGCTCTTGAACGATCTGTCAATCAAACTTTTACGATTCATATGTTCAACAGAATTTCTTGCCCTATTTATCAGTTTATCTGAATAACCCCTAGCTCATAATCTGATAATATACATGCCTGTTTATTATAGGAATCAACATCACTGCATATCCTTTGTAAACGTATAAATTGGCCTTTTGGTATATTATCAACTAGCAATGTGGGACGGCGTTGCCCGTCATGTTATGACCGTTGGGCGCACGTGTGTGAAATGCAGACAAACTGATAAACACACACATATGCAACACACAGGCAGACACATCCCAAGTGTCCCTCTTTAGGAGGGACAGCCCCCCTCTTTGAGGGCCAAATCCCTCTGTCCCTCTTTCCCACCCTGTTGTCCCTCTTTTTAGGAGGTCAGACTGTGTGCAGGGCCGGCTCCACCTATAGGCGAGGTAGGCGCCGGCCTAGGGTGCACACGTACTGGGGGCGCGGGCATGCAGCGGAGAAGAGCTGCTGGGGGGCATAGTGGAGCTGCTGGGGGGCAAAGTGGAGCCGCTGGGGGGCAAAGTGGAGCCGCTGGGGGGCAAAGTGGAGCTGATGGGGCAATTTGGAGCGGATGGGGGGCAAAGTGGAGCTGATGGTGGCAAGTTGGAGCTGCTGGGGGCATAGTGGAGCTGCTGGGGGCATAGTGGAGCTGCTGGGGGGCAAAGTGGAGCCGGTGGGGCGCAAAGTGGAGCTGGTGGGGGCAATTGGAGCCGGTGGGGCGCAAAGTGGAGCTGGTGGGGGCAATTGGAGCTGAAGAGGGGGCAAAATGGAGCTGGTGGGGGCACGTTAGAGCAGATGGGGGGCAAAGTGGAGCTGATGGGGGGCAAGTTGGAGTTGATGGGGGAGAAAGTGGAGCTGATGGGGGCAAAGTGGAGCTGGTGGGCCAAAGTGAAGCTGATAAGGGGCAAGTTGGAGCTGGTGGGGGGCATCTCTTACAGGCATCTCCAGACCAGGGGCAGACTGGCCCAGGGGGCAGAGAGAGGACAATCATGAAAAGAGGTTGGGTATAAGTAGGCGGGGTATAAAGGGGTGGGGCACAAGGGGCAGAGCAAAATGGGCGGCAAAATTAGGTTTTGCCTAGGGTGGCAAAAATCCTTGCACCAGCCCTGACTGTGTGGTGTGTATTACTTTGCTCTACAGCAATAAAGCAATAAACTTCAGTATGTGTGTTTATACATTAGTCTGTGCAAATAAAATACTTTGGTCTTGAACTAAATCATTTATTCAGTTACATAAATAGTCAGTAATAGGTCATGAAATAACCTAAAAATTCTTACTAATGCCCCGCCCACCAGCCACACCCCCAATAATATCACCTAAAACTAACGTGTCCCTCTTTGGCCATGTGAAATGTTGGGAGGTATGCACATACACACAGTGAGCGGCAGAGGCATGCAAAACACATGTACACACAGACACACTGGAGATGCACACATGGACACACATATGTAACAGATGTACACACACAACATATATAAGCAGAAACACATGCGTGCATGAGTTGTGTACCCCTCTGGCACTCAAATGGTTAAGGTATAGAGAGGCATGTGAGAGTTAAATAGCAGTGGGAAGTGTGTTCATACCTGGGAACACTGACTTGTGAAGTCCCTAGAGGGGACTGATATGGTGCTGATGTGGAGAGACAAATGGGGCAATCTGGGTTAAAAGGGGGTGGGGCTTAATCGCGAGTAGGGGCGGGGCTTAACATAAATGAGGAAAAGTGTTAGTAATAGGCTGTGGAAGGAGGAGAAGTGGGAGGGAAATGCAAGTTTACAGTGTGAGGGGGTTGAACACACTCCCTGAGGGGTAAAACTTGATACAGAACCCTGTGGCAGTCAGTGGGTTAAGTGTGAATCTGAAGGCTGTCTGTCCTGTGTCTTGCATGGCAAATGATGACAGTGAAGAAATAATTGAGCAATGAGGGCCTATTAACCCTTTGAGTGCCATTTTGTTCTTCTGGTGCTGCACTACAGGTCCTGCTGAGGCCACTGGGAGTCAGGGTGAGTGAGTGTGTGTCAGCCATATTTATTTCTGGCTTTGTGTGTGTATGTGGTGCTGTGTGTGTGAGTGGGGGCATGTGTGTTTGGTGCTGTGTGAGTGGGGCATTGTGTGTGGTGGTCTGTGTGTGTGAGTGGGGCATGTGTGTGTGTGTGTTTGTGTGGTGCTGTGTGAGTGAGGCATGTGTGTGAGTTTGGTGCTGTATGAGTGAGGCATGTGTGTTTGTCTGTGGTGTAGGAGCAAGTGGCGGCCATGTTGTTTTTTTCTGACTTTGATGGTGGTGGGCGGGCTGCATAGTGGGGGCGGGCCAACTCCCTGCATGACTGAATCACCCAATAGGAATAGTAACTCCTGCTTTATGCCTCCCCTGGGTGTGTTTTGGCAGGCACAAAGTCTTCTTTTATATATATATATAGATATATAGATAAGATGTCTGGGATGACAACTACAGATCTTAACAATACATTACCAGCTGAATTTTTACGAAAGACATCAATATCCACCCATTTGGAAGACATATCTCCAGTAAGTTTTAAATCCAAATAATCAATGGTATCTTTTTTTAGAGTTATAAGTGAAACGCAGGCCACATTCATTAGTATTAAGATAATCGATAAACCTTTCAGCCTGTAAATCACTCCCACTCCAAATAAACATAAGATTGTCTATATATCTATAAAACTTAACTATAGAAGGTCTAAAGGGGTTATTCCCACCAAAGACATGGAGCCGCTCCCACCAACCCACAGAGAGGTTGGCAAATGAAGGGGCACATTTTGCCCCCATTGCGGCTCCACGTCTCTGTAGGTAAAAAAAAAAAACCAACACACAAAATAGTTATGCCATAAAAGAAATATCAATCAGAAAACACTTCAACTCACTAGAATAATTACTCTGATAATCCAAAAAATATTTTATGGCTCTGACTCCCATATCCTGCGGTATGCTTGAATAAAGAGAAACAGCATCCGCAGTCAGCCACATATACTGAGACAACCAGTGTACATCATCCGTTATACTCAAAACATGGGTAGTATCCCTCAGATACGTGGGTAACTGTAAAACAAAGGGTTGCAGGTATTGGTCCACCAAATCTGAAAGGTTTTTAGTGTGTGTATCTTTAAGAGGTAGGAGGTTTATGGGAATGTAGTGGTGCACTTAAAGAGTGAAAATACCTGCCCCTTTACCTATGAGTAAGGACCACTGTGGTCCGAAACACGTAAGGGAATTATCGTGGGGTGATCGTTGTCCTTATTGTGTCTGGATGTTTTTATTTATTTTCCAATAAAGCTCCGTTTATTTTATATCTTTGAAAACGTCAGCGAGTGCGGACGTTCTGTTCTTTCCCATACGTTTTAATTAGAGGAGTGGCGTTCCTTTGTTCCGGCACCGCTTTCATAGTTGGTGATTGGCGTCAGCTTGATAGTCAAGCGTGGAGGTGAGCGTTCTCACGACGGGGTGACTGAAGCATCCAATTTATTGTGATAAATCTTGACGTTTTCGCTACTTTAATATGCCATGTGTTACATTGTTGCCTGCTAGAACGGTCTAGTTTTGTATGTATGTCCCAAAATAATGCCTAATATTACGCCTTTTTAACTACCAGACTGTCCCAAAATAATGCCTAATAAGAAGCCTTATTAACTACCAGACTGTCCCAAAATAACACTTAATAAGAAGCCTTAATAACTATCAGACTGTCCCAAAATAATGCCTAATAAGAAGCCTTAATAACTATCAGACTGTCCCAAAATAATGCCTAATAAGAAGCCTTAATAACTATCAGACTGTCCCAAAATAATGCCTAATAAGAAGCCTTAATAACTATCAGACTGTCCCAAAATAATGCCTAATAAGAAGCCTTAATAACTATCAGACTGTCCCAAAATAATGCCTAATAAGAAGCCTTAATAACTATCAGACTGTCCCAAATAACACCTAATAAAAAGTCTGAATAATCACAAGTCACCATATAACCAGTCCAGTTCACCAGATCACATCACTTGGCAATTGCACCAAAAAGATGCATTCCTTTAACCCTTTGACTGCCAGAGGGGTACATAGCGCAGTGTGTTGTAAACCCGTCTGGCACTCAAAGACTTAACCTCTTAAGGTGAACACAAATATAGAGAATGTCTATGAGACAAAAGCCAGAGGAAAACCAGTTACTGAGACGGCAATGATAAAATCCCTGCGCTAAATGAAAGAAACATCATTAAATCCAAAATGAATGAAAGTCACTTATGCTGCCACCATATTAGATTTACACACCTTGTTTTATACATATATTAAAGGACATGTAATGCGGTTGGCATGCTCCCTCCCAGTGAACATGTGAATAAGACCTCTGTATTAATGAGAGAGTGGAGACAGTAGCGGTATGACACCCAGCAAACATATGGACTAAAAGTAATCATCAATAAGAAATGATATACTAGGGACGGGTGATAAGACCTCTGTATTAATGAGAGAGTGGAGACAGTAGCGGTATGACACCCAGCAAACACATGGACTAAAAGTAATCATCAATAAGAAATGATATACTAGGGACGGGTGATAAGACCTCTGTATTAATGAGAGAGTGGAGACAGTAGCGGTATGACACCCAGCAAACACATGGACTAAAAGTAATCATCAATAAGAAATGATATACTAGGGACGGGTGATAAGACCTCTGTATTAATGAGAGAGTGGTGACAGTAGCGGTATGACACCCAGCAAACATATGGACTAAAAGTAATCATCAATAGGAAATGATATACTAGGGACGGGTGATAAGACCTCTGTATTAATGAGAGAGTGGTGACTAGCGGTATGACACCAGCAAACACATGGACTAAAAGTAATCATCAATAGGAAATGATATACTAGGGACGGGTGATAAGACCTCTGTACTAATGAGAGTGGAGACAGTAGCGGTATGACACCCAGCAAACACATGGACTAAAAGTAATCATCAATAAGAAATGACATACTAGGGACTGGTGATAAGTGACAATCCATAACGATATAGAGAATATTTGTCCTATAAAAGTACAAACCCAAGTGTTGAAACTCTACTACAGCACAAAAAATGGTGACTGAAGAGCGAGAAATAAGAAGTGATGATGAAGAGGTGAAGAACTGCTGGACCCAGATCCTCACGCGCTTCATAAGAATGATTATCCATTGAGTAATGACACCACACGCGTTTCACACGTAACAAGATGCATCATAATCTTTATTCAAGCGACACGGATATCTTGTCCCTAGTCACAGATCCAATACACACCCCTCTACTAGATCGATTCACAGATCCAATACACACCCCTCTACTAGATCGCTTCACAGATCCAATACACACCTCTCCACTAGATCGCTTCACAGAATCCAATACACACCCCTCTACTAGATCGCTTCACAGATCCAATACACACCTCTCCACTAGATCGCTTCACAGATCCAATACACACCCCTCTACTAGATCGCTTCACAGATCCAATACACACCCCTCTACTAGATCGCTTCACAGATCCAATACACACCCCTCTACTAGATCGCTTCACAGATCCAATACACACCTCTCTACTAGATCACTTCACAGATCCAATACACCTCTCTACTAGATCGCTTCACGGATCCAATACACACCTCTCCACTAGATCACTTCACAGATCAATACACCTCTCTACTAGATCACTTCACAGATCCAATACACCTCTCTACTAGATCGCTTCACAGATCCAATACACACCTCTACTAGATCGCTTCACGGATCCAATACACACCTCTCTACTAGATCGCTTCACGGATCCAATACACACCTCTCTACTAGATCGCTTCACGGATCCAATACACACACCTCTACTAGATCACTTCACGGATTCAATACACACCTCCACTAGATCGCTTCACAGATCCAATACACACCTCTAATAGATCGCTTCACGGATAAAATACACACCTCTCTACTAGATTGTTTCACGGATCCAATACGCACCTCTCTACTAGATCGTTTCACGGATCCAATACAGACCTCTCTACTAGATTGTTTCACGGATCCAATACACACTTCTCCACTAGATCGTTTCACGGATCCAATACACACCTCTACTAGATCGCTTCACAGATCCAATACACACCTCTAATAGATCGCATCACGGATCAATACACACCTCTCCACTAGATCGCTTTCCCGGATCCAATACACACCTCTCTACTAGATCGCTTCCCGGATCCAATACACACCTCTCTACTAGATCGCTTCCCGGATCCAATACACACCTCTCTACTAGATCGCTTCCCGGATCCAATACACACCTCTCTACTAGATCGCTTCACAGATCCAATACACACCTCTCTACTAGATCGCTTCCCGGATCCAATACACACCTCTCTACTAGATCGCTTCACGTTGAGACATCCCCCATGAATACCAAGCGTCACACGCTCCACACTCTGTACACTGACGGAGGCATAGTACACCTGGTAGTTTTAAGACCAGAGGCCACGCTGGAGCGTTAACTCTGAACTGCGACTATAACTCATGTTCATTCACCCTTCTCTCAGTACTCTCGTGGTTTTACCAACATAATGTACCTTACATGTAGTACATGTGAAGAGATGCTGAACTCTCTGATACCCATCAGGAATTTCCTATTACATCCTATCCCTGCCTGAGAGCCCATGTACCCTCCACCCACTATACCCAGGAGTGAGCTCCCCCTACCTGATAATCCACAAGCAGTTCCGGTCCCTTGAAGTATCGGGAGGCGACACGCACGTTGTACTCCTGCCCCGGGTGGTAAAACTCTGCCAGGCCCAGTCTATTAGTCGCAGCTAGAGAGGAGAGACATGAATGAAGGATAAGTTATGTCACCAAGTGGGACAAGAGAACTCTGTGCCAACATGACACCAACATACCTTTCTGTGCTCGTGATCAATCATTACATTGTGAGGCTTCACGTCCCGGTGCATGATGCCCATGCTGTGGCAATAATCCAGCGCCTAGAGGTACCAAAATAGAGTGAGGCAGCGAAAAACCAGAGAACTTGGGCATCGCAGAGGGCAACGTGCACCCCCCATTAAGCCATGAAATTGTGGATAGTGCTCTCACCTTTAATATTCATACATGTAGAACCGAATATCGTAGTCTGTGAGTGTCTGGTACAACTGCTGTGAGGAGCAAAGAGAAGATGATTTAGTAGATTCCTCCCACAATCACCCCCAAATCACTAGCCCATCATGGGGCAATGCCAATCAGCCCTCACCTTGAAATCGGTATTGTTCACATGTTCAAATACCAGCGCAGGCGTTCTAGACTGGGGAGACAGGAGAAGCAGAGAATTACAACACCCATTACAACACCCCTGTATCCCAGGCAGATCCCTAGAAGAAATGCCCTTTGTGGTCAAAAATGATCTTACCATGGGATATATCACTGTGTCAGTGTGATACTATTAGTGTGATCTTCACCCCCCATCTTACTATGGGATATATCACTGTGTCAGTGTGATACTATTAGTGTGATCTTCACCCCCCCCATCTTACCATGGGATATATCACTGTGTCAGTGTGATACTATTAGTGTGATCTTCAGCCCCCCATCTTACTATGGGATATATCACCTGTGTCAGTGTGATACTATTAGTGTGATCTTCACCCCCCCCCATCTTACCATGAGATATATCACTGTGTCAGTGTGATACTATTAGTGTGATCTTCACCCCCCCCCCATCTTACCATGGGATATATCACTGTGTCAGTGTGATACTATTAGTGTGATCTTCACCCCCCATCTTACCATGAGATATATCACTGTGTCAGTGTGATACTATTAGTGTGATCTTCACCCCCCATCTTACCATGAGATATATCACTGTGTCAGTGTGATACTATTAGTGTGATCTTCACCCCCATCTTACCATGTGATATATCACTGTGTCAGTGTGATACTATTAGTGTGATCTTCACCCCCATCTTACCATGAGATATATCACTGTGTCAGTGTGATACTATTAGTGTGATCTCACCCCCCCCATCTTACCATGGGATATATCACTGTGTCAGTGTGATACTATTAGTGTGATCTTCACCCCCCCCATCTTACCATGGGATATATCACTGTGTCAGTGTGATACTATTAGTGTGATCTTCACCCCCCCATCTTACCATGAGATATATCACTGTGTCAGTGTGATACTATTAGTGTGATCTTCACCCCCCCCCCATCTTACCATGGGATATATCACTGTGTCAGTGTGATACTATTAGTGTGATCTTCACCCCCCATCTTACCATGAGATATATCACTGTGTCAGTGTGATACTATTAGTGTGATCTTCACCCCCATCTTACCATGTGATATATCACTGTGTCAGTGTGATACTATTAGTGTGATCTTCACCCCCCATCTTACCATGAGATATATCACTGTGTCAGTGTGATACTATTAGTGTGATCTTCACCCCCCCCCCATCTTACCATGAGATATATCACTGTGTCAGTGTGATACTATTAGTGTGATCTTCACCCCCCCCCATCTTACCATGGGATATATCACTGTGTCAGTGTGATACTATTAGTGTGATCTTCACCCCCCCCATCTTACCATGGATATATCACTGTGTCAGTGTGATACTATTAGTGTGATCTTCACCCCCCATCTTACCATGTGACATATCACTGTGTCAGTGTGATACTATTAGTGTGATCTTCACCCCCCCATCTTACCATGGGATATATCACTGTGTCAGTGTGATACTATTAGTGTGATCTTCACCCCCCATCTTACCCATGAGATATATCACTGTGTCAGTGTGATACTATTAGTGTGATCTTCACCCCCCCATCTTACCATGTGATATATCACTGTGTCAGTGTGATACTATTAGTGTGATCTTCACCCCCCATCTTACCATGAGATATATCACTGTGTCAGTGTGATACTATTAGTGTGATCTTCACCCCCCCATCTTACCATGTGATATATCACTGTGTCAGTGTGATAACTAATTAGTGTGATCTTCACCCCCCATCTTACCATGTGATATATCACTGTGTCAGTGGGATACTATTAGTGTGATCTTCACCCCCCATCTTACCATGTGATATTCACTGTGTCAGTGTGATACTATTAGTGTGATCTTCACCCCCATCTTACCATGTGATACATCACTGTGTCAGTGTGATACTATTAGTGTGATCTTCACCCCCCCATCTTACTATGTGATATATCACTGTGTCAGTGTGATACTATTAGTGTGATCTTCACCCCCCCATCTTACCATGGGATATATCACTGTGTCAGTGTGATACTATTAGTGTGATCTTCACCCCCCCATCTTACCATGGGATATATCACTGTGTCAGTGTGATACTATTAGTGTGATCTTCACCCCCCCATCTTACTATGGGATACATCACTGTGTCAGTGTGATACTATTAGTGTGATCTTCACCCCCCCATCTTACTATGGGATATATCACTGTGTCAGTGTTATACTATTAGTGTGATCTTCACCCCCCCATCTTACCATGTGATATATCACTGTGTCAGTGTTATACTATTAGTGTGATCTTCACCCCCCCCCCATCTTACCATGGGATATATCACTGTGTCAGTGTGATACTATTAGTGTGATCTTCACCCCCCCATCTTACCATGTGATATATCACTGTGTCAGTGTGATACTATTAGTGTGATCTTCACCCCCCATCTTACTATGGGATATATCACTGTGTCAGTGTGATACTATTAGTGTGATCTTCACCCCCCCATCTTACCATGTGATATATCACTGTGTCAGTGTTATACTATTAGTGTGATCTTCACCCCCCCCCCCATCTTACCATGGGATATATCACTGTGTCAGTGTTATACTATTAGTGTGATCTTCACCCCCCCATCTTACCATGTGATATATCACTGTGTCAGTGTGATACTATAGTGTGATCTTCACCCCCCATCTTACCATGTGATATATCACTGTGTCAGTGTGATACTATTAGTGTGATCTTCCCCCCCCCATCTTACCATGGGATATATCACTGTGTCAGTGTGATACTATTAGTGTGATCTTCACCCCCCCCCATCTTACCATGGGATATATCACTGTGTCAGTGTGATACTATTAGTGTGATCTTCACCCACCCATCTTACCATGTGATATATCACTGTGTCAGTGTGATACTATTAGTGTGATCTTCACCCCCCCCATCTTACCATGTGATATATCACTGTGTCAGTGGATACTATTAGTGTGATCTTCCCCCCATCTTACCATGTGATATATCAGTGTCAGTGGGATACTATAGTGTGATCTTCCCCCCCATCTTACCATGGGATATATCACTGTGTCAGTGTGATACTATTAAGTGTGATCTTCACCCCCATCTTACTATGGATATATCACTGTGTCAGTGTGATACTATTAGTGTGATCTTCACCCCCCCATCTTACCATGTGACATATCACTGTGTCAGTGTGATACTATTAGTGTGATCTTCACCCCCCATCTTACTATGGGATATATCACTGTGTCAGTGTGATACTATTAGTGTGATCTTCACCCCCCCCATCTTACCATGTGATATCACTGTGTCAGTGTGAATACTATTAGTGTGCATCTTCACCCCCATCTTACCATGGGATATATCACTGTGTCAGTGTGATACTATTAGTGTGATCTTCACCCCCCATCTTACCATGGGATATATCACTGTGTCAGTGTGATACTATTAGTGTGATCTTCACCCCCCCATCTTACTATGTGATATATCACTGTGTCAGTGTGATACTATTAGTGTGATCTTCACCCCCCCATCTTACCATGTGATATATCACTGTGTCAGTGTGATACTATTAGTGTGATCTTCACCCCCCCATCTTACTATGTGATATATCACTGTGTCAGTGTGATACTATTAGTGTGATCTTCACCCCCCCATCTTACCATGTGATATATCACTGTGTCAGTGTGATACTATTAGTGTGATCTTCACCCCCCAACTTACCATGTGATATATCACTGTGTCAGTGTGATACTATTAGTGTGATATTCACCCCCCATCTTACCATGTGATATATCACTGTGTCAGTGTGATACTATTAGTGTGATCTTCACCCCCCCATCTTACCATGGGATATATCACTGTGATACTATTAGTGTGATCTTCACCCCCATCTTACTATGGGATATATCACTGTGTCAGTGTGATACTATTAGTGTGATCTTCACCCCCATCTTACCATGTGATATATCACTGTGTCAGTGTGATACTATTAGTGTGATCTTCACCCCCCCATCTTACTATGGGATATATCACTGTGTCAGTGTGATACTATTAGTGTGATCTTCACCCCCCATCTTACCATGGGATATATCACTGTGTCAGTGTGATACTATTAGTGTGATCTTCACCCCCATCTTACCATGGGATATATCACTGTGTCAGTGTGATACCATTAGTATTATCTTCACCCCCCATCTTACCATGTGATATATCACTGTGTCAGTGTGATACTATTAGTGTGATCTTCACCCCCCCATCTTACCATGTGATATATCACTGTGATACTATTAGTGTGATCTTCACCCCCCCATCTTACCATGGGATATATCACTGTGTCAGTGTGATACTATTAGTGTGATCTTCACCCCCCCATCTTACCATGGGATATATCACTGTGTCAGTGTGATACTATTAGTGTGATCTTCACCCCCCCCATCTTACCATGGGATATATCACTGTGTCAGTGTATACTATTAGTGTGATCTCACCCCCCCATCTTACTATGGGATATATCACTGTGTCAGTGTGATACTATTAGTGTGATCTTCACCCCCCCATCTTACCATGGGATATATCACTGTGTCAGTGTGATACTATTAGTGTGATCTTCACCCCCATCTACCATGTGATATATCACTGTGTCAGTGTGATACTATTAGTGTGATCTTCACCCCCCCCATCTTACTATGGGATATATCACTGTGTCAGTGTGATACTATTAGTGTGATCTTCACCCCCCCCCATCTTACTATGGATATATCACTGTGTCAGTGTGATACTATTAGTGTGATCTTCACCCCCCCCCCATCTTACCATGGGATATATAACTGTGTCAGTGTGATACTATTAGTGTGATCTTCACCCCCATCTTATCATGGGATATATCACTGTGTCAGTGTGATACTATTAGTGTGATCTTCACCCCCCCCATCTTACCATGTGATATATCACTGTGTCAGTATGATACTATTACTGTGATCTTCACCCCCCCATCTTACCATGGGATATATCACTGTGTCAGTGTGATACTATTAGTGTGATCTTCGACCCCCCCCCCATCTTACCATGGGATATATAACTGTGTCAGTGTGATACTATTAGTGTGATCTTCACCCCATCTTACCATGGGATATATCACTGTGTCAGTGTGATACTATTAGTGTGATCTTCACCCCCCCATCTTACCATGTGATATATCACTGTGTCAGTGTGATACTATTAGTGTGATCTTCACCCCCATCTTACCATGTGATATATCACTGTGTCAGTATGATACTATTACTGTGATCTTCACCCCCCATCTTACCATGGGATATATCACTGTGTCAGTTGATACTATTAGTGTGATCTTCACCCCCATCTTACCATGTGATATATCACTGTGTCAGTATGATACTATTACTGTGATCTTCACCCCCCATCTTACCATGTGATATATCACTGTGTCAGTGTGAAACTATTAGTGTGATCTTCACCCCCCCATCTTACTATGGGATATATCACTGTGTCAGTGTGATACTATTAGTGTGATCTTCACCCCCCCATCTACCATGGGATATATCACTGTGGTCAGTGTGATCTTCACACCCCCCCCATCTTACTATGGATATATCACTGTGTCAGTGTGATACTATTAGTGTGATCTTCACCCCCCCATCTTACCATGGGATATATCACTGTGTCAGTGTGATACTATTAGTGTGATCTTCACCCCCATCTTACCATGAGATATATCACTGTGTCAGTGTGATACTATTAGTGTGATCTTCACCCCCCCATCTTACTATGGGATATATCACTGTGTCAGTGTGATACTATTAGTGTGATCTTCACCCCCCCCATCTTACCATGGGATATATCACTGTGTCAGTGTGATACTATTAGTGTGATCTTCACCCCCATCTTACCATGAGATATATCACTGTGTCAGTGTGATACTATTAGTGTGATCTTCACCCCCCCATCTTACCATGTGATATATCACTGTGTCAGTGTGATACTATTAGTGTGATCTTCACCCCCCCATCTTACCATGGGATATATCACTGTGTCAGTGGGATACTATTAGTGTGATCTTCACCCCCCCCATCTTACCATGGGATACATCACTGTGTCAGTGTGATACTATTAGTGTGATCTTCACCCCCCATCTTACCATGGGATATATCACTGTGTCAGTGTGATACTATTAGTGTGATCTTCACCCCCCCCATCTTACTATGGGATATATCACTGTGTCAGTGTGATACTATTAGTGTGATCTTCACCCCCCCCATCTTACCATGTGATATATCACTGTGTCAGTGGGATACTATTAGTGTGATCTTCACCCCCCCATCTTACCATGGGATATATCACTGTGTCAGTGTGATACTATTAGTATTATCTTCACCTCCATCTTACCATGTGATATATCACTGTGTCAGTGTGATACTATTAGTGTGATCTTCACCCCCCCATCTTACCATGTGATATATCACTGTGTCAGTGTGATACTATTAGTGTGATCTCACCCCCCCCTCATCTTACCATGGGATATATCACTGTGTCAGTGTGATACTATTAGTGTGATCTCACCCCCCCCTCATCTTACCATGGATATATCACTGTGTCAGTGGGATACTATTAGTGTGATCTCCCCCCCCCCCCATCTTACCATGGGATATATCACTGTGTCAGTGTGATACTATTACTGTGATCTTCACCCCCCCCATCTTACCATGTGATATATCACTGTGTCAGTGTGATACTATTAGTGTGATCTTCACCCCCCCCTCATCTTACCATGGGATATATCACTGTGTCAGTGTGATACTATTAGTGTGATCTTCACCCCCCCCTCATCTTACCATGGGATATATCACTGTGTCAGTGGGATACTATTAGTGTGATCTCCCCCCCCCCCCATCTTACCATGGGATATATCACTGTGTCAGTGTGATACTATTAGTGTGATCTTCACCCCCATCTTACCATATGATATATCACTGTGTCAGTGTGATACTATTAGTGTGATCTTCACCCCCCCATCTTACCATGTGATATATCACTGTGTCAGTGTGATACTATTAGTGTGATCTTCACCCCCCCATCTTACCATGTGATATATCACTGTGTCAGTATGATACTATTAGTGTGATCTTCACCCCCCCCTCATCTTACCATGGGATATATCACTGTGTCAGTGTGATACTATTAGTGTGATCTTCACCCCCCCCTCATCTTACCATGGGATATATCACTGTGTCAGTGGGATACTATTAGTGTGATCTCCCCCCCCCCCCATCTTACCCATGGATATATCACTGTGTCAGTGTGATACTATTAGTGTGATCTTCACCCCCATCTTACCATATGATATATCACTGTGTACAGTGTGATACTATTAGTGTGATCTTCACCCCCCCATCTTACCATGTGATATATCACTGTGTCACTGTGATACTATTAGTGTGATCTTCACCCCCATCTTACCATGTGATATATCACTGTGTCAGTGTGATACTATTAGTGTGATCTCCCCCCCCCCATCTTACCATGTGATATATCACTGTGTCAGTGGATACTATTAGTGTGATCTTCACCCCCATCTTACCATGTGATATATCACTGTGTCAGTGGGATACTATTAGTGTGATCTTCACCCCCCCATCTTACCATGGGATATATCACTGTGTCAGTGGATACTATTAGTGTGATCTTCACCTCCATCTTACTATGGGATATATCACTGTGTCAGTGTGATACTATTAGTATTATCTTCACCCCCTCCATCTTACCATGGGATATATCACTGTGTCAGTGTGATACTATTAGTGTGATCTTCACCCCCATCTTACTATGGGATATATCACTGTGTCAGTGTGATACTATTAGTATTATCTTCACCCCCCCATCTTACCATGGATATATCACTGTGTCAGTGGGATACTATTAGTGTGATCTTCACCTCCATCTTACTATGGGATATATCACTGTGTCAGTGTGATACTATTAGTATTATCTTCACCCCCTCCATCTTACCATGGGATATATCACTGTGTCAGTGTGATACTATTAGTGTGATCTTCACCCCCATCTTACTATGGGATATATCACTGTGTCAGTGTGATACTATTAGTATTATCTTCACCCCCCCATCGTACCATGGGATAGATCACTGTGTCAGTGTGATACTATTATCTTCACCCCCCCATCTTACCATGGGATATATCACTGTGTCAGTGTGATACTATTAGTGTGATCTTCACCCCCCATCTTACCATGGGATATATCACTGTGTCAGTGTGATACTATTAGTGTGATCTTCACCCCCCATCTTACCATGGATATATCACTGTGTCAGTGTGATACTATTAGTGTGATCTTCACCCCCCCATCTTACTATGGGATATATCACTGTGTCAGTGTGATCTTCACCCCCATCTTACCATGTGATATATCACTGTGTCAGTGTGATACTATTAGTGTGATCTTCACCCCCACCATCTTACCATGTGATATATCACTGTGTCAGTGTGATACTATTAGTGTGATCTTCACCCCCCATCTTACCATGGGATATATCACTGTGTCAGTATGATACTATTAGTGTGATCTTCACCCCCCCCCCCATCTTACCATGGGATATATCACTGTGTCAGTGTGATACTATTAGTGTGATCTTCACCCCCCCCATCTTACCATGGGATATATCACTGTGTCAGTATGATACTATTAGTGTGATCTTCACCCCCCATCTTACCATGGGATATATCACTGTGTCAGTGTGATACTATTAGTGTGATCTTCACCCCCCCCATCTTACCATGTGATATATCACTGTGTCAGTGTGATACTATTAGTGTGATCTTCACCCCCCCCATCTTACCATGGGATATATCACTGTGTCAGTGTGATACTATTAGTGTGATCTTCACCCCCTCCCATCTTACCATGTGATATATCACTGTGTCAGTGTGATACTATTAGTGTGATCTTCACCCCCCCCATCTTACCATGTGATAGTATCACACTGACACAGTGATATATTAGTGTGATCTTCACCCCCCCCCATCTTACCATGTGATATATCACTGTGTCAGTGGGATACTATTAGTGTGATCTTCATCCCCCCCATCTTACCATGTGATATATCACTGTGTCAGTATGATACTATTAGTGTGATCTTCACCCTCCCCATCTTACCATGGGATATATCACTGTGTCAGTGTGATACTATTAGTGTGATCTTCACCCCCCATCTTACTATGGGATATATCACTGTGTCAGTGGGATACTATTAGTGTGATCTTCACCCCCCCCCCATCTTACCATGTGATATATCACTGTGTCAGTATGATACTATTAGTGTGATCTTCACCCTCCCCATCTTACCATGTGATATATCACTGTGTCAGTATGACACTATTAGTGTGATCTTCACCCCCCCATCTTCCATGGGATATATCACTGTGTCAGTGTGATACTATTAGTGTGATCTTCACCCCATCTTACTATGGGATATATCACTGTGTCAGTGTGATACTATTAGTATTATCTTCACCCCCCCATCTTACCATGGGATTATTCACTGTGTCAGTGGGATACTATTAGTGTGATCTTCACCTCCATCTTACTATGGGATATATCACTGTGTCAGTGTGATACTATTAGTATTATCTTCACCCCCTCCATCTTACTATGGGATATATCACTGTGTCAGTGTGATACTATTAGTATTATCTTCACCCCCCCATCGTACCATGGGATAGATCACTGTGTCAGTGTGATACTATTATCTTCACCCCCCCATCTTACCATGGGATATATCACTGTGTCAGTGTGATACTATTAGTGTGATCTTCACCCCCCCATCTTACCATGGGATATATCACTGTGTCAGTGTGATACTATTAGTGTGATCTTCACCCCCCCATCTTACCATGGGATATATCACTGTGTCCAGTGTGATACTATTAGTGTGATCTTCACCCCCCCCCCCATCTTACTATGGGATATATCACTGTGTCAGTGTGATCTTCACCCCCATCTTACCATGTGATATATCACTGTGTCAGTGTGATACTATTAGTGTGATCTTCACCCCCACCATCTTACCATGTGATATATCACTGTGTCAGTGTGATACTATTAGTGTGATCTTCACCCCCCATCTTACCATGGGATATATCACTGTGTCAGTATGATACTATTAGTGTGATCTTCACCCCCCCCCCATCTTACCATGGGATATATCACTGTGTCAGTGTGATACTATTAGTGTGATCTTCACCCCCCCCATCTTACCATGGGATATATCACTGTGTCAGTATGATACTATTAGTGTGATCTTCACCCCCCATCTTACCATGGGATATATCACTGTGTCAGTGTGATACTATTAGTGTGATCTTCACCCCCCCCCATCTTACCATGTGATATATCACTGTGTCAGTGTGATACTATTAGTGTGATCTTCACCCCCCCCATCTTACCATGGGATATATCACTGTGTCAGTGTGATACTATTAGTGTGATCTTCACCCCTCCCATCTTACCATGTGATATATCACTGTGTCAGTGTGATACTATTAGTGTGATCTTCACCCCCCCATCTTACCATGTGATAGTATCACACTGACACAGTGATATATTAGTGTGATCTTCACCCCCCCCATCTTACCATGTGATATATCACTGTGTCAGTGGGATACTATTAGTGTGATCTTCATCCCCCCCATCTTACCATGTGATATATCACTGTGTCAGTATGATACTATTAGTGTGATCTTCACCCTCCCCATCTTACCATGGGATATATCACTGTGTCAGTGTGATACTATTAGTGTGATCTTCACCCCCCATCTTACTATGGGATATATCACTGTGTCAGTGGGATACTATTAGTGTGATCTTCACCCCCCCCCCCATCTTACCATGTGATATATCACTGTGTCAGTATGATACTATTAGTGTGATCTTCACCCTCCCCATCTTACCATGTGATATATCACTGTGTCAGTATGACACTATTAGTGTGATCTTCACCCCCCCATCTTACCATGGGATATATCACTGTGTCAGTGTGATACTATTAGTGTGATCTTCACCCCCGATCTTACCATGGGATATATCACTGTGTCAGTGTGATACTATTAGTGTGATCTTCACCCCCCCATCTTACCATGTGATATATCACTGTGTCAGTATGATACTATTAGTGTGATCTTCACCCCCCCATCTTACACGTGATATATCACTGTGTCAGTGTGATACTATTAGTGTGATCTTCACCCCCCCCATCTTACCACGTGATATATCACTGTGTCAGTGTGATACTATTAGTGTGATCTCACCCCCCCATCTTACCATGTGATATATCACTGTGTCAGTGTGATACTATTAGTGTGATCTTCACCCCCCCCCCATCTTACCATGGATATATCACTGTGTCAGTATGATACTATTAGTGTGATCTTCACCCCCCCCCCATCTTACCATGTGATATATCACTGTGTCAGTGTGATACTATTAATGTGATCTTCACCCCCCCATCTTACCATGGGATATATTACTGTGTCAGTGTGATACTATTAGTGTGATCTTCACCCCCCCATCTTACCATGTGATATATCACTGTGTCAGTGTGATACTATTAGTGTGATCTTCACCCCCCCATCTTACCATGTGATATATCACTGTGTCAGTGTGATACTATTAGTGTGATCTTCACCCCCCCATCTTACCATGTGATATATCACTGTGTCAGTGTGATACTATTAGTATTCTCTTCACCCCCATCTTACCATGGGATATATCACTGTGTCAGTGTGATACTATTAGTGTGATCTTCACCCCCCCATCTTACCATGTGATATACACTGTGTCACTGTGATACTATTACTGTGATCTTCACCCCCATCTTACCATGGGATATATCACTGTGTCAGTGTGATACTATTAGTGTGATCTTCACCCCCCCATCTTACCATGTGATATATCACTGTGTCACTGTGATACTATTAGTGTGATCTTCACCCCCATCTTACCATGTGATATATCACTGTGTCAGTGTGATACTATTAGTGTGATCTTCACCCCCATCTTACCATGGGATATATCACTGTGTCAGTGTGATACTATTAGTGTGATCTTCACCCCCCATCTTACCATGGATATATCACTGTGTCAGTGTGATACTATTAGTGTGATCTTCACCCCCATCTTACAATGGGATATATCACTGTGTTAGTGTGATACTATTAGTGTGATCTTCACCCTCCCATCTTACCATGTGATATATCACTGTGTCAGTGTGATACTATTAGTGTGATCTTCACCCCCCCATCTTACATGGGATATATCACTGTGTCAGTGTGATACTATTAGTGTGATCTTCACCCCCATCTTACCATGTGATATATCACTGTGTCAGTGTGATACCATTAGTATTATCTTCACCCCCCCATCTTACCATGGGATATATCACTGTGTCAGTGTGATACTATTAGTGTGATCTTCACCCCCCCATCTTACCATGTGATATATCACTGTGTCAGTGTGATACTATTAGTGTGATCTTCACGCCCCCCATCTTACCATGGGATATATCACTGTGTCAGTGTGATACTATTAGTGTGATCTTCACCCCCCCATCTTACCATGTGATATATCACTGTGTCAGTGTGATACTATTAGTGTGATCTTCACCCCCATCTTACCATGGGATATATCACTGTGTCAGTGTGATACTATTAGTGTGATCTTCACCTCCATCTTACCATGGATATATCACTGTGTCAGTGTGATACTATTAGTGTGATCTTCACCCCCATCTTACCATGGGATATATCACTGTGTCAGTGTGATACTATTAGTGTGATCTTCACCCCCATCTTACCATGTGATATATCACTGTGTCATTGTGATACTATTAGTGTGATCTTCACCCCCCCCATCTTACCATGGGATATATCACTGTGTCAGTGTGATACTATTAGTGTGATCTTCACCCCCCCATCTTACATGGGATATATCACTGTGTCAGTGGGATACTATTAGTGTGATCTTCACCCCCCCCCATCTTACCATGGGATATATCACTGTGTCAGTGTGATACTATTAGTATTATCTTCACCCCCCCATCTTACCATGGGATATATCACTGTGTCAGTGGGATACTATTAGTGTGATCTTCACCCCCCCATCTTACCATGGGATATATCACTGTGTCAGTGTGATACTATTAGTGTGATCTTCACCCCCCCATCTACCATGGGATATATCACTGTGTCAGTGTGATACTATTAGTGTGATCTTCACCCCCCCATCTTACCATGTGATATATCACTGTGTCAGTGTGATACTATTAGTGTGATCTTCACCCCCATCTTACCATGGGATATATCACTGTGTCAGTGGGATACTATTAGTGTGATCTTCACCCCCCCCCATCTTACCATGTGATATATCACTGTGTCAGTGTGATACTATTAGTGTGATCTTCACCACCCCCATCTTACCATGGGATATATCACTGTGTCAGTGTGATACTATAGTGTGATCTTCACCCCCCCATCTTACCATGGGATATATCACTGTGTCAGTGTGATACTATTAGTGTGATCTTCACCCCCCATCTTACCATGGGATATATCACTGTGTCAGTGTGATACTATTAGTGTGATCTTCACCCCCCCATCTTACCATGGGATATATCACTGTGTCAGTGGATACTATTAGTGTGATCTTCACCCCCCCATCTTACCATGTGATATATCACTGTGTCAGTGTGATACTATTAGTGTGATCTTCACCCCCCCATCTTACCATGGGATATATCACTGTGTCAGTGTGATACTATTAGTGTGATCTTCACCCCCCATCTTACCATGTGATATATCACTGTGTCAGTGGGATACTATTAGTGTGATCTTCACCCCCCCATCTTACCATGTGATATATCACTGTGTCAGTGTGATACTATTAGTGTGATCTTCACCACCCCCATCTTACATGGATATATCACTGTGTCAGTGTGATACTATTAGTGTGATCTTCACCCCCCATCTTACCATGGGATATATCACTGTGTCACTGTGATACTATTAGTGTGATCTTCACCCCCCCATCTTACCATG
Source organism: Rhinophrynus dorsalis (assembly GCA_037306005.1). Lineage (NCBI taxonomy): Eukaryota > Metazoa > Chordata > Amphibia > Anura > Rhinophrynidae > Rhinophrynus > Rhinophrynus dorsalis. Next base: position 190,523,464 of record CM074727.1, on the reverse strand, counting down.
GGATATATCACTGTGTCAGTGTGATACTATTAGTGTGATCTTCACCCCCATCTTACCATGGGATATATCAGTTTATGCAGAGTGATCGTGTTGGGGCATTACACAGTTTTACCACAGATCTTTCCACTATGTCTGCCAGTGTGATGTTGGGGGGCTCCTTACACCCCCCCTGCTTACCACGGGATCTTTCACTATGTCTGCCAGTGTGATGTTGGGGGGCTCTTTACACCCCCCCCCCCGCTTACCACAGGATCTTTCACTATGTCTGCCAGTGTGATGTTGGGGGGGCCTCTTTACACCCCCCCTGCTTACCACGGGATCTTTCACTATGTCTGCCAGTGTGATGTTGGGGGGCTCTTTACACCCCCTGCTTACCACGGATCTTTCACTATGTCTGCCAGTGTGATAATGTTCGGGCCTCCTCGCAGGTTCTCCAGAATCTTGATCTCACGTTTGATTTTCTTCTTTTTGACAGGCTATAAATTGGAGAGACTAGGTGTGAGAACGAACATTAACCCATTCACCACCAGAGCTCTCTCATCACGCCTCTGCTCTGGGATAAGAAGTTTATCCAGTACGTGCACAGGACGACATGCCGATGAAATCAGAGGAAAAATATGTCTCACCTTTAGGATTTTTACCACAACCTTCTCATTGTTGGTGATGTTAATGGCTTCGAAAACCTCGCTATATTTGCCGCGGCAAGCTTCCGCACCAGCTGATAGTCATCCTGGTTCTGTGGGAGGAAGCAAGGCCCAGTGGGTGAGATGCCCTCTAACAAGGGAGGCCTACGCTGTTCATCAGGTTCTACCACAGCAAGGCCAAGGGACATTCCCCACTGTGAACGTAGGTGGATCAGTTCATATGTAAGAACCACTGAGAACACACCACTAGCACAAGAAGAGAAATCCTGAGAACAAGTACTCAGACCGTGGGTGGCTAAACTGTGCCCTGGGTATCACCCATAGAGGCCCAGCACTAGGTGGGTGAGTGCAGGGTGTCCTGGGATCAAAACAATGAGGGTCTCAGTGCGTTTGGGTACCATAATGTAAGGGTGCACGCACAGGCGTTTGGGGCTCACTTCCCTCTCCCCTACACCCTGGCAGGGATTGGTATCCATCATTCCCTCTCCCCTACACCCTGGCTAAGATTGGTATCCATCATTCCCTCTCCCCTACACCCTGGCAGGGATTGGTATCCATCATTCCCTCTCCCCTACACCCTGGCTAGATTGGTATCCATCATTCCTCTCCCCTACACCCTGGCAGGGATTGGTATCCATCATTCCCTCTCCCCTACACCCTGGCTAAGATTGGTATCCATCATTCCCTCTCCCCTACACCCTGGCTGAGATTGGTATCCATCATTCCCTCTCCCCTACACCCTGGCTGAGATTGGTATACATCATTCCCTCTACCCTATACCCATTGACCCTGGCAGGGATTGGTATCTATCATTCCCTCTACCCTATACCCATTGACCCTGGCAGGTACTGGTATATATCATTCCCTCTCCCCTACACCCTGGCAGGGACTGGTATATATCATTCCCTCTCCCCTACACCCTGGCAGGGACTGGTATATATCATTCCCTCTCCCCTACACCCTGGCAGGGACTGGTATATATCATTCCCTCTCCCCTACACCCTGGTAGGGACTGGTATCTATCATTCCCTCTCCCCTACACCACTGATCCTTGCAGGGACTGGTATCTATCATTCCCTCTCCCCTACACCCTGGCAGGGACTGGTATATATCATTCCCTCTCCCTACACCCTGGCAAGGAACTGGTATATATCATTCCCTCTCCCCTACACCCTGGCAGGACTGGTATATATCATTCCTCTCCCCTACACCCTGGCAGGGACTGGTATATATCATTCCCTCTCTCCTACACCCACTGACCCTGGCAGGGACTGGTATATATCATTCCCTCTCCCCTACACCCCACTGACCCTGGCAGGGACTGGTATATATCATTCCCTCTCCCCTACACCCACTGACCCTGGCAGGGACTGGTATATATCATTCCCTCTCCCCTACACCCACTGACCCTGGCAGGGATTGGTATCCATCATTCCCTCTCCCCTACACTCTGGGGTATCCAATTAAAGTGCTGCATGTAAAGTTTTGCGTCATAAAATGACATGTGTTTTTTGTGTCATTTGCAGTGTCGTATCATAAAGTGATGCACATTCTACATTTCGCGTTGCTCCGAATGGCGCATTCACCATTCTGTGAATTAAGGTGTCGCATTATGGGTGCAATAACGATGCATTATGGGTGCAATAGGGGTGCATTAAGGACACAATATGGTGCAATATGGA
>CM074727.1:190485273-190520938 GCA_037306005.1 Rhinophrynus dorsalis | reverse complement strand
TGGAAAACTTTATAGACCATTCCAATGCAGTCATTCGTTTTAAATAAAGCGACACGGATCTCCTGCTCTTAGCTTTACAGCGGATTGAGAGCCTTTTTTTTTTTGCATTCCACACAATTTTTGAAGCACTACAAAATTATTTTTTCAGGGGCATTATCCCTTTAATTCAGCATTGCCCAGGACCTACCTCATTTAGACGCCTCCAAGTACCCCCCCCCCCCACAAGCCAACCTTGAAAAAGTGATCTGTTCTGTAACAGAAGCAGCCACAGCACAGGTCCACACATCCGCACCACTTCCCTCCACAAGTCCCGCCCACCCGCACCCCCCCCAACAGCAGCACAGACCCACAGGCCCGCACCCCCCCCCCCACAGCAGCAGAGTCCCACAAACCCCCCCCCACAGCAGCACAGACCCACAGGCCCGCACCCCCCGCCCCCAACAACAGCACAGACCCACAGGCCCGCACCCCCCCCCACAGCAGCAGAGTCCCACAACCCACCCAACAGCAGCACAGTCCCACAGGCCCGCACCCCCCCATCAACAGCAGCACAGACCTGCACCCCTCCCAGAGCAGACATTCGCCTGTACCTCCCCCCCCACAGCACAGTCACACTCGCCTGTACCTCCCCCACAGCACAGCCACACTCGCCTGTACCTCCCCCCACAGCCACACTCGCCTGTACCTCCCCCCCAACAGCACAGTCACACTCGCCTGTACCTCCACCCCACAGCACAGTCACACTCGCCTGTACCTCCACCCCACAGCACAGTCACACTCGCCTGTACCTCCCCCACAGCACAGTCACATTCGCCTGTACCTCCCCCCCACAGCCACACTCGCCTGTACCTCCCCCCAACAGCACAGTCACACTCGCCTGTACCTCCACCCCACAGCACAGTCACACTCGCCTGTACCTCCACCCCACAGCACAGTCACACTCGCCTGTACCTCCCCCCCACAGCACAGTCACATTCGCCTGTACCTCCCCCCCACAGCACAGTCACATTCGCCTGTACCTCCACCCCACAGCACAGTCACACTCGCCTGTACCTCCCCCCCACAGCACAGTCACATTCGCCTGTACCTCCACCCCACAGCACAGTCACACTCGCCTGTACCTCCCCCCCCCCACAGCACAGTCACATTCGCCTGTACCTCCACCCCACAGCACAGTCACACTCGCCTGTACCTCCCCCCCACAGCACAGTCACATTCGCCTGTACCTCCACCCCAACAGCACAGTCACTCGCCTGTACCTCCACCCCACAGTCACATTCGCCTGTACCTCCCCCCCACAGCACAGTCACACTCGCCTGTACCTCCCCCCCACAGCACAGTCATACTCGCCTGTACCTCCCCCCCACACAGCAGTCACACTCGCCTGTACCTCCCCCCCACAGCAGTCACACTCGCCTGTACCTCCCCCCCCACAGCAGTCACACTCGCCTGTACCTCCCCCCCCACAGCAGTCACACTCGCCTGTACCTCCCCCCCACAGCAGTCACACTCGCCTGTACCTCCCCCCCACAGCACAGTCACACTCGCCTGTACCTCCCCCCCACAGCCACACTCGCCTGTACCCCCCCACAGCACAGTCACACTCGCCTGTACCTCCCCCCACAGCACAGTCACACTCGCCTGTACCTCCCCCCCACAGCACAGTCACACTCGCCTGTACCTCCCCCCATAGCACAATCACACTCGCCTGTACCTCCCCCCAACAGCACAGTCACACTCGCCTGTACCTCCCCCCAACAGCACAGTCACACTCGCCTGTACCTCCCCCCCATAGCACAATCACACTCGCCTGTACCTCCCCCCAACAGCACAGTCACACTCGCCTGTACCTCCCCCCAACAGCACAGTCACACTCGCCTGTACCTCCCCCCCACAGCACAGTCACACTCGCCTGTACCTCCCCCCCATAGCACAGTCACACTCGCCTGTACCTCCACCCAACAGCACAGTCACACTCACCTGTACCTCCCCCCAACAGCACAGTCACACTCGCCTGTACCTCCCCCCCCACAGCACAATCACTCGCCTGTACCTCCCCCCAACAGCACAGTCACACTCGCCTGTACCTCCCCCCAACAGCACAGTCACACTCGCCTGTACCTCCCCCCAACAGCACAGTCACACTCGCCTGTACCTCCACCCCAACAGCACAGTCACACTCGCCTCTACCTCCACCCCAACAGCACAGTCACACTCGCCTGTACCTCCACCCAACAGTCACACTCGCCTGTACCTCCACCCCAACAGCACAGTCACACTCGCCTGTACCGCATCTCCCCCCCCCCCCCCCCAGCACAGTCACCTGTACCGCTCTGTATGTTGGTGCTTTATAAGACACAATCAAGCTCACCCAGCACAACATGGCTCAACTTTCCAGGATTCTTCCCAGGAAACCAATACTGTAACAAAACTAACCGCCTCCCCTGGTGTACTGTAACACACCTGTAATCGCCTCACCCGGTGTACTGTAACACAACTGTAATCGCCTCACCCAGTGTACTGTAACACACCTGTAATCGCCTCACCCGGTGTACTGTAACACACCTGTAATCGCCTCACCCGGTGTACTGTAACACACCTGTAATCGCCTCACCCGGTGTACTGTAACACACCTGTAATCGCCTCACCCGGTGTACTGTAACACACCTGTAATCACCTCACTCTGTACTGTAACACACCTGTAATCACCTCACCTGGTGTACTGTAACTCACCTGTAATCACCTCACCTGGTGTACTGTAACACACCTGTAATCGCCTCACCTGGTGTACTGTAACTCACCTGTAATCACCTCACCTGGTGTACTGTAACACACCTGTAATCACCTCACCTGGTGTACTGTAACACACCTGTAATCGCCTCACCTGGTGTACTGTAACACACCTGTAATCACCTCACCTGGTGTACTGTAACTCATATGTAATCACCTCACCTGGTGTACTGTAACTCACCTGTAATCGCCTCACCTGGTGTACTGTAACACACCTGTAATCACCTCACCTGGTGTACTGTAACTCATCTGTAATCACCTCACCTGGTGTACTGTAACTCACCTGTAATCACCTCACCTGGTGTACTGTAACTCACCTGCAGCGAATTGCTGAGAAGACCAGAGAAATGACAGGGAGGAAATGAAATAAAATAATATTGTCCAAAGTTTATGGGACTCTGATTTTTCCCAGTATGTCGTACAACGACATCTAAAAATTACACAACACAATGGAAGCACCGGTTCTGTGTCCAACAATTAATGCTGACAACGTAAGACTGTCATGAAGGGTTCTTGTACATTCACTGTTACCAGTGACTCCACAGATATCAATGGCAAAAACAGATGTTATAGAACATTCACCTAATTATTTTACAGCAAAACGATGGACTAATGAATGCAGCCTTCCCAACGTACCCCCTACTACCCCGACAGACTACAAGCACTACAATCATTAACTCAACACTCAGATTATGAGTCCTTTCATATCACCCAGTGCACTATGAACGAATCACATCTACTGTTCATATAGAATAGCAAAGGTCCCACCATTTGTCACATATACCTGACAGGTAATAACACTAACCAGCCCCAGACAGGTACACGCCAACAAGCCACATGCACGCCCTCACGCTAACCAGCCCCAGACAGGTACCCGCCCTCACGCTAACCAGCCCCAGACAGGTACCCGCCCTCACGCTAACCAGCCCCAGACAGGTACCTGCCCTTCTGCTAGCCAGGTACCCCTATCAGAGACACTCCCCACCTGCTAGCCCACCCCAGAGAGGTACTTCTCCTGACCAGTCTCCCAGAGAGGTACCCTCCCTTCTCCTGACCAGTCTCCCAGACAGGTACCCTCCCTTCTCCTGACCAGTCTCCCAGACAGGTACCCTCCCTTCTCCTGACCAGTCTCCCAGACAGGTACCCTCCCTTCTCCTGACCAGTCTCCCAGACAGGTACCCTCCCTTCTCCTGACCAGTCTCCCAGACAGGTACCCTCCCTTCTCCTGACCAGTCTCCCAGACAGGTACCCTCCCTTCTCCTGACCAGTCTCCCAGACAGGTACCCTCCCTTCTCCTGACCAGTCTCCCAGACAGGTACCCTCCCTTCTCCTGACCAGTCTCCCAGACAGGTACCCTCCCTTCTCCTGACCAGTCTCCCAGACAGGTACCCTCCCTTCTCCTGACCAGTCTCCCAGACAGGTACCCTCCCTTCTCCTGACCAGTCTCCCAGACAGGTACCCTCCCTTCTCCTGACCAGTCTCCCAGACAGGTACCCTCCCTTCTCCTGACCAGTCTCCCAGACAGGTACCCTCCCTTCTCCTGACCAGTCTCCCAGACAGGTACCCTCCCTTCTCCTGACCAGTCTCCCAGAGTTGTACATCTGTCCTTCCACTAACCAACCCCAGAGTTGTAACATCCCCCCCTCCCTTCCACTAACCAACCCCAGAGAGGTACATCCCCCCTCCCTTCCACTAACCAACCCCAGAGAGGTACATCCCCCTCCCTTCCACTAACCAACCCCAGAGAGGTACATCCCCCCTCCCTTCCACTAACCAACCCCAGAGAGGTACATCCCCCCTCCCTTCCACTAACCAACCCCAGAGAGCTACATCCCCCCTCCCTTCCACTAACCAACCCCAGAGAGGTACATCCCCCCTCCCTTCCACTAACCAACCCCAGAGAGGTACATCCCCCCTCCCTTCCACTAACCAACCCCAGAGAGGTACATCCCCCCCCCTTCCACTAACCAACCCCAGAGAGGTACACCCCCCCTTCCACTAACCAACCCAGAGAGGTACACCTCCCTTCCACTAACCAACCCCAGAGAGGTACACCTCCCTTCCACTAACCAACCCCAGAGAGGTACACCCCCCCTTCCACTAACCAACCCCAGAGAGGTACACCCCCCTTCCACTAACCAACCCCAGAGAGGTACACCCCCCTTCCACTAACCAACCCCAGAGAGGTACACCCCCCTTCCACTAACCAACCCCAGAGAGGTACACCTCCCTTCCACTAACCAACCCCAGAGAGGTACACCTCCCTTCCACTAACCAACCCCACAGGGGTACACCTCCCTTCCACTAACCAACCCCACAGGGGTACACCTCCCTTCCACTAACCAACCCCACAGGGGTACACCTCCCTTCCACTAACCACCCCACAGGGGTACACCTCCCTTCCACTAACCAACCCCACAGGGGTACACCTCCCTTCCACTAACCAACCCCACAGGGGTACACCTCCCTTCCACTAACCAACCCCAGAGAGGTACACACCTCCCTTCCACTAACCAACCCCAGAGAGGTACACCTCCCTTCCACTAACCAACCCCAGAGAGGTACACCTCCCTTCCACTAACCAACCCCAGAGAGGTACACCTCCCTTCCACTAACCATCCCCAGAGAGGTACACCCATTCTACTAACCAACCCCAGAGTTGTACACCCATTCTACTAACCAACCCCATTGTTGTACATATCTTAACCAGGCCCATAGAGGTACACCCCCTTCTATTAACAAGGCCCGCTGAGGTACACCCCTTCTACTAACCAGGCCCATAGAGGTACACCCCCTTCTATTAACAAGGTCCGCTGAGGTACACCCCTTCTACTAACCAATCCCAGAGGTACACCTCCCTTCCACTAACCAACCCCAGAGTTGTACACCTCCCTTCTACTAACCAACCCCAGAGTTGTACACCCATTCTACTAACCAACCCCAGAGTTGTACACCCATTCTACTAACCAACCCCATTGTTGTACATCTCTTAACCAGGCCCATAGAGGTACACCCCCTTCTATTAACAAGGCCCGCTGAGGTACACCCCTTCTACTAACCAGGCCCATAGAGGTACACCCCCTTCTATTAACAAGGCCCGCTGAGGTACACCCCCTTCTATTAACAAGGCCCGCTGAGGTACACCCCTTCTACTAACCAGGCCCATAGAGGTACAGCCCTTCTACTAACCAACCACAGAGATACACCCCTTCTACTAACCAGGCCCATAGAGATACACCCCTTCTACTAACCAGGCCCATAGAGGTACACCCCTTCTACTAACCAGGCCCATAGAGGTACACCCCTTCTACTAACCAGGCCCATAGAGGTACACCCCTTCTACTAACCAACCACAGAGATACACCCCTTCTACTAACCAGGCCCATAGAGGTACACCCCTTCTACTAACCAGGCCCATAGAGGTACACCCCTTCTACTAACCAGGCCCATAGAGGTACACCCCTTCTACTAACCAACCACAGAGATACACCCCTTCTACTAACCAGGCCCATAGAGGTACACCCCTTCTACTAACCAGGCCCATAGAGGTACACCCCTTCTACTAACCAGGCCCATAGAGGTACATGTCTTATACCTTTCGCCCTCTCCTCTCAGGTACCCTGGAGAGATGCTCCATCCCAGCAGTGATAGCCCTAACACCAAACCCTCTATATAGTCTGTGCACCCCTAGATCAGATTCCCCCTGTACCCCAGACACATCCATGACACAGGGACAGTAATACCAGTGGACAGGAGGCCCAGCCGCACCCACCGTCCCGCTCCACATCACCCCCCAGCGGCAGGTGCGCCAGCTCCCAGGTTACCCCGCGGAGTAACACCCCTCCCCCGGGAAGTGCCCCCATGTCAGGCCCATCCCCACCGGGACCTCTCCCGGACAGGCCCAGTCCGCTGCCCCCCAGCTCCACTCCCAGCCCCGCACCTGCTCTTCCCGCTCCCCGCGGCCGCCGCTCCCGCCGGGATCACACAGACAATATGGCGGATACACACGGCCGCCAGCCGCAGGGACCACAGCGAGGCTGACCGGAAGCGGAAATACAATCTGTCCGCTGCAGCAGGCTGGAAGGGAGGGGACTGGAGCCGCCATGTTGGGCGGGGAAGTGCTGAACCCGCTGATATAATACAGGGGACTGGGGTGTAATGCAGCACGGGGAGCTGTAATCCGAGTAACCCTACAGGGCCCCCCAGAAGGACCTCCCTCACAGGAGATTACTGGATGGGGACGACGGATTGGGCACACGGGACTCTTCTACATCAGCCAAACCCTATCGTGCTGCCACACAAAAGATGGCGCCCGAACACGTATGAGAGTGCACGTACGCATGCGCAGTGAGTCTGCCTCACCACAGGCATTTAGGGAAATGTAGTCTATCTCTGCCTGGTATGTGAACCCGGGGAATTATTACCTATCTGTTGTCTCTGGGTCCTAATGTCCCCTGTTTCCTGTACCTCCCAAATGGCCCTCCTTATAGGAGATATCAGGGGTACATACCTCCCAAATGGCCCTCCTTATAGGAGATATCAGGGGTACATACCTCCCAAATGGCCCTCCTTATAGGAGTTATCAGGGGTACATACCTCCCAAATGCCCCTCCTTATAGGAGATATCAGGGGTACATACCTCCCAAATGGCCCTCCTTATAGGAGATATCAGGGGTGCATACCTCCCAAATGGCCCTCCTTATAGGAGATATCAGGGGTACATACCTCCCAAATGGCCCTCCTTATAGGAGATATCAGGGGTACATACCTCCCAAATGGCCCTCCTTATAGGAGATATCAGGGGTATATAACTCCCAAATGGCCCTCCTTATAGGAGATATCAGGGGTACATACCTCCCAAATGGCCCTCCTTATAGGAGTTATCAGGGGTACATACCTCCCAAATGGCCCTCCTTATAGGAGATATCAGGGGTACATACCTCCCAAATGCCCCTCCTTATAGGAGATATCAGGGGTACATACCTCCCAAATGGCCCTCCTTATAGGAGATATCAGGGGTACATACCTCCCAAATGGCCCTCCTTATAGGAGATAGCAGGGGTACATACCTCCCAAATGGCCCTCCTTATAGGAGATATCAGGGGTCCATACCTCCCAAATGACCCTCCTTATAGGTGATATCAGGGGTACATACCTCCCAAATGGCCCTCCTTATAGAAGATATCATGTGTACATACCTCCCAAATGGCCCTCCTTATAGGAGATATCAGGGGTACATAACTCCCAAATGGCCCTCCTTATAGGAGATATCAGGGGTCCATAACTCCCAAATGGCCCTCCTTATAGGAGATATCAGGGGTCCATAACTCCCAAATGGCCCTCCTTATAGGAGATATCAGGGGTACATACCTCCCCAATGGCCCTCCTTATAGGAGATATCAGGGGTACATACCTCCCAAATGGCCATCCTTATAGGAGATATCAGGGGTACATACCTCCCCAATGGCCCTCCTTATAGGAGATAACAGGGGTACATACCTCCCAAATGGCCCTCCTTATAGGAGATATCAGGGGTACATACCTCCCAAATGACCCTCCTTATAGGAGATATCAGGGGAACATACCTCCCAAATGCCCCTCCTTATAGGAGATATCAGGGGTACATACCTCCCAAATGCCCCTCCTTATAGGAGATATCAGAGGTACATACCTCCCAAATGCCCCTCCTTATAGGAGATATCAGGGGTACATACCTCCCAAATGCCCCTCCTTATAGGAGATATCAGGGGTACATACCTCCCAAATGCCCCTCCTTATAGGAGATACCAGGGGTACATACCTCCCAAATGACCCTCCTTATAGAAGAAATCAGGGGTACATACCTCCCAAATGACCCTCCTTATAGGAGATATCAGGGGTACATACCTCCCAAATGCCCCTCCTTATAGGAGATATCAGAGGTACATACCTCCCCAATGGCCATCCTTATAGGAGATATCAGGGGTACATACCTCACCAATGGCCCTCCTTATAGGAGTTATCAGGGTACATACCTCCCAAATGGCCCTCCTTATAGGAGATATCAGGGTACATACCTCACCAATGGCCATCCTTATAGGAGATATCAGGGTACATACCTCACCAATGGCCCTCCTTATAGGAGATATCAGGGTACATACCTCACCAATGGCCCTCCTTATAGGAGATATCAGGGTACATACCTCACCAATGGCCATCCTTATAGGAGATATCAGGGGTACATACCTCACCAATGGCCCTCCTTATAGGAGATATCAGGGGTACATACATCCCCAATGGACCTCCTTATAGGAGATATCAGGGGTACATACCTCCCAAATGGCCCTCCTTATAGGAGATATCAGGGGTACATACCTCCCAAATGCCCCTCCTTATAGGAGATATCAGGGGTACATACCTCCCAAATGCCCCTCCTTATAGGAGATATCAGAGGTACATACCTCCCAAATGCCCCTCCTTATAGGAGATATCAGGGGTACATACCTCCCAAATGCCCCTCCTTATAGGAGATATCAGGGGTACATACCTCCCAAATGCCCCTCCTTATAGGAGATACCAGGGGTACATACCTCCCAAATGACCCTCCTTATAGAAGAAATCAGGGGTACATACCTCCCAAATGACCCTCCTTATAGGAGATATCAGGGGTACATACTTCACAAATGCCCCTCCTTATAGGAGATATCAGAGGTACATACCTCCCAAATGACCCTCCTTATAGGAGATATCAGGGGTACATACTTCCCAAATGCCCCTCCTTATAGGAGATATCAGGGGTACATACCTCCCAAATGCCCCTCCTTATAGGAGATAACAGGGGTCCATACCTCCCAAATGACCCTCCTTATAGGAGATATCAGAGGTACATACCTCCCAAATGCCCCTCCTTATAGGAGATATCAGGGGTACATACCTCCCAAATGCCCCTCCTTATAGGAGATATCAGGGGTACATACCTCCCAAATGCCCCTCCTTATAGGAGATACCAGGGGTACATACCTCCCAAATGGCCCTCCTTATAGGAGATATCAGGGGTACATACCTCCCAAATGGCCCTCCTTATAGGAGATACCAGGGGTACATACCTCCCAAATGGCCCTCCTTATAGGAGATATCAGGGGTCCATACCTCCCAAATGACCCTCCTTATAGGTGATATCAGGGGTACATACCTCCCAAATGGCCCTCCTTATAGAAGATATCATGTGTACATACCTCCCAAATGGCCCTCCTTATAGGAGATATCAGGGGTACATAACTCCCAAATGGCCCTCCTTATAGGAGATATCAGGGGTCCATAACTCCCAAATGGCCCTCCTTATAGGAGATATCAGGGGTCCATAACTCCCAAATGGCCCTCCTTATAGGAGATATCAGGGGTACATACCTCCCCAATGGCCCTCCTTATAGGAGATATCAGGGGTACATACCTCCCAAATGGCCATCCTTATAGGAGATATCAGGGGTACATACCTCCCCAATGGCCCTCCTTATAGGAGATAACAGGGGTATATACCTCCCAAATGGCCCTCCTTATAGGAGATATCAGGGGTACATACCTCCCAAATGACCCTCCTTATAGGAGATATCAGGGGAACATACCTCCCAAATGCCCCTCCTTATAGGAGATATCAGGGGTACATACCTCCCAAATGCCCCTCCTTATAGGAGATATCAGAGGTACATACCTCCCAAATGCCCCTCCTTATAGGAGATATCAGGGGTACATACCTCCCAAATGCCCCTCCTTATAGGAGATATCAGGGGTACATACCTCCCAAATGCCCCTCCTTATAGGAGATACCAGGGGTACATACCTCCCAAATGACCCTCCTTATAGAAGAAATCAGGGGTACATACCTCCCAAATGACCCTCCTTATAGGAGATATCAGGGGTACATACCTCCCAAATGCCCCTCCTTATAGGAGATATCAGAGGTACATACCTCCCCAATGGCCATCCTTATAGGAGATATCAGGGGTACATACCTCACCAATGGCCCTCCTTATAGGAGTTATCAGGGTACATACCTCCCAAATGGCCCTCCTTATAGGAGATATCAGGGTACATACCTCACCAATGGCCATCCTTATAGGAGATATCAGGGTACATACCTCACCAATGGCCCTCCTTATAGGAGATATCAGGGTACATACCTCACCAATGGCCCTCCTTATAGGAGATATCAGGGTACATACCTCACCAATGGCCATCCTTATAGGAGATATCAGGGGTACATACCTCATCAATGGCCCTCCTTATAGGAGATATCAGGGGTACATACATCCCCAATGGTCCTCCTTATAGGAGATATCAGGGGTACATACCTCCCAAATGGCCCTCCTTATAGGAGATATCAGGGGTACATACCTCCCAAATGCCCCTCCTTATAGGAGATATCAGGGGTACATACCTCCCAAATGCCCCTCCTTATAGGAGATATCAGAGGTACATACCTCCCCAATGGCCCTCCTTATAGGAGATATCAGGGGTACATACCTCCCAAATGCCCCTCCTTATAGGAGATATCAGGGGTACATACCTCCCAAATGCCCCTCCTTATAGGAGATATCAGAGGTACATACCTCCCAAATGCCCCTCCTTATAGGAGATATCAGGGGTACATACCTCCCAAATGCCCCTCCTTATAGGAGATATCAGGGGTACATACCTCCCAAATGCCCCTCCTTATAGGAGATACCAGGGGTACATACCTCCCAAATGACCCTCCTTATAGAAGAAATCAGGGGTACATACCTCCCAAATGACCCTCCTTATAGGAGATATCAGGGGTACATACTTCACAAATGCCCCTCCTTATAGGAGATATCAGAGGTACATACCTCCCAAATGACCCTCCTTATAGGAGATATCAGGGGTACATACTTCCCAAATGCCCCTCCTTATAGGAGATATCAGGGGTACATACCTCCCAAATGCCCCTCCTTATAGGAGATAACAGGGGTCCATACCTCCCAAATGACCCTCCTTATAGGAGATATCAGAGGTACATACCTCCCAAATGCCCCTCCTTATAGGAGATATCAGGGGTACATACCTCCCAAATGCCCCTCCTTTTAGGAGATATCAGGGGTACATACCTCCCAAATGCCCCTCCTTATAGGAGATACCAGGGGTACATACCTCCCAAATGACCCTCCTTATAGAAGAAATCAGGGGTACATACCTCCCAAATGGCCCTCCTTATAGGAGATATCAGGGGTACATACCTCCCAAATGGCCCTCCTTATAGGAGATATCAGGGGTACATACCTCCCAAATGCCCTCCTTATAGGAGATATCAGGGGTACATACCTCCCAAATGACCCTCCTTATAGAAGAAATCAGGGGTACATACCTCCCAAATGCCCCTCCTTATAGGAGATATCAGGGGTACATACCTCCCAAATGCCCTCCTTATAGGAGATATCAGGGGTACATACCTCCCAAATGCCCCTCCTTATAGGAGATATCAGGGGTACATACTTCCCAAATGCCCCTCCTTATAGGAGATATCAGAGGTACATACCTCCCAAATGGCCCTCCTTATAGGAGATAACAGGGGTCCATACCTCCCAAATGCCCCTCCTTATAGGAGATAACAGGGGTCCATACCTCCCAAATGACCCTCCTTATAGGAGATAACAGGGGTACATACCTCCCCAATGGCCTTCCTTATAGGAGATATAAGGGTCTGTGCCTCCCATTTGTCCAGCTTTATAGGAGATATTAGGGATCCGTAACCCCCAAGTGTCTTTCTTTAGGAGATATTAGGGCTCCATTCCCCACAAGTGTTCCTCTTTGGGAGACATAAGGACTCCATTCCCCACAAGTGTCCCTCTTTGGGAGATATCAGGGCTCCACCCCCCCTCAAGTCTTCCTTTTTAGGAGATATCAGGACTCCATTCCCCCAAGTGTTCCTCTTTAGGAGATATCAGGGGTCCATTCCCCCAAGTGTTCCTCTTTAGGAGATATCACCGCTCCATTACCCACAAGTGTTCCTCTTTAGGAGATATCAGGTGTCTATACCTCCAAAGTGTCCCTTTTTAGGAGATATCAGGGCTCCATTTCCCACAAGTGTCCCTATTTAGTAGATTTTAGGGGTCCATTCCCCACAAGTGTCCCTGTTTAAGAGATATTAGAGATCCATTCCCCCATGTGTCCCTCTTTAGGAGATATCAGGGCTCTATTCCCTAAAAGTGTTCCTCTTTAGGAGGTATAAGGGCTCCATTCCCCACAAGTGTCCCTCTTTAGGAGATATCAGGGCTCTATTCCCTAAAAGTGTCCCTCTTTAGGATATATCAGGGCTCCATTCCACGCAAGTGTCCCTCTTTAGGAGATATTAGGGCTCCATTCTCCACAAGTGTCCTTGTAACGGGCCATAGGCCGTTACTAATGGCTCAACAATGTGAGCTGAGCAATGGGACCGAACAGAAGGTTATTTTCCCTTGGAATACTCGACTAATGGTTAACTGACATGATATTCGAACTAAAGACTTGTCATATCTCGAACATTCGGACTACGGGGTATTATGCCTGGATGTTTGATGAACCGATCCCAGGGTGACGGGAACATTCATTCGGTTGTCGAGCATCGAAGAACCACTGACGGAATTGGTTGACTCTTCGAATATACAGCTCGTTGATTGGCCGGTTTTCAAGACAGTACACTTACAATGGTGTGTCAATGTCTTTGTGGGACTCAGCCATTGTCTTCCCTAAAATGTGTATTGGGATGCACTAAACCTATACCCCCCCACTGGGACTCATGAGTAGCTAAATCTAATCATGTCTGGCCACTCTGGGGCAGGGTAGGCCCACCCTGAGATCCTAGGATGGGGAAAACGGATCAGTCGGGTTTGACCTAGTTTTGTAGCTCCCCTGCCCATTGGTTCACACCCAAGCCCAGCTCTTTCGTCCATCGCCCCTCCCAGTTGCATTGTTCTATTATTTTGGTGTGTATAAAAGAATGCTGTTCAGTTCAATAAAGTGTGTTCGTTTGGGAGCAAGCAGTCTCCGTGTGTCGTGCTTGCCTGGATGGTTTAAAAGGTCCACTCTGATCCCCATCCTCTGAGGCATAATAGAGCTATTCACTATTTCTTCCTGTGGATCTCGCCTTCGATCTTTGCACTCATCGAACCTTCGGCCTGCGGTGCTCAACGTGGATTTGGTGACCGAGCCAGCTGCCGTTCAACGTACTCAATTCAGCCTCGTACGAAGCTGTCTGTGGCGGTGGAACAGTGCGTCAACCTCGCATGTCTTCGGACAATTGGGATGTTCGACTGGTGTTAGCCAACCTCGAGAGCAGGGAATCCGAATACGACGGCCCATGACTTCCTGGGTTACCATTATAGTCCCTCTTTAGGAGATATCTGTAACGGTTTTATTGACACTCAGAGACAGTAAGTTAGGTAACACACAGTTTTATTGAACAAAACTTAATATGGCAAAAACCCTCGCGGGTCCAGTAATATATATACACAATATAGTACTGACACAGGACAGGTTACAGTAGTAAACACCCAAACGGGTCCAGCAATTGTACAATACAGTAATAACAATATACTGACACAGGTCAGGTAGTTCATGTGATACTCAAACGGGGCAGCAGTGAAAGGGTTACTATTAGGCCAGAAAGACTGACACGCCCTATTAGCGCGGGGCCCTTAAGACTCTCACTTGGGAGGGAGAGTATAAATAGTGAGTAATGCCACAGAAGAAAGCTGAGGCCCCTTAATAAGCTTATAGACTGCCATAGCAGTAGCAGAGGACTGACTGTGTGCCCAGAGGATGCCCAATGGTGACTGCAATGCCAACAACCGGTGGAGACTGGCCCTTTCCCTGTGGGAGTAAATGAACTCTCGGACCAATGTAGACTGCCCGAGGTGGATAGTAGCCTGAGGCGCCCAAGGAAGACCAACCTCAGCTGATGGCAGGAAATCGGGTCTAGCGTACTGTGGGCATATATTGGAAGGCTCACACCGGATTGTCGCCCGCGTTACACGGACCGTAACCGAGACCAGGCTGCAGGAATGATAATGCGGTAAGCAACACTGCACGGATGTCAAGCCCAACGAGAGCCACAAAGATAGCTGCAGGCAATCCTGAACAGATAGGGAACGGAGGCCCAACGGGTCAGTACACAGAACAGCCAATCAGAATCGGTACACAGAGCAGGAATGTCAGCTGGGCCGGGTCGGTACACAGAACAGGAACGTCAACCAATCCGAGATGGTACACAGAGCAGGAAAGTCAGCCAGGCCGGGCCGGTACACAGAGCAGGAACGTCAGCCAATCCGAGATGGTACACAGAGCAGGAACGTCAGCCAGGCCGGGCCGGTACACAGAGCAGGAACGTCAGCCAATCCGAGATGGTACACAGAGCAGGAACGTCAGCCGGGTCGGGTCGGTACACAGAGCAGGAACATCAGCCAATCTGAGGCGGTACACAGAGCAGGAACGTTAGCCGGGCCGGGTCGGTACAAGGAGCAGGAACGTCAGCCAATCCGATGCAGAAGAGTAGTCAGGCAGTCCGGGTCATACACTGAGATCACACGAGAAACTGGAACAAGCGCTGGTACAGAAACAGCACGAAAGGGCAACAGCGAAGTGACAGGGCCCAGTATTTAAGGTCAAATACTGGACGGGCCAAGGCCACTGCAACCAATAAGAGCTAGCTGTGAATAAGACTGACAGAATGTCGCCAGCATAGCACGGGCACCGTGATAATATCAGGACTCCATTTTCCACAAGTCTCCCTCTTTAGGAGATATTAGGGGTCCATTCCCCTCAAGTGTTCCTCTTTAGAATATATCAGGGCTCCATTCCCCACAAGTGTTCCTCTTTAGGAAATATTAGGGGTCCATTCCCCACAAGTGCCCTTCTTTAGGAGAAATTAGGGCGAGCACTGTATCAGGAATAGCAGTCTCCCAATCTCCGCACCACACTGTCCGAGACTAGGCCTCAGCCCACTGGAGTCTCGTGGTAAGGTAACACCCAAGAGATACTGACTCAGCCTTCAGTCAGTAGCTAGGAGTCTGCTAGAGCCCCAGGTCAGTACTAGGATAGATGTCTGAATAACGGAACCAACAAACTGAGCGAACAGACAGAGCCTTCTAGTAAGCACCAGATAGGATATTGAGACAAGCCAAAGTCATACACAGAGCAGGTAGTCAGCCAGAGCCACAGGTTTACACCAGACAGGATATCCACTGAAGCGATTGAATGCTGGATGCTCAGTGGATAGAGCCCCAGGTCAACACCAGAGTGGGTAGTCAGACAAGCCTAGGGTAGTCAGCCAGAACCATAGGTTTACACCAGAAAGGATATCTGAGCCAAATCGGAATGCACAAGGAGAATAGTCAGACAGAGCCACAGGTCAACACCAGAATGGATGGACAGACAAGTGGGATCATACACAGGAATACCAGAAAATGAACTGCTCAGAACAACAACATAACGGTGACTGAGTCAGGACTCAGTCTGCCCTTTAAACCCCTCCACAGGAAGTAGGAGGAGCAGCTAGAGGGAGGAAGTAGGTAGGAGGAGACTACAGGAAACAAACACACATAAAACAGAGGCCTACAGTAGGCTTGAAGCCTCGCTCCTGCAGATGACACATCTGGCTTTGATGCGCCAACCATACATGGAAATGACGCCGGAGTGTCATTGTGAGCATCGCCAGAAGCGGTGGCGCTACCAGGTACTGTGAAAGTACCCTCCCTTCAAAGACCCCTCTTCTGAGGGACCGAACATCAGCAGCAGAAATCCAGGAGCGCTTCTCTGGACCATATCCCTTCCAATGGATAAAATACTGTAAGTGCCCTCTAACCATACAGGAGTTCAGAATACTTTGTACCTCATATTCCTCGTGATCTGCAACTATCATGGTAGCAGGATGGACAGGAGCGGAGGTATACCGGTTGCAGACCAAGGGCTTTAACAGGGAGACATGAAAGACATTATGTATACGCTTATTGGCAGGTAGTTCCAACCATAAGCCACAGGGTTGATCTTGCGCAACACCTTGAAGGGACCAACAAATCGAGGAGCCAGTTTATTGCATGGGACCTGGAGATGCAAATTATGGGACGACAACCACACTATCTCCAACCTGGAAGGTCGGTGCTGGCAGACTTCTACGGTCAGCCTGCCTTTTCTGTCACTGCACTGAACCACGTATGGTATGCTGTACCTGAACCCAAGAGGAACGGAGTGCCTGCAAATACTCATCCAGAGCTGGAGTAGCTTGTGCACGGAAGGTTCCAGGAAGAACTGAGGGTTGGAACTCATAGTTAACCAAGAAAGGAGAACTCTGAATGGAAGAGTTCACCGCACAATTTCTGGCAAACTCCGCCCAGGGCAACAGGGTAGCCCAATTGTCGTGGTGGTCGGAGACATAGCAGTGGAGAAATTGCTCCAAGGCTTGGTTCTACCTTTCTGCCGCACCATTGGATTGCAGATGGTATGCAGAGAAGAATGCCAATTGAATTCCCATTTGCACACAGATACACCTCCAGAAGCAGGACACAAATTGGCTTCCTCTGTCAGACACAGTCACCTTAGGGATAACATGGAGTCTGAACACCTCCTTTGCGAATACCACCTCCAATTCCTGCGTGGATGGCAAGCCCTTGAGCGGCGCAAAGTGAGCCATCTTTGAGAATTTGTCCACAATCATAAGTATTGCAGTAAAACCCATGGACCTAGGAAGGTTGACCATAAAATCAATGGATAAGTGGGACCAGGGATGTTCCCTGTTGGCCACAGCATGAAGCAAGCCCACCGGCAGATGTCAAGGAGATTCATTTTGAGCACACGTGGGGCAGGCTGCGCTAAAGGTGGCGCAATCAGAGCGGAGGTGTAACGGTTTTTTAAGACACTCAGACCAGTTAGTAAAATAAAACACAGTTGTATTAAATGAAAAGTAAGGTAAACGATCACCCTCTACAGGCAACACAAAATAATAGCAAATATGGACAGATATGCCCCCACAGGCCAAGTATACAGAACAGAGTATCACATATACTGTCTCAGGACAGGCAATTAGTAGTGAAGTACATTAAAGGGTTAAATGCACTAAGCAGTCCGTCTCTGTTGTGGAGTTTGGCACGCCCAAGGTGGTGATAGGAAGAAAAAGTGTAGATGGTGCAACACTTAGAGTTCTTAAGACAGGAATGCAGCTAGGCAATATGTGACCGTTGTTGAATCAGCAGAACAGTTGCCCAGAATAGCCCCCGCGGGCGTAGCTACGGATATAACTGAGTCTGCAAGTGCGTGAGTCGGTAGCCCCCGTGGGCTTAACAACGGTACAGCTTGCACTGCAAGAGCTGGCTATTAGCCCCCACGGGCGTATTAACGGAGACCAACGGAACAGAGATAGTTTGAGCCAATAGCCCCCACGTGCGTAACACTGGAGACCACAATATGCTGCAAGCGGAGAAGCCAATCGCCTTCCACTGGAGCCTACCCTTTGCTGTACTAGCTTGAGCCTTTAGCCCCAACGGGCGTATGCCAGAGAACAAACGTATGAACAAGAGCCAATGGCGCCCAACCGGGATCTTTACCGAACGTCACTACTCTGCGGTTTGACAGAATGAGCCGCCGACCAACCAGAACCTATAAGCGGCCGACTCAGCAGACGTAGTGCAATATAGCTTAGGCTCTGTATCGGGGAGAGAAGGCACAACAGAGGATTAGGCAGCACAGCAAGGGTTAAAATGCAGCTTTACAGATCGAAGGCTCAGTATAGCGGAATAGCTCTGCAAGTATAACGGAGGCTCAATGAAGGAAGCACAGCTCTGCGAGTGAGCACGGAGACTCAGCACTGGGAACAATGCACAGCAAGGGTGAAGTAGGTCACACTGCCAGCTTGGCAGACAGCAGCAGCGGAAGTCAGAATGTCGCTATGGGAGGAGGCAGGAACAAGCAGGTCACTGGAACAGGCCGGTTGCGGGTCACGGAGCAGGAAGTCAGCCAGGCCGGGTCGGGTCACGGAGGTGGTGCTCAGACAAGCCGGGTCAATCACGAACAGGAACGTCAGCCAAGCCGGGTCAGATCACGGAGGTGGTACTCAGACAAGCCGGGTCAATCACGAACAGGAACGTCAGCCAAGCCGGGTCAGATCACGGAGGTGGTGCTCAGACAAGCCGGGTCAATCACGAGCAGAAATACAGGAGAATAGTCAGAACTGGCCAAATCGGTACACAGGAATCCGGAACACAGGAACTCAGCAACAGCAATACTGGCTCAGAAACACCATGCAAGGGCACCTGACAGGAGTCACGGCCAGGCATAAAAAGGTCATCCAGATATACAACAATGCAGCTTTGCAAAAGTTCTCTCAGGATGTCATTTATGAATTCTTGGAAGACAGCGGGAGCATTGCACAGGCCAAAGGGCATGATCAGATAGTCATAATGCCCGCTCCGGGTGTTGAACGCTGTCTTCCCTTCATGCCCTTGTTTGATCCTGACCAAGTTGTAAGCCGCCCTCAAATCGAGCTTGGTAAATATAGTAGAACCTTTGAAGTGGTCAAACAGCTCAGTAATCAATGGTATGGGATACGCATTTTTTACCATCAATTTGTTTGAGCCCCGAAAATCAATACAAGGTCATAATTCTCCTTCCTTCTTTTACACACAAAAAAAATCCCAGCACCCGCGGGGGATGAGGATTTCCTAATGATGCCCCTCTCCAAGGCATCAGCAACATATTCCTCCATGACCTTATTCACCTCCACAGACAGAGGATATGTACGACCGCGCGGAGAGGTAGTTCCAGGCAAAAGCTTGATTGTCTATGGGGAGGTAAAGCTCTGGCCTGGAGTTTGTTAAATAACTCAGAAAACTGCGAATAGGCCTAAGGTAGTCCTTGAGATTCGGCACAGGCATGTCTGATGGGACATGAAAGACAAGACTCCGTACAGTGAGTCCCCCAGGACAATATCTCACACGTGCTCCAGTCAGTTATAGGGTTATGCACTTGTAACCACGGGAACCCTGACACAATAGCATAGTGTGGAGAGTTTATCACCTGAAACTTCAGGGTTTCCTTATGCAGGACTCCCACGCTTAGGGTAAGTGGGGCTGTCTCATGGGTAATATGTGCTGACGGCAGGGGTCTGCCATCAATTGCTTCAACCACCAAAGGAGAGTCATGAGGCACTAAAGGAATCCCAAAACCTTAGCGAATGCAGAGTCCACAATATAACCTGCCGGGCCAGAGCCTATCAAGGCAGGCACAGGGATAGACTCTTTAGCCCAAGATAGGACTATGTCCAGCAAGGGTTTAGCCTGAGAGACTTCAGGGGACTGTGAGATGCCACCTAAGATCTGTCCCCGACAGGATCCTAGGTGCGAGCATTTTCCTGGACATACCGGGCATGATCTTAGTAAGTGACCATTTATACCGTGGTACTGACATAGTCCCTCCCTCTGCCTATGGGCCCTCTCCTCCGCAGAGAGTCGGGTAGCCCCCACCTGCATAGGTTCACCACCCGTAGTGTCGGAACCAGGAGGCATAGGAGGTGAGGGAGGACAGGGTGGGCCAGAAAAGCTGTAGGACATGCTGGTAGGATGCCTCTGCAGGGGCTTCTTAAACGAAGGTCTCTCCCGGACCCGTGTATCTATGAGGATGACAAAGGATATCATCTCATCCAGACTATTAGGTAGGTCACGGGCAGCAATCTCGTCCTTCATGTAATCGCAAAGCCCTTGGGAGAATGCAGCTATCAGGGTCTCATTGTTCCACCCTACTTCGGCTGCTAGGGTTTGAAACTCGATTGCGTATTCTGGTGGATAGTCATCAGATGTTTGGAAGCCAGGGTCCCGTAACCTGGCACATCAAATACACTTCTAAATGAGGCCAGAAATTGTGTAAAATTATATATTATGGGTTTCTCAGTCTCCCATAATGGATTCACCCAAGCTAATGCCTTGCCAGCCAGGAGAGAAATCCAACCCTACTGTGCTTAGTAGGGAAGGCATGAGGAAGCATCTCGAGGTATATTTCCAACTGATTAAGGAATCCGCAACATAACTCAGGTTCCCCACTATAGCGTTGTGGGAGTGGAGCGGATCCAGTTAACCCTCTGACCGGTCCTGCATCAGAGACGGTAGCATCTGTAGGTGCCGAAGTAGAAACTGGGGTGGCCACCTGCTGTGGGTTATAGCGTTCTAAGTGAGCGGTTCTGCCAACTGATCAATACATTGATCCTGATCCTGCATTCTGTCAAATCTTCTCTGTAAAGGAGAATCGTTGTCTGTTGTCACGACCCTTACGTACTGTTACGGTTGGCAAGCAAATCCAGGAGTCAGACAGTATAGTTAATAGAACCTTTATTATGAGAATAATGACAGTAATGCAATATATAAATATATACACAGTGGGTGATTGAAACGGCGAGTACTGTATCAGGAATAGCAGTCTCCCAATCTCTGCACCACACTGTCCGAGACTAGGCCTCAGCCCACTGGAGTCTCGTGGTAAGGTAACGCCCAAGAGATACTGACTCAGCCTGCAGTCAGTCAGGAATGGAGTCTCAATCGTACGTAACCAAGGAAGCTGCTGACCCAAGCCTGCAGTCAGTAGCTAGGAGTCTGCTAGAGCCCCAAGTCAGTACTAGGAAGGATGTCTGAATAACGGAACCAACAAACTGAGCAAATGGACAGACCCTTCTAGTAAGCACCAGATAGGATATTCAGACGAGCCAAAGTCATACACGGAGCGGGTAGTCAGCCAGAGCCTCAGGTTTGCACCAGACAGAATATCCACTGAAGAAATGGAATGCTGGATGCGCAGTGGATAGAGCCCCAGGTCAACACCAGAGTGGGTAGTCAGACAAGCCTAGGTCATACACGGAGTGGGTAGTCAGCCAGAGCCACAGGTTTGCACCAGAAAGGATATCTGAGTCAAATCGGAATGCACAAGGAGAATAGTCAGACAGAGCCACAGGTCAACACCAGAATGGATGGACAGACAGGCTGGATCATACACAGGAATCAGGAATACCAGAAAATGACCTGCTCAGGACAACGTAAGGGTTACTGAGTCAGGCTCTTTAAACCCCTCCACAGGAAGTAGGTAGGAGGAGCAGCTCAGAGGGAGGAAGTAGGTAGGAGGAGACTACAGGAAACAAACATACATAAAACAGAGGCCTACAGCATGCTTGAAGCCATACGCCTGCAGATGACACATCTGGCTTTGATGCGTCCAACCGCTCGTGGAAATGAAGCTGGAGTGTCATAGTGAGCATAGCCAGAAGCGGCAGCACTACAAGGTACTGTGACAGTTAGGGGTCTATACCTCCCAAGTGTCCCTCTTTAGGAGATATTAGGGTTCCATTCCCCACAAGTGTCCCTCTTTAGGAGATATTGGGGTCTGTACCTCCCAAGTGTCCCTCTTTAGGAGATACTAGGGGTTTATACCTCCCAAGTGTCCCTCTTTAGGAGATATTAGGTGTCTGTACCTCTCAAGTAACATAGTAAATTAGGTTGAAAAAGTCCATCAAGTTCAACGCTTGCATCGTAACCTAGAGAAATGAGAATTATATAGCTTTCCTGCTACCAAATAAATTGGTCTTTATCAGACCTTCCTGATTTGCCTACTAGTACACAGTTATCACGGTGCCCGTGATTCCTCTGGCGACATTGCTATGTTCGGCTTACTTCCTGCCTATCTTTTATTGGCTGATGGGTCCTATCTCCGCCCAGTTCTAGCCCTTAAATTCTCAGCCCTGTCATTTCATGGGCGCCCTTTCGTGGTGTTCCAGTCGCTAGCGCTTGTTCCTGACTTCCTGTGTATGACCCGGACTGACTGGCTACTCTGCCTGTTTTTGTTCCTGCTCCGTGCACCGACCTGGATTGGCTGACATTCCTGCTCTGTGTACCGACCTGGATTGGCTGACATTCCTGCTCTGTGTACCGACCGGATTGGCTGATGTTCCTGCTCCTGTGTACCGACCCGGCTTGGCTGACGTTCCTGCTCTGTGTACTGACCCGGCTTGGCTGACGTTCCTGCCTCTGTCTACCGACCCGGTATTGATGACGGTCCCAGTCAGTGTTCGGTTTGGAGGGCTCACCTCCTGTGCCTGTTTACTGTCTGTCTAGACAGCCCTCTTGTTGCCTCTGTATTCGCACTGCTACGGCAGCGCTGCTATACGGTGACCCTGTCTCCGTTTCTGTGCGCTATCGTGATCCTTATGCTTCGGTGTTTGAGATCTGTTGGGTTAGCACCCCGGTACGCTTGACCTGTCCACCACTTACCTCCGAGGTTGGTTTAGTCTCTGGGCGCCTCGGTTAGGCTCCACGGCCT
Organism: Rhinophrynus dorsalis; assembly: GCA_037306005.1. Taxonomy (NCBI): domain Eukaryota; kingdom Metazoa; phylum Chordata; class Amphibia; order Anura; family Rhinophrynidae; genus Rhinophrynus; species Rhinophrynus dorsalis. Next base: position 190,497,835 of record CM074727.1, on the reverse strand, counting down.
TGTCCGTTTAACCCCTTGTGGGTTGGTTCTGTTGCGCTTTAGGGTCACAGTCATTAGCGGCCACTGGTTGGTGGTACACTGTGATATTCTGCTGCTCAGTTACCCTCTGACTGCTCCGGCAGTCTGGAATACCTTTTCTGATACTGCTTGGCAGTATCCTTACCGATACGTTTGGGCAGATCCTCTGTCGTTGCTGTCAGAACCCTACAGTCCTGAGTCCCCATTGGGTTGTCTAGAGTCTCTGTCAGTCTGTCACTTGTCCAGGGCCTTCGATTGTCTCCATGTTGCCTAGTCTGTCCTGATCCTTGTATTGACCTCTCATATACTTGTACAATGTGATAAGGTCTCCTCTTAGTCATCTTTTCTCTAGAGTAAATAAACCAAGTTTGTCTAGTTGTTCCTCACACGTCAAGTCCTTCATTCCCTTGATTCATTTTGTTGCTCTCCGCTGTACCCTCTCTAGTTCTAGTATATTCTTTTTCAGAACCGGTGCCCAAAATTGCACTGCATACTCAAGGTGAGGTCTTACCAATGATTTATATAATGGCAAAATAATGTTATCCACTCTTATTTCAGTATACTTCTTTTTATACAAGACAGGATTTTGTTTGCCTTTGCTACTGCTGTTTGACACTGGTCACTGTTTCCAAGTCTGTAGGTGACAAGGATGCCCAGGTCTTTTTCTAGCAACGAGTCCCCTAAAATTATTCCATTAAGTTTATAAATAGCGTTGGGATTATTTCCTCCCAAATGCATGACTTTACACTTCCCCACATTAAACTTCATATTCCACATGTTTGCCCAATCTGACATTGTATGTAAGTCCCTCTGTAGAGAGAAAATATCCTGTTCTGAATTAATGACTTTGCATAATTTAGTATCATCTGCAAATATTGATATTTTGCTTTCTATATCTATTTCCAGGTCATTTATAAACATGATAAAAAGCAGCGGACCTAATACTGAACCCTGAGGTACTCCACTCTCCACTTTAACTATACTGGAGAATTTTCCATTTACAACCACACACTGTTCCCTATCCTTCAACCAGTTTTGTATCCAATTGCAAAGGTTATCTCCTAGCCCCAATTTCCTTATTTTATACACCAGCCTTCTGTGTGGCACTGTATCAAATGCCTTTGTAAAGTCTAGATATACTACATCTACTGCCTTACCATTGTCTAGGTTGCTGCTTACCTCCTCATAGAAGCTGAAAAGATTAGTTTGGCATGATCTGTTCTTCATAAAACCATGTTGATTCCTGCTAATAATCATATTTTTGGTGGTGTATTTCTGAATATAGTCCATTATTATCCCTTCTAGCAGTTTTTCCACTACAGATGTCAGACTCTTGTGGCACTGAGCCTGTGATGAGAGAATCTTTAAAGAGTAAAAAAGGGGGTTTTGTTCCTGAAGAACCCTTGGATGTATACCATCAGGACCCATTGCTTTGTCAGTTTTAGTTTTGTCCACCCTTCCCATTAACTCTTCTTGTGTTAACCAGATATCTGATAATGGTATGGTTTTATTTGTTATCTGATGAAGCTCTTCTACCATTTCTTGTCCCCTTGTATATCCTGATTCAAAGAAAGTGTTTAGTGTCCCTGTTTAGGAGATGTTAGGGCTCCATACCTCCCAAGTGTCCCTCTTTAGATGATATCAGGGGGCTGTACCTCCCGAGTGTCCTTCTTTAGGAGATATTAGGGGTTAATGCCTCCCAGTTGTCATGTTTTAGGATATATTTGGGGTTGGTACCTAGTAATAGGCCATAGACCGTTAGTATGGACTTCTTTAAGTGCCAGAAAAAATGGTTACAAAATACTGGGCATGATAGTCTGGAATCTCAGCTGGCAGCTGGATAGCAACAGAAAGGCAGCCATTCATGTTGAACTCCCCGCCATCCAGGTTAAAGAGTAGGTGGCTCCCTGACTGGCCACCTACCGTGTTTTAGTATCTAGGCGGCTTTCAGATTGGTCGCCTTCCGTTCTATGGGACATGTACTTGGGAACCAGGCAATGCACTCAATCCCTGGCCATTGTTATTGGACTACTCTCTTCAAGATGCGGCTACCAGGAGGACAGCTGGGCCAGGTCTGCTACTAAATCCAGTGAATGGGATTCAGAGGGGACTCATTAAACCAGTGCTTTCCAAACTGTGTGTCGCGACACGTTAGTGTGTCGGCTGCAGTGTGTAGGTGTGTCACAGGCAAAGATGCCGTTTACAAAGTGACAGATTGTCATTCAACCCAAGCACGAGCTACACTGGGAGCTGAGATAAAACACTATTACTTAATGTTCGCATTTACACAGCGGGAGATTGCCTCCGTGTTCAGCATACAGCTGGAGCACCACAAAAGATTTGTAACAGCTGGAGTACCTCTGTGTGCTGCATACAGCTGGAGCGCCACAAAAGATTTATAACAGCTGGAGTACCTCTGTGTGCTGCATACAGATGGAGCGCCACAAAAGATTTGTAACAGCTGGAGTACCTCTGTGTGCTGCATACAGATGGAGCGCCACAAAAGATTTGTAACAGCTGGAATGCCTCTGTGTGCTGCATACAGCTGGAGCGCCACAAAAGATTTGTAACAGCTGGAGTACCTCTGTGTGCTGCATACAGATGGAGCGCCACAAAAGATTTGTAACAGCTGGAGTACCTCTGTGTGCTGCATACAGATGGAGCTCCACAAAAGATTTGTAACAGCTGGAATGCCTCTGTGTGCTGCATACAGCTGGAGCGCCACAAAAGATTTGTAACAGCTGGAGTACCTCTGTGTGCTGCATACAGATGGAGCGCCACAAAAGATTTGTAACAGCTGGAGTACCTCTGTGTGCTGCATACAGCTGGAGCACCACAAAAGATTTGTAACAGCTGGAGTACCTCTGTGTGCTGCATACAGATGGAGCGCCACAAAAGATTTGTAACAGCTGGAGTACCTCTGTGTGCTGCATACAGATGGAGCGCCACAAAAGATTTGTAACAGCTGGAATGCCTCCGTGTTCTGCATACAGCTGGAGCACCACAAAAGATTTGTAACAGCTGGAGTACCTCTGTCTGCTGCATACAGCTGGAGCACCACAAAAGATTTGTAACAGCTGGAGTACCTCTGTGTGCTGCATACAGATGGAGCGCCACAAAAGATTTGTAACAGCTGGAGTACCTCTGTGTGCTGCATACAGATGGAGCGCCACAAAAGATTTGTAACAGCTGGAATGCCTCTGTGTGCTGCATACAGCTGGAGCGCCACAAAAGATTTGTAACAGCTGGAGTACCTCTGTGTGCTGCATACAGCTGGAGCGCCACAAAAGATTTGTAACAGCTGGAGTACCTCTGTGTGCTGCATACAGATGGAGCGTCACAAAAGATTTGTAACAGCTGGAATGCCTCTGTGTGCTGCATACAGCTGGAGCGCCACAAAAGATTTGTAACAGCTGGAGTACCTCTGTGTGCTGCATACAGCTGGAGCGCCACAAAAGATTTGTAACAGCTGGAGTACCTCTGTGTGCTGCATACAGGTGGAGCGCCACAAAAGATTTGTAACAGCTGGAGTACCTCTGTGTGCTGCATACAGATGGAGCGCCACAAAAGATTTGTAACAGCTGGAGTACCTCTGTGTGCTGCATACAGCTGGAGCGCCACAAAAGATTTGTAACAGCTGGAGTACCTCTGTGTGCTGCATACAGCTGGAGCGCCACAAAAGATTTGTAACAGCTGGAATGCCTCTGTGTGCTGCATACAGCTGGAGCGCCACAAAAGATTTGTAACAGCTGGAGTACCTCTGTGTGCTGCATACAGCTGGAGCACCACAAAAGATTTGTAACAGCTGGAGTACCTCTGTGTGCTGCATACAGGTGGAGCGCCACAAAAGATTTGTAACAGCTGGAGTACCTCTGTGTGCTGCATACAGCTGGAGCGCTGCAAAAGATTTGTAACAGCTGGAGTGCCTCTGTGTGCTGCTTACAGCTGGAGCGCCACAAAAGATTTGTAACAGCTGGAATGCCTCTGTGTGCTGCATACAGATGGAGCGCCACAAAAGATTTGTAACAGCTGGAGTACCTCTGTGTGCTGCATACAGCTGGAGCGCCACAAAAGATTTGTAACAGCTGGAGTACCTCTGTGTGCTGCATACAGATGGAGCGCCACAAAAGATTTGTAACAGCTGGAATGCCTCTGTGTGCTGCATACAGATGGAGCGCCACAAAAGATTTGTAACAGCTGGAGTACCTCTGTGTGCTGCATACAGATGGAGCGCCACAAAAGATTTGTAACAGCTGGAGTACCTCTGTGTGCTGCATACAGATGGAGCGCCACAAAAGATTTGTAACAGCTGGAATGCCTCTGTGTGCTGCATACAGCTGGAGCACCACAAAAGATTTGTAACAGCTGGAGTACCTCTGTGTGCTGCATACAGCTGGAGCGCCACAAAAGATTTGTAACAGCTGGAGTACCTCTGTGTGCTGCATACAGATGGAACGTCACAAAAGATTTGTAACAGCTGGAATGCCTCTGTGTGCTGCATACAGATGGAGCGCCACAAAAGATTTGTAACAGCTGGAGTACCTCTGTGTGCTGCATACAGGTGGAGCGCCACAAAAGATTTGTAACAGCTGGAGTGCCTCTGTGTGCTGCATACAGGTGGAGCGCCACAAAAGATTTGTAACAGCTGGAATGCCTCTGTGTGCTGCATACAGCTGGAGCGCCACAAAAGATTTGTAACAGCTGGAGTACCTCTGTGTGCTGCATACAGCTGGAGCGCCACAAAAGATTTGTAACAGCTGGAGTACCTCTGTGTGCTGCATACAGCTGGAGCGCCACAAAAGATTTGTAACAGCTGGAGTACCTCTGTGTGCTGCATACAGCTGGAGCGCCACAAAAGATTTGTAACAGCTGGAATGCCTCTGTGTGCTGCATACAGCTGGAGCGCCACAAAAGATTTGTAACAGCTGGAGTACCTCTGTGTGCTGCATACAGCTGGAGCGCCACAAAAGATTTGTAACAGCTGGAGTACCTCTGTGTGCTGCATACAGCTGGAGCGCCACAAAAGATTTGTAACAGCTGGAGTACCTCTGTGTGCTGCATACAGCTGGAGCGCCACAAAAGATTTGTAACAGCTGGAGTACCTCTGTGTGCTGCATACAGCTGGAGCGCCACAAAAGATTTGTAACAGCTGGAGTACCTCTGTGTGCTGCATACAGCTGGAGCGCCACAAAAGATTTGTAACAGCTGGAATGCCTCTGTGGGCTGCATACAGCTGGAGCGCCACAAAAGATTTGTAACAGCTGGAGTACCTCTGTGTGCTGCATACAGCTGGAGCGCCACAAAAGATTTGTAACAGCTGGAATGCCTCTGTGTGCTGCATACAGATGGAGCTCCACAAAAGATTTGTAACAGCTGGAGTACCTCTGTGTGCTGCATACAGCTGGAGCGCCACAAAAGATTTGTAACAGCTGGAGTACCTCTGTGTGCTGCATACAGGTGGAGCGCCACAAAAGATTTGTAACAGCTGGAATGCCTCTGTGTGCTGCATACAGCTGGAGCACCACAAAAGATTTGTAACAGCTGGAATGCCTCTGTGGGCTGCATACAGATGGAGCGCCACAAAAGATTTGTAACAGCTGGAATGCCTCTGTGTGCTGCATACAGCTGGAGCGCCACAAAAGATTTGTAACAGCTGGAATGCCTCTGTGTGCTGCATACAGCTGGAGCACCACAAAAGATTTGTAACAGCTGGAATGCCTCTGTGGGCTGCATACAGCTGGAGCGCCACAAAAGATTTGTAACAGCTGGAGTACCTCTGTGTGCTGCATACAGCTGGAGCGCCACAAAAGATTTGTAACAGCTGGAGTACCTCTGTGTGCTGCATACAGCTGGAGCGCCGCAAAAGATTTGTAACAGCTGGAATACCTCTGTGGGCTGCATACAGCTGGAGCGCCACAAAAGATTTGTAACAGCTGGAGTACCTCTGTGTGCTGCATACAGCTGGAGCACCACAAAAGATTTGTAACAGCTGGAATGCCTCTGTGTGCTGCATACAGCTGGAGCGCCACAAAAGATTTGTAACAGCTGGAGTACCTCTGTGTGCTGCATACAGCTGGAGCGCCACAAAAGATTTGTAACAGCTGGAATACCTCTGTGTGCTGCATACAGCTGGAGCGCCACAAAAGATTTGTAACAGCTGGAGTGCCTCTGTGTGCTGCATACAGCTGGAGCGCCACAAAAGATTTGTAACAGCTGGAATGCCTCTGTGTGCTGCATACAGCTGGAGCGCCACAAAAGATTTGTAACAGCTGGAATGCCATAATATGTATGCAGCACACAGAGGCGCTCCAGCTGTTACAAATCTTTTGGAGCTTCACCTGTTAAAATCTTTTGAGATGCCACCTCCTCTCTACCTCTGCCCTCTCTTTGGGCTGCCAGGCTGGCCTTCCTCAGAATGAATGAAAGGTTTTCATGAGATATATTGTGCCCCCATACTTATGTATGTGTGTCCGTATCTCTTATAAGGGATTATTAGTTTAACCTCCGGTTTGCTAGTAAAACTGAATTACTGTGTCACGAAATGATGCATGTCTAAAAAGGGTGTCACCAGCATGAAAAGTTTGGAATTCCTAAAATAAACAAAAACTTAGTTTAACCCCTTAAGGACTACATAACGTACTATGACCATCATGGTCCTTATACCCTTAATGACCGATGACAGTCATAGTACGTCATGTAGTTTTTACTTTCAGCACTGTAAATAAAAATAGGGCCTAAAATTGACCACTTCAATACTGGAGCCATCTCTCTCAGGCCCCAAAGCGGCGTGCCGATACACGCAACAGGTTCACGTGTACCGGCACATCGGCAAGGATCAAATCTGTCCTTATGGGAAGGAAACATACCCAGACCGCTGGTCCTTAAGGGGTTAATCTTGCAGCGCTAAACTAACGCCAGTGGGGAATGGAGAGGCAAGTGATGCACACGCGGTGGTCAATCAGGAGGACACCTACTTTTTGAACCTGGGGAGTGGGAGTTTGACAGGGAACACAAAGGAGAGTTTAATCTTGGTGATAACCAATCAGCAGGCCTACTTCTCGAACAGACAAGAGTGACCAATCCGGTAGCTGCCTACTTTTTGAATGGGGAACATGTACTGGGGATATGTGTGTGTATATGGAGAGTATCTGTGTGTATATAGAGACAGGTATATTGGGGGTTTCTGTGTGTATGTGGGGGGTATGTGTGTGTATATGATGTGTGTGTATATGATGTGAGTATGTAGGGGTATGTGTGTGTGTGTATATGGTGTGTGTATGTAGGGGTGTGTGTATAATGTGTGTGTATATGGGGTGTGTTTGTAGGGGTGTGTATGTGTGTATAATGTGTGTGTATATGGGGTGTGTATGTAGGGGTGTGTGTGTATATGGGGTGTGTATGTAGGTGTGTGTGTGTGTGTGTGTGTGTGTGTAAAATGTGTGTGTATATGGGGTGTGTATGTAGGTGTGTGTGTGTATAATGAGTGTGTATATGGGGTGTGTATGTAGGGGTGTGTGTGTATATGGGGTGTGTATGTAGGGGTGTGTGTGTGTGTATAATGTGTGTATATATGGGGTGTGTGTGTGTGTAGGTGTGTGTGTATGGGGTGTGTGTATATGGGGTGTGTATGTAGAGGTATGTGTGTGTATATAATGTGTGTGTATATGGGGTGTGTGTGTAGGGGTATGTGTGTATATGGTGTGTGTGTATATGTGGTGTGTATGTAGGGGTGTGTGTGTATAATGTGTGTGTATATGGGGTGTGTATGTAGGGGTGTGTGTGTATAATGTGTGTGTATATGGGGTGTGTATGTAGAGGTATGTATGTGTATGTAATGTGTGTGTATATGGGGTATGTATGTAGGGGTATGTGTGTGTATAATGTGTGTATATGGGGTATGTGTGTGTATAATGTGTGTGTATATGGTGTGTGTGTATAATGTTTGTATATGGGGTGTGTATATAGGGGTATGTGTGTGTATAATGTGTGTGTATAATGTGTTTATATGGGGTGTGTATGTAGGGGTATGTGTGTGTATAATGTGTGTATATGGGGTGTGTGTGTGTGTATAATGTGTGTAGGGGTGCGTGTATATAATGTGTGTGTATATGGGGTGTGTATGTAGGGGTGTGTGTGTGTAATGTGTGTGTATATGGGGTGTGTATATGGGGTGTGTGTGTATAATGTGTGTGTATATGGGGTGTGTATGTAGGGGTGTGTGTGTGTGTGTATATGGGGTGTGTATGTAGGGGTGTGTGTGTGTATAATGTGTGTGTATATGGGGTGTGTATGTAGGGGTGTGTATATAATGTGTGTGTATATGGGGTGTGTGTATGTAGGGGTATGTGTGTGTATATGGGGTGTGTATGTAGGGGTATGTGTGTGTATGTAGGGGTATGTGTGTGTGTAATGTGTGTGTATATGGGGTGTGTGTGTAGGGGTGTGTGGAGTCTTGTATCTTTCCTGTGGGGCCGTGGTGGGCATGTATCACAGGAGCTTCCTCTGATTACCACAAGGTGGTGCTGTTGGATTGAAGTGGACTAATGTCCACTTCCTCCTCTGATCCATTAACTCCTGTCTAAGCGATTTAACCATATATGGGCCAGATGGTTCTTATCTGCCGTCACAGTCTATGTTTCTGTGTATCCCTGCGGGTGCTATAGACGTCACTGGTGTGTAAGGGTTAAGTCGCGGTTTGATGAAGGGGCAGTAAAGAGTTATAAGGATAAACTTATGTTTTGGGGGGGTCTCGGTCTCAGTGTTAGCGGTCCCTGATATCATGATGCGGTTCTGTGGGTCTTGGCTCCAGTCCTGGGGACACATGAGGTCTGGTTTTCAGGAAATCCCAGGATGATCTCAGTGGGTAGTCAGTGACTCAGTCCTATAAGCCTGCTGTGTTGGTGACTCCCCAGGACCGGAGCAGCAATCCGTATTACACATATTTACATTTACTTATTCATCCATCTCTGGAAGCTCAGCTCATGTGGTTGGCAGGTCCTAAAATACCAGTGTCCCTCCCAGCCTCGGCTGAGCCGATCTTACCGTCATACAAAGACACGTGAAGAACACACTTCGCGCGTCCACCCTTATTTCACTGCTCCTGACATACTCATATTTCCTATGTATCCCCGGAAAACGGCAAGGCCTGGTCAACGTATCCCAACTGCCATTTCATACAGGCAGTACTTACTGATCTGCACAAACTGACAGGTAAAGCTGCACCTTGTACTAATCTCACTCCCTTCTCTCTGTACCTTGTACTAATCACTCCCTTCTCTGTGTACCTTGTACTAATATCACTCCCTTCTCTTTGTACCTTGTACTAATATCACTCCCTTCTCTCTGCACCTTGTACTAATCTCACTCCCTTCTCTCTGTACCTTGTACTAATCTCACTGCCTTCTGTCTGTACTTTGTACTAATATCACTCCCTTCTCTCTGTACCTTGTACTAATATCACTCCCTTCTCTCTGTACCTTGTACTAATATCACTGTCTTCTCTCTGTACTTTGTACTAATTCCACTCCCTTCTCTCTGTACCTTGTACTAATATCACTCCCTTCTCTCTACACCTTGTACTAATCTCACTCCCTTCTCTCTACACCTTGTACTAATTCCACTCCCTTCTCTCTGTACCTTGTACTAATATCACTCCCTTCTCTCTGTACCTTGTACTAATATCACTCCCTTCTCTCTGCACCTTGTACTAATATCACTCCCTTCTCTCTACACCTTGTACTAATATCACTCCCTTCTCTCTGTACCTTGTACTAATATCACTCCCTTCTCTCTACACCTTGTACTAATATCACTCCCTTCTCTCTGTACCTTGTACTAATCTCACTCTCTTCTCTCTACACCTTGTACTAATATCACTGCCTTCTCTCTACACCTTGTACTAATCTCACTCCCTTCTCTGTACCTTGTACTAATATCACTCCTTTCTCTCTGTACCTTGTACTAATATCACTGCCTTCTCTCTGCACCTTGTACTAATCTCACTCCCTTCTCTGTACCTTGTACTAATATCACTCCCTTCTCTCTGTACCTTGTACTAATATCACTGCCTTCTCTCTACACCTTGTACTAATCTCACTCCCTTCTCTGTACCTTGTACTAATATCACTCCCTTCTCTCTGTACCTTGTACTAATATCACTCCCTTCTCTCTACACCTTGTACTAATATCACTCCCTTCTCTCTGTACCTTGTACTAATATCACTGCCTTCTCTCTACACCTTGTACTAATCTCACTCCCTTCTCTGTACCTTGTACTAATCTCACTACCTTCTCTTTGTACCTTGTACTAATTCCACTCCCTTCTCTCTACACCTTGTACTAATATCACTGCCTTCTCTCTGTACCTTGTACTAATATCACTCCCTTCTCTCTACACCTTGTACTAATATCACTCCCTTCTTTCTGCACCCTGTACTAATATCACTCCCTTCTCTCTACACCTTGTACTAATCTCACTCCCTTCTCTCTACACCTTGTACTAATTCCACTCCCTTCTCTCTGTACCTTGTACTAATATCACTCCCTTCTCTCTGCACCTTGTACTAATATCACTCCCTTCTCTCTGTACCTTGTACTAATATCACTCCCTTCTCTCTGTACCTTGTGCTAATATCACTCCCTTCTCTCTACACCTTGTACTAATCTCACTCCCTTCTCTCTGTACCTTGTACTAATCTCACTCCCTTCTCTCTACACCTTGTACTAATATCACTGCCTTCTCTCTACACCTTGTACTAATATCACTACCTTCTCTCTGCACCTTGTACTAATATCACTCCCTTCTCTCTACTCCTTGTACTAATATCACTCCCTTCTCTCTGCACCTTGTACTAATATCACTCCCTTCTCTCTGCACCTTGTACTAATATCACTCCCTTCTCTCTGCACCTTGTACTAATATCACTCCCTTCTCTCTACACCTTGTACTAATCCCACTCCCTTCTCTCTGCACCTTGTACTAATATCACTCCCTTCTCTCTGTACCATGTACTAATATCACTGCCTTCTCTCTGCACCTTGTACTAATCTCACTGCCTTCTCTCTACACCTTGTACTAATATCACTCCCTTCTCTCTACTCCTTGTACTAATATCACTGCCTTCTCTCTACACCTTGTACTAATATCACTCCCTTCTCTCTGTACCTTGTACTAATATCACTCCCTTCTCTCTCTACACCTTGTACTAATTACACTCCCTTCTCTCTACACCTTGTACTAATATCACTCCCTTCTCTCTACACCTTGTACTAATATCACTCCCTTCTCTCTACACCTTGTACTAATATCACTCCCTTCTCTCTACACCTTGTACTAATATCACTCCCTTCTCTCTGTACCTTGTACTAATATCACTCCCTTCTCTCTACTCCTTGTACTAATATCACTCCCTTCTCTCTACACCTTGTACTAATATCACTGCCTTCTCTCTGTACCTTGTACTAATCTCACTGCCTTCTCTCTACACCTTGTACTAATATCACTCCCTTCTCTCTGTACCTTGTACTAATATCACTCCCTTCTCTCTACTCCTTGTACTAATATCACTCCCTTCTCTCTGTACCTTGTACTAATATCACTCCCTTCTCTCTGTACCTTGTACTAATCTCACTGCCTTCTCTCTACACCTTGTACTAATCTCACTCCCTTCTCTCTACACCTTGTACTAATATCACTCCCTTCTCTCTGTACCTTGTACTAATCTCACTCCCTTCTCTGCACCTTGTACTAATCTCACTGCCTTCTCTTTGTACCTTGTACTAATATCACTCCCTTCTCTCTGTACCTTGTACTAATATCACTCCCTTCTCTCTGTACCTTGTACTAATATCACTGCCTTCTCTCTGTACCTTGTACTAATATCACTCCCTTCTCTCTACACCTTGTACTAATCTCACTGCCTTCTCTCTACTCCTTGTACTAATATCACTCCCTTCTCTCTGTACCTTGTACTAATTACACTCCCTTCTCTCTACACCTTGTACTAATATCACTCCCTTCTCTCTACACCTTGTACTAATATCACTCCCTTCTCTCTACACCTTGTACTAATATCACTGCCTTCTCTCTGTACCTTGTACTAATCTCACTGCCTTCTCTCTACACCTTGTACTAATATCACTCCCTTCTCTCTGTACCTTGTACTAATATCACTCCCTTCTCTCTACTCCTTGTACTAATATCACTCCCTTCTCTCTGTACCTTGTACTAATATCACTCCCTTCTCTCTGTACCTTGTAGTAATCTCACTGCCTTCTCTCTACACCTTGTACTAATCTCACTCCCTTCTCTCTACACCTTGTACTAATCTCACTCCCTTCTCTGCACCTTGTACTAATCTCACTCCCTTCTCTTTGTACCTTGTACTAATATCACTCCCTTCTCTCTGTACCTTGTACTAATATCACTGCCTTCTCTCTGTACCTTGTACTAATATCACTCCCTTCTCTCTACACCTTGTACTAATCTCACTCCCTTCTCTCTACTCCTTGTACTAATATCACTCCCTTCTCTCTGTACCTTGTA
>CM074727.1:190411630-190485073 GCA_037306005.1 Rhinophrynus dorsalis | reverse complement strand
AATATCACTCCCTTCTCTCTACACCTTGTACTAATATCACTCCCTTCTCTCTGTACCTTGTACTAATATCACTCCCTTCTCTCTACTCCTTGTACTAATATCACTCCCTTCTCTCTACACCTTGTACTAATATCACTGCCTTCTCTCTGTACCTTGTACTAATCTCACTGCCTTCTCTCTACACCTTGTACTAATATCACTCCCTTCTCTCTGTACCTTGTACTAATATCACTCCCTTCTCTCTACTCCTTGTACTAATATCACTCCCTTCTCTCTGTACCTTGTACTAATATCACTCCCTTCTCTCTGTACCTTGTACTAATCTCACTGCCTTCTCTCTACACCTTGTACTAATCTCACTCCCTTCTCTCTACACCTTGTACTAATATCACTCCCTTCTCTCTGTACCTTGTACTAATCTCACTCCCTTCTCTGCACCTTGTACTAATCTCACTGCCTTCTCTTTGTACCTTGTACTAATATCACTCCCTTCTCTCTGTACCTTGTACTAATATCACTGCCTTCTCTCTGTACCTTGTACTAATATCACTCCCTTCTCTCTACACCTTGTACTAATCTCACTGCCTTCTCTCTACTCCTTGTACTAATATCACTCCCTTCTCTCTGTACCTTGTACTAATTACACTCCCTTCTCTCTACACCTTGTACTAATATCACTCCCTTCTCTCTACACCTTGTACTAATATCACTCCCTTCTCTCTACACCTTGTACTAATATCACTGCCTTCTCTCTGTACCTTGTACTAATCTCACTGCCTTCTCTCTACACCTTGTACTAATATCACTCCCTTCTCTCTGTACCTTGTACTAATATCACTCCCTTCTCTCTACTCCTTGTACTAATATCACTCCCTTCTCTCTGTACCTTGTACTAATATCACTCCCTTCTCTCTGTACCTTGTAGTAATCTCACTGCCTTCTCTCTACACCTTGTACTAATCTCACTCCCTTCTCTCTACACCTTGTACTAATCTCACTCCCTTCTCTGCACCTTGTACTAATCTCACTCCCTTCTCTTTGTACCTTGTACTAATATCACTCCCTTCTCTCTGTACCTTGTACTAATATCACTGCCTTCTCTCTGTACCTTGTACTAATATCACTCCCTTCTCTCTACACCTTGTACTAATCTCACTCCCTTCTCTCTACTCCTTGTACTAATATCACTCCCTTCTCTCTGTACCTTGTACTAATATCACTCCCTTCTCTCTACACCTTGTACTAATATCACTCCCTTCTCTCTGTACCTTGTACTAATCTCACTGCCTTCTCTCTGCACCTTGTACTAATATCACTCCCTTCTCTCTGTACCTTGTACTAATATCACTCCCTTCTCTCTACACCTTGTACTAATATCACTCCCTTCTCTCTGCACCTTGTACTAATATCACTCCCTTCTCTCTACTCCTTGTACTAATATCACTCCCTTCTCTCTGTACCTTGTACTAATATCACTCCCTTCTCTCTGTACCTTGTACTAATATCACTCCCTTCTCTCTACACCTTGTACTAATATCACTCCCTTCTCTCTGTACCTTGTACTAATCTCACTGCCTTCTCTCTGTACTTTGTACTAATATCACTCCCTTCTCTCTGTACCTTGTACTAATATCACTCCCTTCTCTCTACACCTTGTACTAATATCACTCCCTTCTCTCTGCACCTTGTACTAATCTCACTGCCTTCTCTCTACACCTTGTACTAATATCACTCCCTTCTCTCTACACCTTGTACTAATCTCACTGCCTTCTCTCTACACCTTGTACTAATATCACTCCCTTCTCTCTGCACCTTGTACTAATCTCACTGCCTTCTCTCTGTACTTTGTACTAATATCACTCCCTTCTCTCTGTACCTTGTACTAATATCACTCCCTTCTCTCTACACCTTGTACTAATATCACTCCCTTCTCTCTGCACCTTGTACTAATATCACTGCCTTCTCTCTACACCTTGTACTAATATCACTCCCTTCTCTCTGCACCTTGTACTAATATCACTCCCTTCTCTCTACTCCTTGTACTAATATCACTGCCTTCTCTCTGTACCTTGTACTAATATCACTCCCTTCTCTCTGTACCTTGTACTAATATCACTCCCTTCTCTCTACACCTTGTACTAATATCACTCCCTTCTCTCTACACCTTGTACTAATATCACTCCCTTCTCTCTACACCTTGTACTAATATCACTCCCTTCTCTCTACTCCTTGTACTAATCTCACTCCCTTCTCTCTGTACCTTGTACTAATATCACTCCCTTCTCTCTACTCCTTGTACTAATCTCACTCCCTTCTCTCTGCACCTTGTACTAATATCACTCCCTTCTCTCTGTACCTTGAACTAATCTCACTGCCTTCTCTCTGTACCTTGTACTAATATCACTCCCTTCTCTCTGTACCTTGTACTAATCTCACTGCCTTCTCTCTGTACTTTGTACTAATATCACTCCCTTCTCTCTACTCCTTGTACTAATATCACTGCCTTCTCTCTGTATCTTGTACTAATCTCACTGCCTTCTCTGTGTACCTTGTACTAATATCACTGCCTTCTCTCTACTCCTTGTACTAATATCACTCCCTTCTCTCTGCACCTTGTACTAATATCACTCCCTTCTCTCTACACCTTGTACTAATATCACTACCTTCTCTCTGTACCTTGTACTAATATCCCTCCCGTCTCTGTGTACCTTGTACTAATATCACTCCCTTCTCTCTGTACCTTGTACTAATCTCACTGCCTTCTCTCTGCACCTTGTACTAATCTCACTGCCTTCTCTCTACACCTTGTACTAATATCACTGCCTTCTCTCTACTCCTTGTACTAATATCACTGCCTTCTCTCTACACCTTGTACTAATATCACTGCCTTCTCTCTGTACCTTGTACTAATATCACTCCCTTCTCTCTACACCTTGTACTAATCTCACTGCCTTCTCTCTACATCTTGTACTAATATCACTCCCTTCTCTCTGCACCTTGTACTACTCTCACTCCCTTCTCTCTACACCTTGTACTAATCTCACTCCCTTCTCTCTACACCTTGTACTAATCTCACTTCCTTCTCTCTACACCTTGTACTAATCTGACTGCCTTCTCTCTACACCTTATACTAATATCACTCCCTTCTCTCTACTCCTTGTACTAATATCACTCCCTTCTCTCTACACCTTGTACTAATCTCACTCCCTTCTCTCTACACCTTGTACTAATATCACTCTCTTCTCTCTGTACCTTGTACTAATATCCCTCCCTTCTCTCTGTACCTTGTACTAATATCACTGCCTTCTCTCTACACCTTGTACTAATATCACTCCCTTCTCTCTACACCTTGTACTAATATCCCTCCCTTCTCTCTGTACCTTGTACTAATATCACTCCCTTCTCTCTGTACCTTGTGCTAATATCACTGCCTTCTCTCTACACCTTGTGCTAATATCACTCCCTTCTCTCTACACCTTGTACTAATATCACTCCCTTCTCTCTGTTCCTTGTACTAATATCACTCCCTTCTCTCTACACCTTGTACTAATATCCCTCCCTTCTCTCTGTACCTTGTACTAATATCACTCCCTTCTCTCTGCACCTTGTACTAATATCACTCCCTTCTCTCTACTCCTTGTACTAATATCACTACCTTCTCTCTACACCTTGTACTAATATCACTCCCTTCTCTCTGTACCTTGTGCTAATATCACTCCCTTCTCTCTACTCCTTGTACTAATATCACTCCCTTCTCTCTACACCTTGTACTAATCTCACTCCCTTCTCTCTACACCTTGTACTAATATCACTTCCTTCTCTCTGCACCTTGTACTAATCTCACTCCCTTCTCTCTACACCTTGTACTAATATCACTCCCTTCTCTCTACTCCTTGTACTAATCTCACTGCCTTCTCTCTACACCTTGTACTAATCTCACTCCCTTCTCTCTACACCTTGTACTAATATCACTCCCTTCTCTCTGTACCTTGTACTAATATCACTCCCTTCTCTCTACACCTTGTACTAATATCACTCCCTTCTCTCTACACCTTGTACTAATATCACTCCCTTCTCTCTGTACCTTGTACTAATATCACTCCCTTCTCTGTACCTTGTACTAATATCACTGCCTTCTCTCTACACCTTGTACTAATCTCACTCCCTTCTCTCTACACCTTGTACTAATATCACTCCCTTCTCTCTGTACCTTGTACTAATATCACTCCCTTCTCTGTGTACCTTGTACTAATATCACTCCCTTCTCTCTGCTCCTTGTACTAATATCACTCCCTTCTCTCTACTCCTTGCACTAATCTCACTGCCTTCTCTCTGTACCTTGTACTAATCTCACTGCCTTCTCTCTGTACCTTGTGCTAATATCACTCCCTTCTCTCTACTCCTTGTACTAATATCACTCCCTTCTCTCTACACCTTGTACTAATCTCACTCCCTTCTCTCTACACCTTGTACTAATATCACTTCCTTCTCTCTGCACCTTGTACTAATCTCACTCCCTTCTCTCTACACCTTGTACTAATATCTCTCCCTTCTCTCTACTCCTTGTACTAATCTCACTGCCTTCTCTCTACACCTTGTACTAATCTCACTCCCTTCTCTCTACACCTTGTACTAATATCACTCCCTTCTCTCTGTACCTTGTACTAATATCACTCCCTTCTCTCTACACCTTGTACTAATATCACTCCCTTCTCTCTACACCTTGTACTAATATCACTCCCTTCTCTCTGTACCTTGTACTAATATCACTCCCTTCTCTGTACCTTGTACTAATATCACTGCCTTCTCTCTACACCTTGTACTAATCTCACTCCCTTCTCTCTACACCTTGTACTAATATCACTCCCTTCTCTCTGTACCTTGTACTAATATCACTCCCTTCTCTGTGTACCTTGTACTAATATCACTCCCTTCTCTCTACTCCTTGTACTAATATCACTCCCTTCTCTCTACTCATTGTACTAATATCACTGCCTTCTCTCTACACCTTGTACTAATATCACTCCCTTCTCTCTGTACCTTGTACTAATATCACTCCCTTCTCTCTACTCCTTGTACTAATATCACTCCCTTCTCTCTGTACTTTGTACTAATATCACTCCCTTCTCTCTACACCTTGTACTAATATCACTCCCTTCTCTCTGTACCTTGTACTAATATCACTCCCTTCTCTCTACTCCTTGTACTAATATCACTCCCTTCTCTCTACTCCTTGTACTAATATCACTCCCTTCTCTCTGTACCTTGTACTAATATCACTCCCTTCTCTGTACCTTGTACTAATATCACTTCCTTCTCTCTGTACCTTGTACTAATCTCACTCCCTTCTCTCTGTACCTTGTACTAATATCACTGCCTTCTCTCTACTCCTTGTACTAATATCACTGCCTTCTCTCTACTCCTTATACTAATATCACTGCCTTCTCTCTACACCTTGTACTAATATCACTCCCTTCTCTCTACACCTTGTACTAATATCACTCCCTTCTCTCTACACCTTGTACTAATATCACTGCCTTCTCTCTGTACCTTGTACTAATATCACTGCCTTCTCTCTGCACCTTGTACTAATATCACTCCCTTCTCTCTACACCTTGTACTAATATCACTGCCTTCTCTCTGTACCTTGTACTAATATCACTGCCTTCTCTCTACACCTTGTACTAATCTCAATCCCTTCTCTGTACCTTGTACTAATATCACTGCCGTCTCTCTGTACCTTGTACTAATATCACTCCCTTCTCTTTGTACCTTGTACTAATATCACTGCCTTCTCTCTGCACCTTGTACTAATATCACTGCCTTCTCTCTGCACCTTGTACTAATATCACTCCCTTCTCTCTACACCTTGTACTAATATCACTGCCTTCTCTCTACTCCTTGTACTAATATCACTCCCTTCTCTCTACACCTTGTACTAATATCACTCCCTTCTCTCTACACCTTGTACTAATATCACTGCCTTCTCTCTGTACCTTGTACTAATATCACTGCCTTCTCTCTGCACCTTGTACTAATATCACTCCCTTCTCTCTACACCTTGTACTAATATCACTGCCTTCTCTCTGTACCTTGTACTAATATCACTGCCTTCTCTCTACACCTTGTACTAATATCACTCCCTTCTCTTTGTACCTTGTACTAATATCACTGCCTTCTCTCTGCACCTTGTGCTAATATCACTGCCTTCTCTCTGCACCTTGTACTAATATCACTCCCTTCTCTCTACACCTTGTACTAATATCACTCCCTTCTCTCTGTACCTTGTACTAATATCACTCCCTTCTCTGTGTACCTTGTACTAATATCACTCCCTTCTCTCTACTCCTTGTACTAATATCACTCCCTTCTCTCTACTCCTTGTACTAATCTCACTGCCTTCTCTCTGTACCTTGTACTAATATCACTCCCTTCTCTGTGTACCTTGTACTAATATCACTCCCTTCTCTCTGTACCTTGTACTAATATCACTGCCTTCTCTCTACACCTTGTACTAATCTCACTCCCTTCTCTCTACACCTTGTACTAATATCACTCCCTTCTCTCTACACCTTGTACTAATATCACTCCCTTCTCTCTACTCCTTGTACTAATCTCACTCCCTTCTCTCTGTACCTTGTACTAATATCACTCCCTTCTCTCTACTCCTTGTACTAATCTCACTCCCTTCTCTCTGCACCTTGTACTAATATCACTCCCTTCTCTCTGTACCTTGAACTAATCTCACTGCCTTCTCTCTGTACCTTGTACTAATATCACTCCCTTCTCTCTGTACCTTGTACTAATCTCACTGCCTTCTCTCTGTACTTTGTACTAATATCACTCCCTTCTCTCTACTCCTTGTACTAATATCACTGCCTTCTCTCTGTATCTTGTACTAATCTCACTGCCTTCTCTGTGTACCTTGTACTAATATCACTGCCTTCTCTCTACTCCTTGTACTAATATCACTCCCTTCTCTCTGCACCTTGTACTAATATCACTCCCTTCTCTCTACACCTTGTACTAATATCACTACCTTCTCTCTGTACCTTGTACTAATATCCCTCCCGTCTCTGTGTACCTTGTACTAATATCACTCCCTTCTCTCTGTACCTTGTACTAATCTCACTGCCTTCTCTCTGCACCTTGTACTAATCTCACTGCCTTCTCTCTACACCTACACCTTGTACTAATATCACTGCCTTCTCTCTACTCCTTGTACTAATATCACTGCCTTCTCTCTACACCTTGTACTAATATCACTGCCTTCTCTCTGTACCTTGTACTAATATCACTCCCTTCTCTCTACACCTTGTACTAATCTCACTGCCTTCTCTCTACATCTTGTACTAATATCACTCCCTTCTCTCTGCACCTTGTACTACTCTCACTCCCTTCTCTCTACACCTTGTACTAATCTCACTCCCTTCTCTCTACACCTTGTACTAATCTCACTTCCTTCTCTCTACACCTTGTACTAATCTGACTGCCTTCTCTCTACACCTTATACTAATATCACTCCCTTCTCTCTACTCCTTGTACTAATATCACTCCCTTCTCTCTACACCTTGTACTAATCTCACTCCCTTCTCTCTACACCTTGTACTAATATCACTCTCTTCTCTCTGTACCTTGTACTAATATCCCTCCCTTCTCTCTGTACCTTGTACTAATATCACTGCCTTCTCTCTGCACCTTGTACTAATATCACTCCCTTCTCTCTACACCTTGTACTAATATCACTGCCTTCTCTCTACACCTTGTACTAATATCACTGCCTTCTCTCTGTACCTTGTACTAATATCACTGCCTTCTCTCTACACCTTGTACTAATATCACTGCCTTCTCTCTGCACCTTGTACTAATATCACTCCCTTCTCTCTGTACCTTGTACTAATATCACTGCCTTCTCTCTGCACCTTGTACTAATATCACTCCCTTCTCTCTACACCTTGTACTAATATCACTGCCTTCTCTCTGTACCTTGTACTAATATCACTCCCTTCTCTCTACACCTTGTACTAATCTCACTGCCTTCTCTCTACATCTTGTACTAATATCACTCCCTTCTCTCTGCACCTTGTACTACTCTCACTCCCTTCTCTCTACACCTTGTACTAATCTCACTCCCTTCTCTCTACACCTTGTACTAATCTCACTTCCTTCTCTCTACACCTTGTACTAATCTGACTGCCTTCTCTCTACACCTTATACTAATATCACTCCCTTCTCTCTACTCCTTGTACTAATATCACTCCCTTCTCTCTACACCTTGTACTAATATCACTCTCTTCTCTCTGTACCTTGTACTAATATCCTCCCTTCTCTCTGTACCTTGTACTAATATCACTGCGTTCTCTCTACACCTTGTACTAATATCACTCCCTTCTCTCTACACCTTGTACTAATATCCCTCCCTTCTCTCTGTACCTTGTACTAATATCACTCCCTTCTCTCTGTACCTTGTGCTAATATCACTGCCTTCTCTCTACACCTTGTACTAATATCACTCCCTTCTCTCTACACCTTGTACTAATATCACTCCTTCTCTCTGTACCTTGTACTAATATCACTCCCTTCTCTCTACACCTTGTACTAATATCCCTCCCTTCTCTCTGTACCTTGTACTAATATCACTCCCTTCTCTCTGCACCTTGTACTAATATCACTCCCTTCTCTCTACTCCTTGTACTAATATCACTACCTTCTCTCTACACCTTGTACTAATATCACTCCCTTCTCTCTGTACCTTGTGCTAATATCACTCCCTTCTCTCTACTCCTTGTACTAATATCACTCCCTTCTCTCTACACCTTGTACTAATCTCACTCCCTTCTCTCTACACCTTGTACTAATATCACTTCCTTCTCTCTGCACCTTGTACTAATCTCACTCCCTTCTCTCTACACCTTGTACTAATATCACTCCCTTCTCTCTACTCCTTGTACTAATCTCACTGCCTTCTCTCTACACCTTGTACTAATCTCACTCCCTTCTCTCTACACCTTGTACTAATATCACTCCCTTCTCTCTGTACCTTGTACTAATATCACTCCCTTCTCTCTACACCTTGTACTAATATCACTCCCTTCTCTCTACACCTTGTACTAATATCACTCCCTTCTCTCTGTACCTTGTACTAATATCACTCCCTTCTCTGTACCTTGTACTAATATCACTGCTTCTCTCTACACCTTGTACTAATTCTCACTCCCTTCTCTCTACACCTTGTACTAATATCACTCCCTTCTCTCTGTACCTTGTACTAATATCACTCCCTTCTCTGTGTACCTTGTACTAATATCACTCCCTTCTCTCTGCTCCTTGTACTAATATCACTCCCTTCTCTCTACTCCTTGCACTAATCTCACTGCCTTCTCTCTGTACCTTGTACTAATCTCACTGCCTTCTCTCTGTACCTTGTGCTAATATCACTCCCTTCTCTCTACTCCTTGTACTAATATCACTCCCTTCTCTCTACACCTTGTACTAATCTCACTCCCTTCTCTCTACACCTTGTACTAATATCACTTCCTTCTCTCTGCACCTTGTACTAATCTCACTCCCTTCTCTCTACACCTTGTACTAATATCTCTCCCTTCTCTCTACTCCTTGTACTAATCTCACTGCCTTCTCTCTACACCTTGTACTAATCTCACTCCCTGTCTCTCTACACCTTGTACTAATATCACTCCCTTCTCTCTGTACCTTGTACTAATATCACTCCCTTCTCTCTACACCTTGTACTAATATCACTCCCTTCTCTCTACACCTTGTACTAATATCACTCCCTTCTCTCTGTACCTTGTACTAATATCACTCCCTTCTCTGTACCTTGTACTAATATCACTGCCTTCTCTCTACACCTTGTACTAATCTCACTCCCTTCTCTCTACACCTTGTACTAATATCACTCCCTTCTCTCTGTACCTTGTACTAATATCACTCCCTTCTCTGTGTACCTTGTACTAATATCACTCCCTTCTCTCTACTCCTTGTACTAATATCACTCCCTTCTCTCTACTCCTTGTACTAATATCACTGCCTTCTCTCTACACCTTGTACTAATATCACTCCCTTCTCTCTGTACCTTGTACTAATATCACTCCCTTCTCTCTACTCCTTGTACTAATATCACTCCCTTCTCTCTGTACTTTGTACTAATATCACTCCTTCTCTCTACACCTTGTACTAATATCACTCCCTTCTCTCTGTACCTTGTACTAATATCACTCCCTTCTCTCTACTCCTTGTACTAATATCACTCCCTTCTCTCTACTCCTTGTACTAATATCACTCCCTTCTCTCTGTACCTTGTACTAATATCACTCCCTTCTCTGTACCTTGTACTAATATCACTTCCTTCTCTCTGTACCTTGTACTAATCTCACTCCCTTCTCTCTGTACCTTGTACTAATATCACTGCCTTCTCTCTACTCCTTGTACTAATATCACTGCCTTCTCTCTACTCCTTATACTAATATCACTGCCTTCTCTCTACACCTTGTACTAATATCACTCCCTTCTCTCTACACCTTGTACTAATATCACTCCCTTCTCTCTACACCTTGTACTAATATCACTGCCTTCTCTCTGTACCTTGTACTAATATCACTGCCTTCTCTCTGCACCTTGTACTAATATCACTCCCTTCTCTCTACACCTTGTACTAATATCACTGCCTTCTCTCTGTACCTTGTACTAATATCACTGCCTTCTCTCTGCACCTTGTACTAATATCACTCCCTTCTCTCTACACCTTGTACTAATATCACTGCCTTCTCTCTACTCCTTGTACTAATATCACTCCCTTCTCTCTACACCTTGTACTAATATCACTCCCTTCTCTCTACACCTTGTACTAATATCACTGCCTTCTCTCTGTACCTTGTACTAATATCACTGCCTTCTCTCTGCACCTTGTACTAATATCACTCCCTTCTCTCTACACCTTGTACTAATATCACTGCCTTCTCTCTGTACCTTGTACTAATATCACTGCCTTCTCTCTGTACCTTGTACTAATATCACTGCCTTCTCTCTACACCTTGTACTAATCTCACTCCCTTCTCTTTGTACCTTGTACTAATATCACTGCCTTCTCTCTGCACCTTGTACTAATATCACTGCCTTCTCTCTGCACCTTGTACTAATATCACTCCCTTCTCTCTACACCTTGTACTAATATCACTCCCTTCTCTCTGTACCTTGTACTAATATCACTCCCTTCTCTGTGTACCTTGTACTAATATCACTCCCTTCTCTCTACTCCTTGTACTAATATCACTCCCTTCTCTCTACTCCTTGTACTAATCTCACTGCCTTCTCTCTGTACCTTGTACTAATATCACTCCCTTCTCTGTGTACCTTGTACTAATATCACTCCCTTCTCTCTGTACCTTGTACTAATATCACTGCCTTCTCTCTACACCTTGTACTAATCTCACTCCCTTCTCTCTACACCTTGTACTAATATCACTCCCTTCTCTCTGTACCTTGTACTAATATCACTCCCTTCTCTGTGTACCTTGTACTAATATCACTCCCTTCTCTCTACTCCTTGTACTAATATCACTCCCTTCTCTCTACTCCTTGTACTAATCTCACTGCCTTCTCTCTGTACCTTGTACTAATATCACTCCCTTCTCTGTGTACCTTGTACTAATATCACTCCCTTCTCTCTGTACCTTGTACTAATATCACTGCCTTCTCTCTACACCTTTGTACTAATCTCACTCCCTTCTCTCTACACCTTGTACTAATATCACTCCCTTCTCTCTGTACCTTGTACTAATATCACTCCCTTCTCTGTGTACCTTGTACTAATATCACTCCCTTCTCTCTACTCCTTGTACTAATATCACTCCCTTCTCTCTACTCCTTGTACTAATCTCACTGCCTTCTCTCTACTCCTTGTACTAATCTCACTGCCTTCTCTCTACTCCTTGTACTAATATCACTCCCTTCTCTCTACACCTTGTACTAATATCACTGCCTCTCTCTGTACCTTGTACTAATATCCCTCCCTTCTCTGTGTACCTTGTACTAATATCACTCCCTTCTCTCTGTACCTTGTACTAATCTCACTGCCTTCTCTCTGCACCTTGTACTAATCTCACTGCCTTCTCTCTACTCCTTTTACTAATATCACTGCCTTCTCTCTACACCTTGTACTAATATCACTGCCTTCTCTCTGTACCTTGTACTAATATCACTCCCTTCTCTCTACACCTTGTACTAATCTCACTGCCTTCTCTCTACATCTTGTACTAATATCACTCCCTTCTCTCTGCACCTTGTACTACTCTCACTCCCTTCTCTCTACACCTTGTACTAATCTCACTCCCTTCTCTCTACACCTTGTACTAATCTCACTTCCTTCTCTCTACACCTTGTACTAATCTGACTGCCTTCTCTCTACACCTTATACTAATATCACTCCCTTCTCTCTACTCCTTGTACTAATCTCACTGCCTTCTCTCTGTACCTTGTACTAATATCACTCCCTCTCTCTACACCTTGTACTAATCTCACTCTCTTCTCTCTACTCCTTGTACTAATATCACTCCCTTCTCTCTGTACCTTGTACTAATCTCACTCCCTTCTCTCTACTCCTTGTACTAATATCACTGCCTTCTCTGTGTGTGTCTGTCTCTCTCTGTATGTGTGTGTCTCTCTCCCTCTCTGTCTCTCTCCTTCTCTGTCAGGCCTGGTATCCCCTTCGGGTCTCCCTGCTGGTCAGTGATTTATGACCGGACGGTCAGTACAGCTGTGCTGGTCAGTGATTTATGGCCGGACGGTCTGTGCTGGGTGAAGTGGAGGGGGTTTGGTGTCTCTCTGTATCTAATGTTTTACAGACCCCAATAAATAGCCGTGAGACCTTCACACAGGGATCTTCTTGTGATCTTATGTCCTCGGCTGAGACCCCCTCCCCCAACCTGCTGCCCTCCGGTATTTCACATGGACAGGAGGCTGTAACCCCGATATCCTATATAGTAATGGATGTCACTGTATGACGAGGGCCGGGGGACCCCGATATCCTATATAGTAATAGATGTCACTGTATGACGAGGGGCCGGGGGACCCCGATATCCTATATAGTAATAGATATCACTGTATGACGAGGGGCCGGGGGACCCCGATATCCTATATAGTAATAGATATCACTGTATGACGAGGGCCGGGGACCCCGATATCATATATAGTAATAGATATCACTGTATGACGAGGGCCGGGGGACCCCGATATCATATATAGTAATAGATATCACTGTATGACGAGGGGCCGGGGGACCTCGATATCATATATAGTAATAGATATCACTGTATGACGAGGGCCGGGGGACCCCGATATCATATATAGTAATAGATATCACTTTATGACGAGGGCTGGGGACCCCGATATCATATATAGTAATAGATATCACTGTATGACGAGGGGCCGGGGGACCTCGATATCATATATAGTAATAGATGTCACTGTATGACGAGGGCTGGGGACCCCGATATCATATATAGTAATAGATATCACTGTATGACGAGGGCCGGGGACCCCGAAATCATATATAGTAATAGATATCACTGTATGACGAGGGCCGGGGGACCCCGATATCATATATAGTAATAGATATCACTGTATGACGAGGGGCTGGGGACCCCGATATTCTATATAGTAATAGATATCACTGTATGACGATGGCCGGGGACCCCGATATCATATATAGTAATAGATATCACTGTATGACGAGGGGCCGGGGGACCTCGATATCATATATAGTAATAGATATCACTGTATGACGAGGGCTGGGGGACCTCGATATCATATATAGTAATAGATATCACTGTATGACGAGGGGCCGGGGGACCTCGATATCATATATAGTAATAGATATCACTGTATGACGAGGGCCGGGGGACCCCGATATCATATATAGTAATAGATATCACTGTATGACGAGGGCCGGGGGACCCCGATATCCTATATAGTAATAGATATCACTGTATGACGAGGTGCCGGGGGACCCCGATATCCTATATAGTAATAGATATCACTGTATGACGAGGGGCCGGGGGACCCCGATATCATATATAGTAATAGATATCACTGTATGACGAGGGCCGGGGGACCCCGATATCATATATAGTAATAGATATCACTGTATGACGAGGGCCGGGGGACCCCGATATCCTATATAGTAATAGATGTCACTGTATGACGAGGGGCTGGGGACCCCGATATCATATATAGTAATAGATATCACTGTATGACGAGGGCCGGGGACCCCGATATCCTATATAGTAATAGATATCACTGTATGACGAGGGGCTGGGGACCCCGATATCATATATAGTAATAGATGTCACTGTATGAGGAGGGGCCAGGGGACCCCGATATCCTATATAGTAATAGATGTCACTGTATGACAACGGGGGCCGGGGGACCCCGATATCCTATATAGTAATAGATGTCACTGTATGACGAGGGCTGGGGGATCCCGATATCCTATATAGTAATAGATGTCACTGTATGACGAGGGGCCGGGGGACCCCAATATCCTATATAGTAATAGATATCACTGTATGACGAGGGCTGGGGGACCACAATATCCTATATAGCAATAGATGTCACTGTATGACGAGGGCTGGGGACCTCGATATCATATATAGTAATAGATATCACTGTATGACGAGGGCTGGGGGACCCCTATATCCTATATAGTAATAGATATCACTGTATGACGAGGGCTGGGGGATCCCAATATCCTATATAGTAATAGATGTCACTGTATGACGAGGTCCGGGGGGGACCCCTAGATCTTGTATATAGTAACATATCACTGTATGATGAGGTCCGGGGGGGACCCCTAGATCCTGTATATAGTAACAGATCACTGTATGATGAGGGCCAGGGGGTCCCTGAGATCCTGTCAATGCCTTACAGATATCACTGTATAATCACACACAAGACAAACAGGACTTCTCCCTCTGCCTTACAGATATCACTGTATGATCACACACAAGACAAGCAGGACTTCTCCCTCTGCCTTACAGATATCACTGTATGAACACAGACAACAAGCAGGACGTCTCCCTCTGCCTTACAGATATCACTGTATGATCACACACAAGACAAACAGGACTTCTCCCACTGCCTTACAGATATCACTGTATGAACACAGACAACAAGCAGGACTTCTCCCTCTGCCTTACAGATATCACTGTATGATCACACACAAGACAAACAGGACTTCTCCCTCTGCCTTACAGATATCACTGTATGAACACAGACAACAAGCAGGACTTCTTCCTCTGCCTTACAGATATCACTGTATGATCACACACAAGACAAACAGGACTTCTCCCTCTGCCTTACAGATATCACTGTATGATCACACACAAGACAATCAGGACTTCTCCCTCTGCCTTACAGATAACACTGTATGAACACACACAAGACAAGCAGGACTTCTCCCCTGCCTTACAGATATCACTGTATGAACACACACAAGACAAGCAGGACTTCTCCCTCTGCCTTACAGATATCACTGTATGAGCACACACAAGACAAACAGGACTTCTCCCTCTGCCTTACAGATATCACTGTATGAACACACACAGGACAAGCAGGACTTCTCCCTCTGCCTTACAGATATCACTGTATGAACACACACAGGACAAGCAGGACTTCTCCCTCTGCCTTACAGATATCACTGTATGAACACACACAGGACAAGCAGGACTTCTCCCTCTGCCTTACAGATATCACTGTATGATCACAAACAGGACAAGCAGGACTTCTCCCTCTGCCTTACAGATATCACTGTATGAACACACACAGGACAAGCAGGACTTCTCCCTCTGCCTTATAGATATCACTGTATGATCACACACAGGGCAAGCAGGACTTCTCCCTCTACCTTACAGATATCACTGTATGATCACACACAAGACAAGCAGGACTTCTCCCTCTGCCTTACAGATATCACTGTATGACACACACAAGACAAGCAGGACTTCTCCCTCTACCTTACAGATATCACTGTATGATCACACACAAGACAAACAGGACTTCTCCCTCTGCCTTACAGATAGCACTGTATGAACACACACAAGACAAGCTGAACTTCTCCCTCTGCCTTACAGATATCACTGTATGGTCACACACAGGACAAGCAGGACTTCTCCCTCTGCCTTACACATATCACTGTATGATCACACACAAGACAAACAGGACTTCTCTCTCTGCCTTACACATATCACTGTATGATCACACACAAGACAAGCAGGACTTCTCCCTCTGCCTTACAGATATCACTGTATGATCACAAACAGGACAAGCAGGACTTCTACCTCTGCCTTACAGATATCACTGTATGATCACACACAAGACAAGCAGGACTTCTCCCTCTGCCTTACAGATATCACTGTATGATCACACACACGACAAGCAGGACTTCACCCTCTACCTTACAGATATCAGTGTATGACCACACACAAGACAAGCATGACTTCTCCCTCTGCCTTACAGATATCACTGTATGATCACACACAAGACAAGCAGGACTTCTCCCTCTGCCTTACAGATATCACTGTATGATCACACACAGGACAAGCAGGACTTCTCCCTCTGCTCACAGATATCACTGTATGATCACACACAAGACAAACAGGACTTCTCCCTCTGCCTTACAGATATCACTGTATGAACACAGACAACAAGCAGGACTTCTCCCTCTGCCTTACAGATATCACTGTGTGATCACACACAAGACAAACAGGACTTCTCCCTCTGCCTTACAGATATCACTGTATGAACACAGACAACAAGCAGGACTTCTTCCTCTTCCTTACAGATATCACTGTATGATTACGCACAAGACAAACAGGACTTCTCCCTCTGCCTTACAGATATCACTGTATGATCACACACAAGACAATCAGGACTTCTCCCTCTGCCTTACAGATATCACTGTATGAACACACACAAGAGAAGCAGGACTTCTCCCACTGCCTTACAGA
This sequence comes from Rhinophrynus dorsalis, assembly GCA_037306005.1. Lineage (NCBI taxonomy): Eukaryota > Metazoa > Chordata > Amphibia > Anura > Rhinophrynidae > Rhinophrynus > Rhinophrynus dorsalis. The sequence goes on along the minus strand of CM074727.1, from coordinate 190,468,052 downwards.
TATCACTGTATGAACACACACAGGACAAGCAGGACTTCTCCCTCTGCCTTACAGATATCACTGTATGAGCACACACAAGACAAGCAGGACTTCTCCCTCTGCCTTACAGATATCACTGTATGAGCACACACAAGACAAACAGGACTTCTCCCTCTGCCTTACAGATATCACTGTATGAACACACACAAGACAAGCAGGACTTCTCCCTCTGCCTTACAGATATCACTGTATGATCACACACAGGACAAGCAGGACTTCTCCTCTGCCTTACAGATATCACTGTATGATCACACACAGGGGAAAGCAGGACTTCTCCCTCTGTCTTACAGATATCACTGTATGAACACACACAAGACAAGCAGGACTTCTCCCTCTACCTTATAGATATCACTGTATGATCACACACAAGACAAGCATGACTTCTCCCTCTGTCTTACAGATATCACTGTATGAACACACACAAGACAAGCAGGAGTTCTCCCTCTACCTTACAGATATCACTGTATGATCACACACAAGACAAACAGGACTTCTCCCTCTGCCTTACAGATAGCACTGTATGAACACACACAAGACAAGCTGAACTTCTCCCTCTGCCTTACAGATATCACTGTATGAACACAGACAACAAGCAGGACTTCTCCCTCTGCCTTACAGATATCACTGTGTGATCACACACAAGACAAACAGGACTTCTCCCTCTGCCTTACAGATATCACTGTATGAACACAGACAACAAGCAGGACTTCTTCCTCTGCCTTACAGATCTCACTGTATGATTACGCACAAGACAAACAGGACTTCTCCCTCTGCCTTACAGATATCACTGTATGATCACACACAAGACAATCAGGACTTCTCCCTCTGCCTTACAGATATCACTGTATGAACACACACAGGGAAAGCAGGACTTCTCCCTCTGTCTTACAGATATCACTGTATGAACACACACAAGACAAGCAGGACTTCTCCCTCTGCCTTACAGATATCACTGTATGACCACACACAAGACAAACAGGACTTCTCCCTCTGCCTTACAGATATCACTGTATGAACACACACAAGACAAGCAGGACTTCTCCCTCTGCCTTACAGATATCACTGTATGATCACACACAGGACAAGCAGGACTTCTCCCTCTGCCTTACAGATATCACTGTATGATCACACACAGGGAAAGCAGGACTTCTCCCTCTGTCTTACAGATATCACTGTATGAACACACACAAGACAAGCAGGACTTCTCCCTCTACCTTATAGATATCACTGTATGATCACACACAAGACAAGCATGACTTCTCCCTCTGTCTTACAGACATCACTGTATGAACACACACAAGACAAGCAGGACTTCTCCCTCTACCTTACAGATATCACTGTATGATCACACACAAGACAAACAGGACTTCTCCCTCTGCCTTACAGATAGCACTGTATGAACACACACAAGACAAGCTGAACTTCTCCCTCTGCCTTACAGATATCACTGTATGATCACACACAAGACAAGCATGACTTCTCCCTCTGTCTTACAGATATCACTGTATGATCACACACAAGACAAGCATGACTTCTCCCTCTGTCTTACAGATATCACTGTATGATCACAAACAGGACAAGCAGGACTTCTACCTCTGCTTTACAGATATCACTGTATGATCACACACAAGACAAGCAGGTCTTCTCCCTCTGCCTTACAGATATCACTGTATGAACACACACAGGACAAACAGGACTTCTCCCTCTACCTTACAGATATCACTGTATGATCACACACAAGACAAGCAGGATTTCTCCCTCTGCCTTACAGATATCACGGTATGATCACACACAAGACAAGCAGGACTTCTCCCTCTGCCTTACAGATATCACTGTATGATCACACACAAGACAGACAGGAGTTCTCCCTCTGCCTTATAGATATCACTGTATGAACACACACAGGACAAGCAGGACTTCTTCCTCTGCCTTACAGATATCACTGTATGATCACACACAGGACAAGCAGGACTTCTCCCTCTGCCTTACAGATATCACTGTATGATCACACACAAGACAGACAGGACTTCTCCCTCTGCCTTACAGATATCACTGTATGATCACACACAGGACAAGCAGGATTTCTCCCTCTGCCTTACAGATATCACGGTATGATCACACACAAGACAGACAGGACTTCTCCCTCTGCCTTACAGATATCACTGTATGATCACACACAGGACAAGCAGGACTTCTCCCTCTGTCTTACAGATATCACTGTATGATCACACACAGGACAAGCAGGACTTCTCCCTCTGCCTTACAGATATCACTGTATGATCACACACAAGACAAGCAGGACTTCTCCCTCTGCCTTAGAGATATCACTGTATGATCACACATAAGACAACAGGACTTCTCCCTCTGCCTTACAGATATCACTGTATGAACACACACAGGAGAAGCAGGTCTTCTCCCTCTGCCTTACAGATATCACTGTATGATCACACACAAGACAAGCAGGACTTCTCCCTTGTCTTACAGATATCACTGTATAATCACACACAAGACAAGCAGGACTTCTCCCTCTGTCCTTACAGATATCACTGTATGATCACATACAGGACAAGCAGGACTTCTCCCTCTGCCTTACAGATATCACTGTATGATCACACACAAGACAAGCAGGACTTCTCCCTCTGTCTTACAGATATCACTGTATGATCACACACAGGACAAGCAGGACTTCTCCCTCTGCCTTACAGATATCACTGTATGATCACACACAGGACAAGCAGGATTTCTCCCTCTGCCTTACAGATATCACTGTATGATCACACACACAAGACAGACATGACTTCTCCCCCTGCCTTACAGATATCACTGTATGATCACACACAAGACAAGCAGGACTTCTCCCTTTGTCTTACAGATATCACTGTATGATCACACACAGGACAAGCAGGACTTCTCCCTCTGTCTTACACATATCACTGTATGATCACACACAGGACAAGCAGGATTTCTCCCTCTGCCTTACAGATATCACTGTATGATCACACACACAAGACAGACATGACTTCTCCCCCTGCCTTACAGATATCACTGTATGATCACACACAAGACAAGCAGGACTTCTCCCTCTGCCTTAGAGATATCACTGTATGATCACACATAAGACAACAGGACTTCTCCCTCTGCCTTACAGATATCACTGTATGAACACACACAGGAGAAGCAGGTCTTCTCCCTCTGCCTTACAGATATCACTGTATAATCACACACAAGACTAACGGGACTTCTCCCTCTGCCTTACAGATATCACTGTATGAACACACACAGGAGAAGCAGGTCTTCTCCCTCTGCCTTACAGATATCACTGTATGATCACACACAAGACAAGCAGGACTTCTCCCTTGTCTTACAGATATCACTGTATAATCACACACAAGACAAGCAGGACTTCTCCCTCTGTCTTACAGATATCACTGTATGATCACATACAGGACAAGCAGGACTTCTCCCTCTGCCTTACAGATATCACTGTATGATCACACACAAGACAAGCAGGACTTCTCCCTCTGTCTTACAGATATCACTGTATGATCACACACAGGACAAGCAGGACTTCTCCCTCTGCCTTACAGATATCACTGTATGATCACACACAGGACAATCAGGACTTCTCCCTCTGCCTTAAAGATATCACTGTATGATCAGACACAGGAGAAGCAGGACTTCTCCCTCTGCCTGACAGATACCACTGTATGATCGCACACAAGACAAGCAGGACTTCTCCCTCTGCCTTACAGATATCACTGTATAATCACACACAAGACAACAGGACTTCTCCCTCTGACTTACAGATATCACTGTATGATCACACACAGGACAAGCAGGACTTCTCCCTCTGCCTTACATATATCACTGTATGATCACACACAGGACAAGCAGGACTTCTCCCTCTGCCTTACAGATATCACTGTATGATCACACACAAGACAAGCAGGACTTCTCCCTCCGTCTTACAGATATCACTGTATGATCACACACAGGACAAGCAGGACTTCTCCCTCTGCCTTACAGATATCACTGTATGATCACACACAGGATAAGCAGGACTTCTCCCTCTGCCTTACAGATATCACTGTATGATCACACACAAGACAAACAGGACTTCTCCCTCTGCCTTAAAGATATCACTGTATGATCAGACACAGGAGAAGCAGGACTTCTCCCTCTGCCTTACAGATATCACTGTATGATCACACACACAAGACAAGCAGGACTTCTCCCTCTGCCTTACAGATATCACTGTATAATCACACACAAGACAACAGGACTTCTCCCTCTGCCTTACAGATATCACTGTATGATCACACACAGGACATGCAGGACTTCTCCCTCTTCCTTACATATATCACTGTATGATCACACACACAGGTCAATCAGGACTTCTCCCTCTGCCTTACAGATATCACTCTATGAATGTAACCAAGTTAGTTATGCTCCCCATCCAGTCCTGTTAGTTATGTGCCCCCCATCCACTCCTGTTTGGCCCGTGCCCCCCATCCAGTCCTGTTAGTTACGGGCCCCCATCCAGTCCTGATAGTTACGTGCCCCCATCCAGTCCTGTTTGGTCCGTGCCCCCCCAGCCTCGCGCTCTGTGCCTGGGACAGGAAGGTGTTAGTGAGTCTCAGGAAGGAAGCACACAGATCACTGACCCCTGTGAAGGCCTCTCTGAGGGGCCTCCCTGGCCGGACTCCAGGACTCCGCTCACCTGGGACTCTCACAGCTGCAGATGGTCGCTCCCTGCGCGGGATCCGTCCCAGTCCCACACACAGGCTTTTTATAGATCCTGTTATTTTCCTTCTTCCCCTCCCAAATAGCTCAGCTGCGCGGAGTCGCTGGTACCCACAAAGCCTGGGATATTCGCTCCTGGCATCTGCCCACTGGGACGGGCGGGTAGTGTGGACACAGGGCAGATGTGGAGCAGTTCTGTACGACTGGGGGCCAAGACCTCGTCCCTAAATTCCTGATCATTTAGATGGGGGCTTTAACACAATGAGTGCTGGACAGGTGTCACAGACAGGACATTAGGGATTTGTCTCTCGCCATCACGGGATCACACCTGTAATTAAACGTAATTTACCCCAGAACTGTTCTACTTTATCACAGTCATTAACCACTAAAGGACCAGAGACCAGTGCAATGCATTGCTGTCTATCCGGCAATATAGGAGTGTGTATATAATGGAGGTGCACCAATCCAGTTCTCCTCTAGGCTCGGCCCCGGGACCTCTTCCTTCTGATCCGATCCTTCCTAAGTCATTTCATTTTAATGTTTTCCTTATTATACAACATTTACTATGAGAGGAGAATACGCCTGTAGGGGAGTCGGCTCCAATAGGTGTAATGTGACTCGGCACCCCTGTGTTTCCTATAGGAGAGGTGTAACGTTACTCTGTACCCCTGTGTTTCCTATAGGAGAGGTGTAATGTTACTCAGTGCCCCTGTGTTTCCTATAGGAGAGGTGTAACATTACTCGGTGCCCCTGTGTTTCCTATAGGAGAGGTGTAACGTTACTCAGTGCCCTGTGTTTCCTATAGGAGAGGTGTAACGTTACTCGGTGCCCCTGTGTTTCCTATAGGAGAGGTGTAATGTTACTCAGTGCCCCTGTGTTTCCTATAGGAGAGGTGTAACGTTACTCGGTGCCCCTGTGTTTCCTATAGGAGAGGTGTAATGTTACTTGGTGCCCCTGTGTTTCCTATAGGAGAGGTGTAACGTTACTCGGTGCCCCTGTGTTTCCTATAGGAGAGGTGTAATGTTACTCGGTGCCCCTGTGTTTCCTATTGGAGAGGTGTAACGTTACTCAGTGCCCCTGTGTTTCCTATAGGAGAGGTGTAATGTTACTCAGTGCCCCTGTGTTTCCTATAGGAGAGGTGTAATGTTACTCGGTGCCCCTGTGTTTCCTATAGGAGAGGTGTAATGTTACTCGGTGCCCCTGTGTTTCCTATAGGAGAGGTGTAATGTTATTCAGTGCCCCTGTGTTTCCTATAGGAGAGGTGTAACGTTACTCAGTGCCCCTGTGTTTCCTATAGGAGAGGTGTAACGTTACTCAGTGCCCCTGTGTTTCCTATAGGAGAGGTGTAATGTTACTCAGTGCCCCTGTGTTTCCTATAGGAGAGGTGTAATGTTACTCGGTGCCCCTGTGTTTCCTATAGGAGAGGTGTAATGTTACTCAGTGCCCCTGTGTTTCCTATAGGAGAGGTGTAACGTTACTCAGTGCCCCTGTGTTTCCTATAGGAGAGGTGTAATGTTACTTGGTGCCCCTGTGTTTCCTATAAGAGAGGTGTAACGTTACTCAGTGCCCTGTGTTTCCTATAAGAGAGGTGTAACGTTACTCAGTGCCCTGTGTTTCCTATAAGAGAGGTGTAATGTTACTTGGTGCCCCTATGTTTCCTATAGGAGAGGTGTAACGTTACTCAGTGCCCCTGTGTTTCCTATAGGAGAGGTGTAACGTTACTCAGTGCCCTGTGTTTCCTATAAGAGAGGTGTAACGTTACTCAGTGCCCTGTGTTTCCTATAAGAGAGGTGTAATGTTACTTGGTGCCCCTGTGTTTCCTATAGGAGAGGTGTAATGTTACTCGGTGCCCCTTTGTTTCCTATAGGAGAGGTGTAATGTTACTCGGTGCCCCTGTGTTTCCTATAGGAGAGGTGTAATGTTACTCGGTGCCCCTGTGTTTCCTATAGGAGAGGTGTAACGTTACTCAGTGCCCCTGTGTTTCCTATAGGAGAGGTGTAACGTTACTCGGTGCCCCTGTGTTTCCTATAGGAGAGGTGTAACGTTACTCTGTGCCCCTGTGTTTCCTATAGGAGAGGTGTAACGTTACTCGGTGCCCCTGTGTTTCCTATAGGAGAGGTGTAATGTTACTCGGTGCCCCTGTGTTTCCTATAGGAGAGGTGTAACCTGACTCGGCGCCCCTGTGTTTCCTATAGGAGAGGTGTAACGTTACTCAGTGCCCCTGTGTTTCCTATAGGAGAGGTGTAACGTTACTCAGTGCCCCTGTGTTTCCTATAGGAGAGGTGTAATGTTACTCGGTGCCCCTGTGTTTCCTATAGGAGAGGTGTAACCTGACTCGGCGCCCCTGTGTTTCCTATAGGAGAGGTGTAACATTACTCGGTGCCCCTGTGTTTCCTATAGGAGAGGTGTAACGTTACTCAGTGCCCCTGTGTTTCCTATAGGAGAGGTGTAACATTACTCGGTGCCCCTGTGTTTCCTATAGGAGAGGTGTAACGTTACTCGGTGCCCCTGTGTTTCCTATAGGAGAGGTGTAATGTTACTCAGTGCCCCTGTGTTTCCTATAGGAGAGGTGTAATGTTACTCAGTGCCCTGTGTTTCCTATAGGAGAGGTGTAATGTTACTCGGTGCCCCTGTGTTTCCTATAGGAGAGGTGTAACGTTACTCAGTGCCCCTGTGTTTCCTATAGGAGAGGTGTAACGTTACTCGGTGCCCCTGTGTTTCCTATAGGAGAGGTGTAACGTTACTCAGTGCCCTGTGTTTCCTATAGGAGAGGTGTAATGTTACTCAGTGCCCTGTGTTTCCTATAGGAGAGGTGTAATGTTACTCGGTGCCCCTGTGTTTCCTATAGGAGAGGTGTAACGTTACTCGTGCCCCTGTGTTTCCTATACGAGAGGTGTAATGTTACTCTGTGCCCCTGTGTTTCCTATAGGAGAGGTGTAACATTACTCGGTGCCCCTGTGTTTCCTATAGGAGAGGTGTAACGTTAACCAGTGCCCCTGTGTTTCCTATAGGAGAGGTGTAACGTTACTCAGTGCCCCAGTGTTTCCTATAGGAGAGGTGTAATGTTACTCTGCTCCCCTGTGTTTCCTATAGGAGAGGTGTAACATTACTCGGTGCCCCTGTGTTTCCTATAGGAGAGGTGTAATGTTACTCGGTGCCCCTGTGTTTCCTATAGGAGAGGTGTAACGTTACTCGGTGCCCCTGTGTTTCCTATAGGAGAGGTGTAACGTTACTCAGTGCCCCTGTGTTTCCTATAGGAGAGGTGTAACGTTACTCAGTGCCCCTGTGTTTCCTATAGGAGAGGTGTAACGTTACTCAGTGCCCCTGTGTTTCCTATAGGAGAGGTGTAATGTTACTCGGTGCCCCTGTGTTTCCTATAGGAGAGGTGTAATGTTACTCGGTGCCCCTGTGTTTCCTATAGGAGAGGTGTAATGTTACTCGGTGCCCCTGTGTTTCCTATAGGAGAGGTGTAATGTTACTCAGTGCCCCTGTGTTTCCTATAGGAGAGGTGTAACGTTACTCAGTGCCCCTGTGTTTCCTATAGGAGAGGTGTAACGTTACTCAGTGCCCCTGTGTTTCCTATAGGAGAGGTGTAATGTTACTCAGTGCCCCTGTGTTTCCTATAGGAGAGGTGTAATGTTACTCGGTGCCCCTGTGTTTCCTATAGGAGAGGTGTAACGTTACTCGGTGCCCTGTGTTTCCTATAGGAGAGGTGTAACATTACTCGGTGCCCCTGTGTTTCCTATAGGAGAGGTGTAACGTTACTCTGTGCCCCTGTGTTTCCTATAGGAGAGGTGTAACGTTACTCGGTGCCCCTGTGTTTCCTATTGGAGAGGTGTAACGTTACTCAGTGCCCCTGTGTTTCCTATAGGAGAGGTGTAATGTTACTCGGTGCCCCTGTGTTTCCTATAGGAGAGGTGTAACGTTACTCAGTGCCCTGTGTTTCCTATAGGAGAGGTGTAACGTTACTCGGTGCCCTGTGTTTCCTATAGGAGAGGTGTAACATTACTCGGTGCCCCTGTGTTTCCTATAAGAGAGGTGTAACGTTACTCGGTGCCCCTGTGTTTCCTATAGGAGAGGTGTAACGTTACTCAGTGCCCTGTGTTTCCTATAGGAGAGGTGTAACGTTACTCGGTGCCCTGTGTTTCCTATAGGAGAGGTGTAACATTACTCGGTGCCCCTGTGTTTCCTATAAGAGAGGTGTAATGTTACTCGGTGCCCCTGTGTTTCCTATAGGAGAGGTGTAATGTTACTCAGTGCCCCTGTGTTTCCTATAGGAGAGGTGTAACGTTACTCGGTGCCCCTGTGTTTCCTATAGGAGAGGTGTAATGTTACTCGGTGCCCCTGTGTTTCCTATAGGAGAGGTGTAATGTTACTCAGTGCCCCTGTGTTTCCTATAGGAGAGGTGTAATGTTACTCAGTGCCCCTGTGTTTCCTATAGGAAAGGTGTAATGTTACTCGGTGCCCCTGTGTTTCCTATAGGAGAGGTGTAACCTGACTCGGCGCCCCTGTGTTTCCTATAGGAGAGGTGTAACGTTACTCGGTGCCCCTGTGTTTCCTATAGGAGAGGTGTAACATTACTCGGTGCCCCTGTGTTTCCTATAGGAGAGGTGTAACGTTACTCGGTGCCCCTGTGTTTCCTATAGGAGAGGTGTAATGTTACTCAGTGCCCTGTGTTTCCTATAGGAGAGGTGTAATGTTACTCAGTGCCCCTGTGTTTCCTATAGGAGAGGTGTAATGTTACTCGGTGCCCCTGTGTTTCCTATAGGAGAGGTGTAATGTTACTCAGTGCCCCTGTGTTTCCTATAGGAGAGGTGTAACATTACTCGGTGCCCCTGTGTTTCCTATAGGAGAGGTGTAACATTACTCGGTGCCCCTGTGTTTCCTATAGGAGAGGTGTAACGTTACTCGGTGCCCCTGTGTTTCCTATAGGAGAGGTGTAATGTTACTCAGTGCCCTGTGTTTCCTATAGGAGAGGTGTAATGTTACTCAGTGCCCCTGTGTTTCCTATAGGAGAGGTGTAATGTTACTCAGTGCCCCTGTGTTTCCTATAGGAGAGGTGTAATGTTACTCAGTGCCCTGTGTTTCCTATAGGAGAGGTGTAATGTTACTCGGTGCCCCTGTGTTTCCTATAGGAGAGGTGTAACGTTACTCAGTGCCCCTGTGGTTCCTATAGGAGAGGTGTAACGTTACTCGGTGCCCCTGTGTTTCCTATAGGAGAGGTGTAACATTACTCGGTGCCCCTGTGTTTCCTATAGGAGAGGTGTAACGTTACTCGGTGCCCCTGTGTTTCCTATAGGAGAGGTGTAACGTTACTCAGTGCCCCTGTGTTTCCTGTAGGAGAGGTGTAACGTTACTCAGTGCCCCTGTGTTTCCTATAGGAGAGGTGTAACGTTACTCAGTGCCCCTGTGGTTCCTATAGGAGAGGTGTAACGTTACTCGGTGCCCCTGTGTTTCCTATAGGAGAGGTGTAACGTTACTCGGTGCCCCTGTGTTTCCTATAGGAGAGGTGTAACATTACTCTGTGCCCCTGTGTTTCCTATAGGAGAGGTGTAATGTTACTCGGTGCCCCTGTGTTTCCTATAGGAGAGGTGTAATGTTACTCGGTGCCCCTGTGTTTCCTATAAGAGAGGTGTAACGTTACTCTGTGCCCCTGTGTTTCCTATAGGAGAGGTGTAATGTTACTCAGTGCCCTGTGTTTCCTATAGGAGAGGTGTAACGTTACTCGGTGCCCCTGTGTTTCCTATAGGAGAGGTGTAATGTTACTCGGTGCCCCTGTGTTTCCTATAGGAGAGGTGTAACGTTACTCAGTGCCCCTGTGTTTCCTATAGGAGAGGTGTAATGTTACTTGGTGCCCTGTGTTTCCTATAGGAGAGGTGTAATGTTACTCGGTGCCCCTGTGTTTCCTATAGGAGAGGTGTAACATTACTCGGTGCCCCTGTGTTTCCTATAGGAGAGGTGTAATGTTACTCGGTGCCCCTGTGTTTCCTATAGGAGAGGTGTAACGTTACTCGGTGCCCCTGTGTTTCCTATAGGAGAGGTGTAATGTTACTCGGTGCCCCTGTGGTTCCTATAGGAGAGGTGTAACATTACTCTGTGCCCCTGTGTTTCCTATAGGAGAGGTGTAACGTTACTCGGTGCCCCTGTGTTTCCTATAGGAGAGGTGTAACATTACTCGGTGCCCCTGTGTTTCCTATAGGAGAGGTGTAATGTTACTCGGTGCCCCTGTGTTTCCTATAGGAGAGGTGTAACATTACTCGGTGCCCCTGTGTTTCCTATAGGAGAGGTGTAACAGGACTCTGTGCCCTGTGTTTCCTATAGGAGAGGTGTAATGTTACTCGGTGCCCCTGTGTTTCCTATAGGAGAGGTGCAATGTTACTCAGTGCCCTATGTTTCCTATAGGAGAGGTGTAACGTTACTCAGTGCCCCTGTGTTTCCTATAGGAGAGGTGTAATGTTACTCGGTGCCCCTGTGTTTCCTATAAGAGAGGTGTAATGTTACTCAGTGCCCCTGTGTTTCCTATAGGAGAGGTGTAATGTTACTCGGTGCCCCTGTGTTTCCTATATGAGAGATGTAATGTTACTCGGTGCCCCTGTGTTTCCTATAGGAGAGGTGTAATGTTACTCAGTGCCCCTGTGTTTCCTATAGGAGAGGTGTAATGTTACTCAGTGCCCCTGTGTTTCCTATAGGAGAGGTGTAATGTTACTCGGTGCCCCTGTGTTTCCTATAGGAGAGGTGTAATGTTACTCGGTGCCCCTGTGTTTCCTATAGGAGAGGTGTAACGTTACTCGGCGCCCCTGTGTTTCCTATAGGAGAGGTGTAACGTGACTCGGTGCCCCTGTGTTTCCTATAGGAGAGGTGTAACGTGACTCGGTGCCCCTGTGTTTCCTTATAGGAGAGGTGTAACGTTACTCTGCGCCCCTGTGTTTCCTATAGGAGAGGTGTAATGTTACTCGGTGCCCCTGTGTTTCCTATAGGAGAGGTGTAATGTTACTCGGTGCCCCTGTGTTTCCTATAGGAGAGGTGTAACATTACTCGGTACCCCTGTGTTTCCTATAGGAGAGGTGTAATGTTACTCAGTGCCCCTGTGTTTCCTATAGGAGAGGTGTAATGTTACTCGGTGCCCCTGTGTTTCCTATAGGAGAGGTGTAATGTTACTCGGTGCCCTGTGTTTCCTATATGAGAGGTGTAATGTTACTCGGGTGCCCCTGTGTTTCCTATATGAGAGGTGTAATGTTACTCGGTGCCCCTGTGTTTCCTATAAGAGAGTGTAATGTTACTCAGTGCCCCTGTGTTTCCTATAGGAGAGGTGTAATGTTACTCGGTGCCCCTGTGTTTCCTATATGAGAGGTGTAATGTTACTCAGTGCCCCTGTGTTTCCTATAGGAGAGGTGTAATGTTACTCGGTGCCCCTGTGTTTCCTATAGGAGAGGTGTAATGTTACTCGGTGCCCTGTGTTTCCTATATCAGAGGTGTAATGTTACTCGGTGCCCCTGTGTTTCCTATAAGAGAGGTGTAATGTTACTCAGTGCCCCTGTGTTTCCTATAGGAGAGGTGTAATTTTACTCGGTGCCCCTGTGTTTCCTATATGAGAGGTGTAATGTTACTCAGTGCCCTGTGTTTCCTATAGGAGAGGTGTAACGTTACTCAGTGCCCCTGTGTTTCCTATAGGAGAGGTGTAACCTTACTCGGTGCCCCTGTGTTTCCTATAGGAGAGATGTAATGTTACTCGGTGCCCCTGTGTTTCCTATATGAGAGGTGTAATGTTACTCGGTGCCCCTGTGTTTCCTATAGGAGAGGTGTAACGTTACTTGGTGCCCCTGTGTTTCCTATAGGAGAGGTGTAATGTTACTCGGTGCCCCTGTGTTTCCTATAGGAGAGGTGTAATGTTACTCAGTGCCCCTGTGTTTCCTATAAGAGAGGTGTAATGTTACTCAGTGCCCCTGTGTTTCCTATAGGAGAGGTGTAATGTTACTCGGTGCCCCTGTGTTTCCTATAAGAGAGGTGTAATGTTACTCGGTGCCCCTGTGTTTCCTATAAGAGAGGTGTAATGTTACTCAGTGCCCCTGTGTTTCCTATAGGAGAGGTGTAATGTTACTCGGTGCCCCTGTGTTTCCTATAGGAGAGGTGTAATGTTACTCTGCACCCCTGTGTTTCCTATAGGAGAGGTGTAATGTTACTCTGTGCCCCTGTGTTTCCTATAGGAGAGGTGTAACGTTACTCGGTGCCCCTGTGTTTCCTATAGGAGAGGTGTAATGTTACTCGGTGCCCCTGTGTTTCCTATAGGAGAGGTGTAATGTTATTCGGTGCCCCTGTGTTTCCTATAGGAGAGGTGTAACGTTACTCAGTGCCCCTGTGTTTCCTATAGGAGAGGTGTAATGTTACTCGGTGCCCCTGTGTTTCCTATAGGAGAGGTGTAACGTTACTCGGTGCCCCTGTGTTTCCTATAGGAGAGGTGTAATGTGACTCTGCGCCCCTGTGTTTCCTATAGGAGAGGTGTAACGTTACTCAGTGCCCCTGTGTTTCCTATAGGAGAGGTGTAATGTTACTCGGTGCCCCTGTGTTTCCTATAGGAGAGGTGTAACGTTACTCGGTGCCCCTGTGTTTCCTATAGGAGAGGTGTAACGTTACTCAGTGCCCTGTGTTTCCTATAGGAGAGGTGTAATGTTACTCGGTGCCCCTGTGTTTCCTATAGGAGAGGTGTAACGTTACTCGGTGCCCCTGTGTTTCCTATAAGAGAGGTGTAATGTTACTCGGCGCCCCTGTGTTTCCTATAGGAGAGGTGTAATGTTACTCGGTGCCCCTGTGTTTCCTATAGGAGAGGTGTAATGTTACTCAGTGCCCTGTGTTTCCTATAGGAGAGGTGTAACGTTACTCGGTGCCCCTGTGTTTCCTATAGGAGAGGTGTAATGTTACTCGGTGTCCCTGTGTTTCCTATAGGAGAGGTGTAATGTTACTTGGTGCCCCTGTGTTTCCTATAGGAGAGGTGTAACGTTACTCTGTGCCCCTGTGTTTCCTATAGGAGAGGTGTAATGTTACTCTGTGCCCCTGTGTTTCCTATAGGAGAGGTGTAATGTTACTCGGTGCCCCTGTGTTTCCTATATGAGAGGTGTAATGTTACTCTGTGCCCCTGTGTTTCCTATAGGAGAGGTGTAATGTTACTCGGTGCCCTGTGTTTCCTATAGGAGAGGTGTAACATTACTCGGTGCCCCTGTGTTTCCTATATGAGAGGTGTAATGTTACTCTGTGCCCCTGTGTTTCCTATAGGAGAGGTGTAATGTTACTCGGTGCCCTGTGTTTCCTATAGGAGAGGTGTAACGTTACTCGGTGCCCCTGTGTTTCCTATAGGAGAGGTGTAACGTTACTCGGTGCCCCTGTGTTTCCTATAGGAGAGGTGTATTGTTACTCAGTGCCCCTGTGTTTCCTATAGGAGAGGTGTAATGTTACTCGGTGCCCTGTGTTTCCTATAGGAGAGGTGTAATGTTACTCGGTGCCCCTGTGTTTCCTATAGGAGAGGTGTAATGTTACTCGGTGTCCCTGTGTTTCCTATAGGAGAGGTGTAATGTTACTCGGTGCCCTGTGTTTCCTATAGGAGAGGTGTAATGTTACTCGGTGCCCCTGTGTTTCCTATAGGAGAGGTGTAATGTTACTCGGTGCCCCTGTGTTACCTATAGGAGAGGTGTAATGTTACTCGGTGCCCCTGTGTTTCCTATAGGAGAGGTGTAACGTTACTCGGTGCCCCTGTGTTTCCTATAGGAGAGGTGTAATGTTACTCGGTGCCCCTGAGTTTCCTATAGGAGAGGTGTAACGTTACTCGGTGCCCCTGTGTTTCCTATAGGAGAGGTGTAATGTTACTCGGTGCCCCTGTGTTTCCTATAGGAGAGGTGTAACGTTACTCAGTGCCCCTGTGTTTCCTATAGGAGAGGTGTAATGTTACTCAGTGCCCCTGTGTTTCCTATAGGAGAGGTGTAACGTTACTCAGTGCCCCTGTGTTTCCTATAGGAGAGGTGTAATGTTACTCGGTGCCCTGTGTTTCCTATAGGAGAGGTGTAATGTTACTCGGTGCCCCTGTGTTTCCTATAGGAGAGGTGTAATGTTACTCGGTGCCCCTGTGTTTCCTATAGGAGAGGTGTAACATTACTCTGTGCCCCTGTGTTTCCTATAGGAGAGGTGTAATGTTACTCGGTGCCCCTGTGTTTCCTATAGGAGAGGTGTAATGTTACTCGGTGCCCCTGTGTTTCCTATAAGAGAGGTGTAACGTTACTCTGTGCCCCTGTGTTTCCTATAGGAGAGGTGTAATGTTACTCAGTGCCCTGTGTTTCCTATAGGAGAGGTGTAACGTTACTCGGTGCCCCTGTGTTTCCTATAGGAGAGGTGTAATGTTACTCGGTGCCCTGTGTTTCCTATAGGAGAGGTGTAACGTTACTCAGTGCCCCTGTGTTTCCTATAGGAGAGGTGTAATGTTACTTGGTGCCCTGTGTTTCCTATAGGAGAGGTGTAATGTTACTCGGTGCCCCTGTGTTTCCTATAGGAGAGGTGTAACATTACTCGGTGCCCCTGTGTTTCCTATAGGAGAGGTGTAATGTTACTCGGTGCCCCTGTGTTTCCTATAGGAGAGGTGTAACGTTACTCGGTGCCCCTGTGTTTCCTATAGGAGAGGTGTAATGTTACTCGGTGCCCCTGTGGTTCCTATAGGAGAGGTGTAACATTACTCTGTGCCCCTGTGTTTCCTATAGGAGAGGTGTAACGTTACTCGGTGCCCCTGTGTTTCCTATAGGAGAGGTGTAACATTACTCGGTGCCCCTGTGTTTCCTATAGGAGAGGTGTAATGTTACTCGGTGCCCCTGTGTTTCCTATAGGAGAGGTGTAACATTACTCGGTGCCCCTGTGTTTCCTATAGGAGAGGTGTAACAGGACTCTGTGCCCTGTGTTTCCTATAGGAGAGGTGTAATGTTACTCGGTGCCCCTGTGTTTCCTATAGGAGAGGTGCAATGTTACTCAGTGCCCTATGTTTCCTATAGGAGAGGTGTAACGTTACTCAGTGCCCCTGTGTTTCCTATAGGAGAGGTGTAATGTTACTCGGTGCCCCTGTGTTTCCTATAAGAGAGGTGTAATGTTACTCAGTGCCCCTGTGTTTCCTATAGGAGAGGTGTAATGTTACTCGGTGCCCCTGTGTTTCCTATATGAGAGATGTAATGTTACTCGGTCCCGCCCCTGTGTTTCCTATAGGAGAGGTGTAATGTTACTCAGTGCCCCTGTGTTTCCTATAGGAGAGGTGTAATGTTACTCAGTGCCCCTGTGTTTCCTATAGGAGAGGTGTAATGTTACTCGGTGCCCCTGTGTTTCCTATAGGAGAGGTGTAATGTTACTCGGTGCCCCTGTGTTTCCTATAGGAGAGGTGTAACGTTACTCGGCGCCCCTGTGTTTCCTATAGGAGGTGTAACGTGACTCGGTGCCCCTGTGTTTCCTATAGGAGAGGTGTAACGTGACTCGGTGCCCCTGTGTTTCCTATAGGAGAGGTGTAACGTTACTCTGCGCCCCTGTGTTTCCTATAGGAGAGGTGTAATGTTACTCGGTGCCCCTGTGTTTCCTATAGGAGAGGTGTAATGTTACTCGGTGCCCCTGTGTTTCCTATAGGAGAGGTGTAACATTACTCGGTACCCCTGTGTTTCCTATAGGAGAGGTGTAATGTTACTCAGTGCCCCTGTGTTTCCTATAGGAGAGGTGTAATGTTACTCGGTGCCCCTGTGTTTCCTATAGGAGAGGTGTAATGTTACTCGGTGCCCCTGTGTTTCCTATATGAGAGGTGTAATGTTACTCGGTGCCCCTGTGTTTCCTATATGAGAGGTGTAATGTTACTCGGTGCCCCTGTGTTTCCTATAAGAGAGGTGTAATGTTACTCAGTGCCCCTGTGTTTCCTATAGGAGAGGTGTAATGTTACTCGGTGCCCCTGTGTTTCCTATATGAGAGGTGTAATGTTACTCAGTGCCCCTGTGTTTCCTATAGGAGAGGTGTAATGTTACTCGGTGCCCCTGTGTTTCCTATAGGAGAGGTGTAATGTTACTCGGTGCCCTGTGTTTCCTATATCAGAGGTGTAATGTTACTCGGTGCCCCTGTGTTTCCTATAAGAGAGGTGTAATGTTACTCAGTGCCCCTGTGTTTCCTATAGGAGAGGTGTAATTTTACTCGGTGCCCCTGTGTTTCCTATATGAGAGGTGTAATGTTACTCAGTGCCCTGTGTTTCCTATAGGAGAGGTGTAACGTTACTCAGTGCCCCTGTGTTTCCTATAGGAGAGGTGTAACCTTACTCGGTGCCCCTGTGTTTCCTATAGGAGAGATGTAATGTTACTCGGTGCCCCTGTGTTTCCTATATGAGAGGTGTAATGTTACTCGGTGCCCCTGTGTTTCCTATAGGAGAGGTGTAACGTTACTTGGTGCCCCTGTGTTTCCTATAGGAGAGGTGTAATGTTACTCAGTGCCCCTGTGTTTCCTATAGGAGAGGTGTAATGTTACTCAGTGCCCCTGTGTTTCCTATAAGAGAGGTGTAATGTTACTCAGTGCCCCTGTGTTTCCTATAGGAGAGGTGTAATGTTACTCGGTGCCCCTGTGTTTCCTATAAGAGAGGTGTAATGTTACTCGGTGCCCCTGTGTTTCCTATAAGAGAGGTGTAATGTTACTCAGTGCCCCTGTGTTTCCTATAGGAGAGGTGTAATGTTACTCGGTGCCCCTGTGTTTCCTATAGGAGAGGTGTAATGTTACTCTGCACCCCTGTGTTTCCTATAGGAGAGGTGTAATGTTACTCTGTGCCCCTGTGTTTCCTATAGGAGAGGTGTAACGTTACTCGGTGCCCCTGTGTTTCCTATAGGAGAGGTGTAATGTTACTCGGTGCCCCTGTGTTTCCTATAGGAGAGGTGTAATGTTATTCGGTGCCCCTGTGTTTCCTATAGGAGAGGTGTAACGTTACTCAGTGCCCCTGTGTTTCCTATAGGAGAGGTGTAATGTTACTCGGTGCCCCTGTGTTTCCTATAGGAGAGGTGTAACGTTACTCGGTGCCCCTGTGTTTCCTATAGGAGAGGTGTAATGTGACTCTGCGCCCCTGTGTTTCCTATAGGAGAGGTGTAACGTTACTCAGTGCCCCTGTGTTTCCTATAGGAGAGGTGTAATGTTACTCGGTGCCCCTGTGTTTCCTATAGGAGAGGTGTAACGTTACTCGGTGCCCCTGTGTTTCCTATAGGAGAGGTGTAACGTTACTCAGTGCCCTGTGTTTCCTATAGGAGAGGTGTAATGTTACTCGGTGCCCCTGTGTTTCCTATAGGAGAGGTGTAACGTTACTCGGTGCCCCTGTGTTTCCTATAAGAGAGGTGTAATGTTACTCGGCGCCCCTGTGTTTCCTATAGGAGAGGTGTAATGTTACTCGGTGCCCCTGTGTTTCCTATAGGAGAGGTGTAATGTTACTCAGTGCCCTGTGTTTCCTATAGGAGAGGTGTAACGTTACTCGGTGCCCCTGTGTTTCCTATAGGAGAGGTGTAATGTTACTCGGTGTCCCTGTGTTTCCTATAGGAGAGGTGTAATGTTACTTGGTGCCCCTGTGTTTCCTATAGGAGAGGTGTAACGTTACTCTGTGCCCCTGTGTTTCCTATAGGAGAGGTGTAATGTTACTCTGTGCCCCTGTGTTTCCTATAGGAGAGGTGTAATGTTACTCGGTGCCCCTGTGTTTCCTATATGAGAGGTGTAATGTTACTCTGTGCCCCTGTGTTTCCTATAGGAGAGGTGTAATGTTACTCGGTGCCCTGTGTTTCCTATAGGAGAGGTGTAACATTACTCGGTGCCCCTGTGTTTCCTATATGAGAGGTGTAATGTTACTCTGTGCCCCTGTGTTTCCTATAGGAGAGGTGTAATGTTACTCGGTGCCCTGTGTTTCCTATAGGAGAGGTGTAACGTTACTCGGTGCCCCTGTGTTTCCTATAGGAGAGGTGTAACGTTACTCGGTGCCCCTGTGTTTCCTATAGGAGAGGTGTATTGTTACTCAGTGCCCCTGTGTTTCCTATAGGAGAGGTGTAATGTTACTCGGTGCCCTGTGTTTCCTATAGGAGAGGTGTAATGTTACTCGGTGCCCCTGTGTTTCCTATAGGAGAGGTGTAATGTTACTCGGTGTCCCTGTGTTTCCTATAGGAGAGGTGTAATGTTACTCGGTGCCCTGTGTTTCCTATAGGAGAGGTGTAATGTTACTCGGTGCCCCTGTGTTTCCTATAGGAGAGGTGTAATGTTACTCGGTGCCCCTGTGTTACCTATAGGAGAGGTGTAATGTTACTCGGTGCCCCTGTGTTTCCTATAGGAGAGGTGTAACGTTACTCGGTGCCCCTGTGTTTCCTATAGGAGAGGTGTAATGTTACTCGGTGCCCCTGAGTTTCCTATAGGAGAGGTGTAACGTTACTCGGTGCCCCTGTGTTTCCTATAGGAGAGGTGTAATGTTACTCGGTGCCCCTGTGTTTCCTATAGGAGAGGTGTAACGTTACTCAGTGCCCCTGTGTTTCCTATAGGAGAGGTGTAATGTTACTCAGTGCCCCTGTGTTTCCTATAGGAGAGGTGTAACGTTACTCAGTGCCCCTGTGTTTCCTATAGGAGAGGTGTAATGTTACTCGGTGCCCTGTGTTTCCTATAGGAGAGGTGTAATGTTACTCGGTGCCCCTGTGTTTCCTATAGGAGAGGTGTAATGTTACTCGGTGCCCCTGTGTTTCCTATAGGAGAGGTGTAATGTTACTCGGTGCCCCTGTGTTTCCTATAGGAGAGGTGTAACGTTACTCGGTGCCCCTGTGTTTCCTATAGGAGAGGTGTAATGTTACTCAGTGCCCCTGTGTTTCCTATAGGAGAGGTGTAACGTTACTCAGTGCCCCTGTGTTTCCTATAGGAGAGGTGTAATGTTACTCGGTGCCCTGTGTTTCCTATAGGAGAGGTGTAATGTTACTCGGTGCCCCTGTGTTTCCTATAGGAGAGGTGTAATGTTACTCGGTGCCCCTGTGTTTCCTATAGGAGAGGTGTAACGTTACTTGGTGCCCCTGTGTTTCCTATAGGAGAGGTGTAATGTTACTCAGTGCCCCTGTGTTTCCTATAGGAGAGGTGTAATGTTACTCAGTGCCCCTGTGTTTCCTATAGGAGAGGTGTAATGTGACTCGGTGCCCCTGTGTTTCCTATAGGAGAGGTGTAACGTTACTCAGTGCCCTGTGTTTCCTATAGGAGAGGTGTAATGTTACTCAGTGCCCTGTGTTTCCTATAGGAGAGGTGTAATGTTACTCGGTGCCCCTGTGTTTCCTATAGGAGAGGTGTAACGTTACTCGGTGCCCCTGTGTTTCCTATAGGAGAGGTGTAACGTTACTCGGTGCCCCTGTGTTTCCTATTGGAGAGGTGTAACGTTACTCGGTGCCCCTGTGTTTCCTATAGGAGAGGTGTAACGTTACTCGGTGCCCCTGTGTTTCCTATAGGAGAGGTGTAATGTTACTCGGTGCCCCTGTGTTTCCTATAGGAGAGGTGTAACGTTACTCGGTGCCCCTGTGTTTCCTATAGGAGAGGTGTAATGTTACTTGGTGCCCCTGTGTTTCCTATAGGAGAGGTGTAATGTTACTCTGTGCCCCTGTGTTTCCTATAGGAGAGGTGTAATGTTACTCAGTGCCCCTGTGTTTCCTATAGGAGAGGTGTAACGTTACTCAGTGCCCCTGTGTTTCCTATAGGAGAGGTGTAATGTTACTCAGTGCCCTGTGTTTCCTATAGGAGAGGTGTAATGTTACTCGGTGCCCCTGTGTTTCCTATAGGAGAGGTGTAACGTTACTCAGTGCCCCTGTGTTTCCTATAGGAGAGGTGTAACGTTACTCAGTGCCCCTGTGTTTCCTATAGGAGAGGTGTAATGTTACTCAGTGCCCCTGTGTTTCCTATAGGAGAGGTGTAATGTTACTCGGTGCCCCTGTGTTTCCTATAGGAGAGGTGTAATGTTACTCAGTGCCCCTGTGTTTCCTATAGGAGAGGTGTAACGTTACTCGGTGCCCCTGTGTTACCTATAGGAGAGGTGTAATGTTACTCGGTGCCCCTGTGTTACCTATAGGAGAGGTGTAACGTTACTCGGTGCCCCTGTGTTTCCTATAGGAGAGGTGTAATGTTACTTGGTGCCCCTGTGGTTCCTATAGGAGAGGTGTAACGTTACTCAGTGCCCTGTGTTTCCTATAGGAGAGGTGTAATGTTACTCGGTGCCCCTGTGTTTCCTATAAGAGAGGTGTAATGTTACTCGGTGCCCCTGTGTTTCCTATAGGAGAGGTGTAATGTTACTCAGTGCCCCTGTGTTTCCTATAGGAGAGGTGTAATGTTACTCGGTGCCCCTGTGTTTCCTATAGGAGAGGTGTAATGTTACTCGGTGCCCCTGTGTTTCCTATAAGAGAGGTGTAACGTTACTCGGTGCCCCTGTGTTTCCTATAGGAGAGGTGTAATGTTACTCGGTGCCCCTGTGTTTCCTATAGGAGAGGTGTAATGTTACTCGGTGCCCCTGTGTTTCCTATAGGAGAGGTGTAATGTTACTCTGTGCCCCTGTGTTTCCTATAGGAGAGGTGTAATGTTACTCAGTGCCCCTGTGTTTCCTATAGGAGAGGTGTAATGTTACTCAGTGCCCCTGTGTTTCCTATAGGAGAGGTGTAACAGGACTCTGCGCCCCTGTGTTTCCTATAGGAGAGGTGTAACGTTACTCGGTGCCCCTGTGTTTCCTTTAGGAGAGGTGTAACATTACTCGGTGCCCCTGTGTTTCCTATAGGAGAGGTGTAACGTTACTCGGTGCCCCTGTGTTTCCTATAGGAGAGGTGTAATTTTACTCTGTGCCCCTGTGTTTCCTATAGGAGAGGTGTAATGTTACTCGGTGCCCCTGTGTTTCCTATAGGAGAGGTGTAACGTTACTCTGTGCCCCTGTGTTTCCTATAGGAGAGGTGTAATGTTACTCGGTGCCCCTGTGTTTCCCATAGGAGAGGTGTAATGTTACTCGGTGCCCGTGTTTCCTATAGGAGAGGTGTAACGTTACTCAGTGCCCCTGTGTTTCCTATAGGAGAGGTGTAATGTTACTCAGTGCCCCTGTGTTTCCTATAGGAGAGGTGTAATGTTACTCAGTGCCCCTGTGTTTCCTATAGGAGAGGTGTAATGTTACTCAGTGCCCCTGTGTTTCCTATAGGAGAGGTGTAATGTGACTCGGTGCCCCTGTGTTTCCTATAGGAGAGGTGTAACGTTACTCAGTGCCCTGTGTTTCCTATAGGAGAGGTGTAATGTTACTCAGTGCCCTGTGTTTCCTATAGGAGAGGTGTAATGTTACTCGGTGCCCCTGTGTTTCCTATAGGAGAGGTGTAACGTTACTCGGTGCCCCTGTGTTTCCTATAGGAGAGGTGTAACGTTACTCGGTGCCCCTGTGTTTCCTATTGGAGAGGTGTAACGTTACTCGGTGCCCCTGTGTTTCCTATAGGAGAGGTGTAACGTTACTCGGTGCCCCTGTGTTTCCTATAGGAGAGG
This sequence comes from Rhinophrynus dorsalis, assembly GCA_037306005.1. Lineage (NCBI taxonomy): Eukaryota > Metazoa > Chordata > Amphibia > Anura > Rhinophrynidae > Rhinophrynus > Rhinophrynus dorsalis. The sequence continues at coordinate 190,445,741 of CM074727.1, read as the reverse complement.
TGTAATGTTACTCGGTGCCCCTGTGTTTCCTATAGGAGAGGTGTAACGTTACTCGGTGCCCCTGTGTTTCCTATAGGAGAGGTGTAATGTTACTTGGTGCCCCTGTGTTTCCTATAGGAGAGGTGTAATGTTACTCTGTGCCCCTGTGTTTCCTATAGGAGAGGTGTAATGTTACTCAGTGCCCCTGTGTTTCCTATAGGAGAGGTGTAACGTTACTCAGTGCCCCTGTGTTTCCTATAGGAGAGGTGTAATGTTACTCAGTGCCCTGTGTTTCCTATAGGAGAGGTGTAATGTTACTCGGTGCCCCTGTGTTTCCTATAGGAGAGGTGTAACGTTACTCAGTGCCCCTGTGTTTCCTATAGGAGAGGTGTAACGTTACTCAGTGCCCCTGTGTTTCCTATAGGAGAGGTGTAATGTTACTCAGTGCCCCTGTGTTTCCTATAGGAGAGGTGTAATGTTACTCGGTGCCCCTGTGTTTCCTATAGGAGAGGTGTAATGTTACTCAGTGCCCCTGTGTTTCCTATAGGAGAGGTGTAACGTTACTCGGTGCCCCTGTGTTACCTATAGGAGAGGTGTAATGTTACTCGGTGCCCCTGTGTTACCTATAGGAGAGGTGTAACGTTACTCGGTGCCCCTGTGTTTCCTATAGGAGAGGTGTAATGTTACTTGGTGCCCCTGTGGTTCCTATAGGAGAGGTGTAACGTTACTCAGTGCCCTGTGTTTCCTATAGGAGAGGTGTAATGTTACTCGGTGCCCCTGTGTTTCCTATAAGAGAGGTGTAATGTTACTCGGTGCCCCTGTGTTTCCTATAGGAGAGGTGTAATGTTACTCAGTGCCCCTGTGTTTCCTATAGGAGAGGTGTAATGTTACTCGGTGCCCCTGTGTTTCCTATAGGAGAGGTGTAATGTTACTCGGTGCCCCTGTGTTTCCTATAAGAGAGGTGTAACGTTACTCGGTGCCCCTGTGTTTCCTATAGGAGAGGTGTAATGTTACTCGGTGCCCCTGTGTTTCCTATAGGAGAGGTGTAATGTTACTCGGTGCCCCTGTGTTTCCTATAGGAGAGGTGTAATGTTACTCTGTGCCCCTGTGTTTCCTATAGGAGAGGTGTAATGTTACTCAGTGCCCCTGTGTTTCCTATAGGAGAGGTGTAATGTTACTCAGTGCCCCTGTGTTTCCTATAGGAGAGGTGTAACAGGACTCTGCGCCCCTGTGTTTCCTATAGGAGAGGTGTAACGTTACTCGGTGCCCCTGTGTTTCCTTTAGGAGAGGTGTAACATTACTCGGTGCCCCTGTGTTTCCTATAGGAGAGGTGTAACGTTACTCGGTGCCCCTGTGTTTCCTATAGGAGAGGTGTAATTTTACTCTGTGCCCCTGTGTTTCCTATAGGAGAGGTGTAATGTTACTCGGTGCCCCTGTGTTTCCTATAGGAGAGGTGTAACGTTACTCTGTGCCCCTGTGTTTCCTATAGGAGAGGTGTAATGTTACTCGGTGCCCCTGTGTTTCCCATAGGAGAGGTGTAATGTTACTCGGTGCCCGTGTTTCCTATAGGAGAGGTGTAACGTTACTCAGTGCCCCTGTGTTTCCTATAGGAGAGGTGTAATGTTACTCAGTGCCCCTGTGTTTCCTATAGGAGAGGTGTAACCTCACTAAGTCTCCCACACTCTCTATAGGATATCACTTGTGGCTTACTACAGATAATACATAGGGAGGTTTAGTTATAGCACTGTGTAATATTTACTTACAGATCACCTGTGACTTACTACAGATAGTATACAGTGAGGTTTAGTTATAGCACTGTGTAATATTTACCTACATATCACCTGTGACTTACTACAGATAGTATACAGTGAGGTTTAGATACAGGACTGTGTGACACTTACCTATAGATCACCTGTGACTTACTACAGATAGTATACAGTAAGGTTTAGTGTTTAGTTACTGGACTGTTTTATATTTACCTATAGATCACCTGTGACTTACTACAGATAGTATACAGTAAGATTTAGTTACTGGACTGTGTTATATTTACCTATAGATCACCTGCGATTTACTACACATAGTACAGTTACAGGACTGTGTAAATTGACCTATAGATCACCTGTGACTTACTACAAATAGTATACAGTGAGGTTTAGTTATAGCACTGTGTAATATTTACCTACATATCACCTGTGACTTACTACAGATAGTATACAGTGAGGTTTAGATACAGGACTGTGTGACACTTACCTATAGATCACCTGTGACTTACTACAGATAGTATAAAGTAAGGTTTAGTGTTTAGTTACTGGACTGTGTTATATTTACCTATAGATCACCTGTGACTTACTACAGATAGTATACAGTAAGGTTTAGTGTTTAGTTACTGGACTGTGTTATATTTACCTATAGATCACCTGTGATTTACTACACATAGTACAGTTACAGGACTGTGTAAATTGACCTATAGATCACCTGTGACTTACTACAGATAGTATACAGTGAGGTTTAGTTATAGCACTGTGTAATATTTACCTACATATCACCTGTGACTTACTACAGATAGTATACAGTGAGGTTTAGATACAGGACTGTGTGACACTTACCTATAGATCACCTGTGACTTACTACAGATAGTATACAGTGAGGTTTAGTGTTTAGTTACTGGACTGTGTTATATTTACCTATAGATCACCTGTGACTTACTACAGATAGTATACAGTGTGGTTTAGATACAGGACTGTGTGACACTTACCTATAGATCACCTGTGACTTACTACAGATAGTATACAGTAAGGTTTAGTGTTTAGTTACTGGACTGTGATATATTTACCTACATATCACCTGTGACTTACTACAAATAGTATACAGTAAGGTTTAGTTACTGGACTGTGTTATATTTACCTATAGATCACCTGTGACTTACTACAGATAGTATACAGTGAGGTTTAGATACAGGACTGTGTGACACTTACCTATAGATCACCTGTGATTTACTACACATAGTACAGTTACAGGACTGTGTAAATTGACCTATAGATCACCTGTGACTTACTACAGATAGTATACACAGGATTTTCTGCTACAGGGATAGTAATACAATGTAACACTATCCATGTAACACTGACTGCTGTGTAGCGGAGGCAGCTTTCATGGTGCAGGGATAGTAATACAAGGTAACACTATCCCCACAGCACCAACTGCTGTGTAGTGGAGGCAGGGTTTCATGGTGCAGGGATAGTAATACAATGTAACACTATCCCTGCATCACCAAGTGCTGTGTAATAGAGGCAGGGTTTCATGGTGCAGGGATAGTAATACAATGTAACACTATCCCTGCATCACCAAGTGCTGTGTAGCGGAGGCAGGGTTTCATGGTGCAGGGATAATAATACAATGTAACACTATCCCTGCATCACCGAGTGCTGTGTAATAGAGGCAGGGTTTCATGGTGCAGGGATAGTAATACAATGTAACACTATCCCTGCATCACCGAGTGCTGTGTAGCAGAGGCAGGGTTTCATGGTGCAGGGATAGTAATACAATGTAACACTATCCCCGCATCACCGAGTGCTGTGTAGTGGAGGCAGGGTTTCATGGTGCAGGGATAGTAATACAATGTAACACTATCCCTGCATCACCGAGTGCTGTGTAATAGAGGCAGGGTTTCATGGTGCAGGGATAGTAATACAATGTAACACTATCCCTGCATCACCGAGTGCTGTGTAATAGAGGCAGGGTTTCATGGTGCAGGGATAGTAATACAATGTAACACTATCCCTGCATCACCGAGTGCTGTGTAATAGAGGCAGGGTTTCATGGTGCAGGGATAGTAATACAATGTAACACTATCCCTGCATCACCGAGTGCTGTGTAATGGAGGCAGGGTTTCATGGTGCAGGGATAGTAATACAATGTAACACTATCCCTGCATCACCAAGTGCTGTGTAATGGAGGCAGGGTTTCATGGTGCAGGGATAGTAATACAATGTAACACTATCCCCGCATCACCGAGTGCTGTGTAATGGAGGCAGGGTTTCATGGTGCAGGGATAGTAATACAATGTAACGCTATCCCTGCATCACCGAGTGCTGTGTAATGGAGGCAGGGTTTCATGGTGCAGGGATAGTAATACAATGTAACACTATCCCTGCATCACCGAGTGCTGTGTATCGGAGGCAGGGTTTCATGGTGCAGGGATAGTAATACAATGTAACACTATCCCTGCATCACCGAGTGCTGTGTAATAGAGGCAGGGTTTCATGGTGCAGGAATAGTGTTACAGTATGAATTTATAGTATCTCTAGATATTGGGGTTGGTATGGAACGGATGTGTATACACCATTGTGCCCTCATGCCCAGTCATACTGCATCTGAATCAGCTGATGATGGGGGTTAACCCTCTGTTCCCCATCCCTCCGTGTCTTACTATTCCCACGCCTACTCCGGCTGCCTGGCCATACTGGTGTCTAAGCGGGGCAGTCAGACTCCCGTATCCCAGTGTGAAGTGTCTGCAGCTCTCTGATTGGTCACCGACTGCCCTTCCCCTGTAGCTCCTATCCCCATTGGCTGGAGATAGATGCCACAAGATTGAATTATGTTTTACAATGTAGGTAGCTTTGATTGGTCGCCGATTGGTCGCCCCTTATTGCTCTGATCCCCATTGGCTGGAGACTGGCACCAAAAGATTAAAGGGCTAGTAATGGATGCCAATAAATGCAGCTCCTATTATGTTATGGTTCATGTGCGCTGTTTATCAGTGGGGTAGTTCAGTTGTAAAGTGTCCCCTCTCGCCCCTTTTACCTCTTGGAGGCACCTCCCCGCAGATGTGGACTCTGGTCCTGGGACCGGCAGCGCGGAACAGTCCTCTCTCTGTGAGCATAATGACGAGAGAGGGGAGGTTTTCATTACGTTCACTGAAGATTGTCCCTCGCTGCGTGCTGTCAGGACTGGCTGGGGGACCGCATTATGTAGGTAAAAGGGGCAGGCGCTATAAAACATTCACATACGTGAACCATAACATACATGAACTGTAACCTATGAGCATTAATCAGACCTGCATGTATTCATAACCATTACTATCCCTTTAAACTGTGTTACATGTTTGGGATTACTGCCCTGTATGCGTTCCCTGTGTCCCCAAATACAGGTGGTTGGACCCCTGGTAGTCATTCTGGTGTGTTATTCAAGGAATGGGTTGGACCCCCCCCCCCCGTGACTCCCCATTCCCTGGATCTCTAGTTCGGACCGACCTGGGTCCCCCTGTGTACCCGCATCACAGACAGAGACCAGGATTCCCCTGTGTACCCACATCACAGACAGTGAGACCTGGATTCCCCTGTGTACCCACATCACAGACAGAGAGACTCGGATTCCCCTGTGTACCCACATCACAGACAGAGACCAGGATTCCCCTGTGTACCCGCATCACAGACAGGGATACCTGGATTCCCCTGTGTACCCACATCACAGACAGAGACCAGGATTCCCCTGTGTACCCACATCACAGACAGTGAGACCTGGATTCCCCTGTGTACCCACATCACAGACAGAGAGACTCGGATTCCCCTGTGTACCCACATCACAGACAGAGACCAGGATTCCCCTGTGTACCCGCATCACAGACAGGGATACCTGGATTGCCCTGTGTACCCGCATCACACACAGGGATACCTGGATTGCCCTGTGTACCCGCATCACAGACAGGGAGACCTGGATTCCCCTGTGTACCCGCATCACAGACAGAGACCTGGATTCCCCTGTGTACCCACATCACAGACAGGGAGACCTGGATTCCCCTGTGTACCCACATCACAGACAGAGACCAGGATTCCCCTGTGTACCCACATCACAGACAGGGATACCTGGATTCCCCTGTGTACCCGCATCACAGACAGAGACCAGGATTCCCCTCTGTACCCGCATCACAGACAGAGAGACCAGGATTCCCCTGTGTACCCGCATCACAGACAGGGAGACCTGGATTCTCCTGTGTACACACATCACAGACAGGGAGACCTGGATTCCCCTGTGTACCCGCATCACAGACAGGGAGACCTGGATTCCCCTGTGTACCCACATCACAGACAGAGACCAGGATTCCCCTGTGTACCCACATCACAGACAGGGATACCTGGATTCCCCTGTGTACCCGCATCACAGACAGAGACCAGGATTCCCCTCTGTACCCGCATCACAGACAGAGACCTGGATTCCCCTGTGTACCCACATCACAGACAGAGACCTGGATTCCCCTGTGTACCCGCATCACAGACAGAGAGACCCGGATTCCCCTGTGTACCCACATCACAGACAGGGAGACCTGGATTCCCCTGTGTACCCACATCACAGACAGGGAGACCTGGATTCCCCTGTGTACCCACATCACAGACAGAGAGACTCGGATTCCCCTGTGTACCCACATCACAGACAGAGACCAGGATTCCCCTGTGTACCCGCATCACAGACAGGGATACCTGGATTGCCCTGTGTACCCGCATCACAGACAGGGATACCTGGATTGCCCTGTGTACCCGCATCACAGACAGGGAGACCTGGATTCCCCTGTGTACCCGCATCACAGACAGAGACCTGGATTCCCCTGTGTACCCACATCACAGACAGGGAGACCTGGATTCCCCTGTGTACCCACATCACAGACAGAGACCAGGATTCCCCTGTGTACCCACATCACAGACAGGGATACCTGGATTCCCCTGTGTACCCGCATCACAGACAGAGACCAGGATTCCCCTCTGTACCCGCATCACAGACAGAGAGACCAGGATTCCCCTGTGTACCCGCATCACAGACAGGGAGACCTGGATTCTCCTGTGTACACACATCACAGACAGGGAGACCTGGATTCCCCTGTGTACCCGCATCACAGACAGGGAGACCTGGATTCCCCTGTGTACCCACATCACAGACAGAGACCAGGATTCCCCTGTGTACCCACATCACAGACAGGGATACCTGGATTCCCCTGTGTACCCGCATCACAGACAGAGACCAGGATTCCCCTCTGTACCCGCATCACAGACAGAGACCTGGATTCCCCTGTGTACCCACATCACAGACAGAGACCTGGATTCCCCTGTGTACCCGCATCACAGACAGAGAGACCCGGATTCCCCTGTGTACCCACATCACAGACAGGGAGACCTGGATTCCCCTGTGTACCCACATCACAGACAGGGAGACCTGGATTCCCCTGTGTACCCACATCACAGACAGAGAGACCCGGATTCCCCTGTGTACCCGCATCACACACAGAGACCTGGATTCCCCTGTGTACCCACATCACAGACAGGGAGACCTGGATTCCCCTGTGTACCCACATCACAGACAGAGACCTGGATTCCCCTGTGTACCCGCATCACAGACAGAGAGACCCGGATTCCCCTGTGTACACACATCACAGACAGGGACACCTGGATTCCCCTGTGTACCCGCATCACAGACAGGGACACCTGGATTCCCCTGTGTACCCGCATCACAGACAGGGAGACCTGGATTCCCCTGTGTACCCGCATCACAGACAGAGAGACCTGGATTCCCCTGTGTACCCGCATCACAGACAGGGAGACCTGGATTCCCCTGTGTACCCACATCACAGACAGAGACCTGGATTCCCCTGTGTACCCACATCACAGACAGAGACCTGGATTCCCCTGTGTACCCACGTCACAGACAGAGAGACCCGGATTCCCCTGTGTACCCGCATCACAGACAGAGAGACCTGGATTCCCCTGTGTACCCGCATCACAGACAGAGAGACCTGGATTCCCCTGTGTACCCGCATCACAGACAGGGAGACCTGGATTCCCCTGTGTACCCGCATGACAGACAGAGAGACCTGGATTCCCCTGTGTACCCGCATCACAGACAGAGAGACCTGGATTCCCCTGTGTACCCACATCACAGACAGAGACCTGGATTCCCCTGTGTACCCGCATCACAGACAGGGAGACCTGGATTCCCCTGTGTACCCGCATCACAGACAGGGAGACCTGGATTCCCCTGTGTACCCACATCACAGACAGAGACCAGGATTCCCCTGTGTACCCACATCACAGACAGAGACCTGGATTCCCCTGTGTACCCGCATCACAGACAGAGAGACCTGGATTCCCCTGTGTACCCGCATCACAGACAGAGACCAGGATTCCCCTGTGTACCCGCATCACAGACAGAGAGACCCGGATTCCCCTGTGTACCCGCATCACAGACAGGGAGACCTGGATTCCCCTGTGTACCCGCATCACAGACAGAGACCAGGATTCCCCTGTGTACCCGCATCACAGACAGAGAGACCTGGATTCCCCTGTGTACCCGCATCACAGACAGAGACCAGGATTCCCCTCTGTACCCGCATCACAGACAGGGAGACCTGGATTCCCCTGTGTACCCACATCACAGACAGAGAGACCTGGATTCCCCTGTGTACCCACATCACAGACAGAGAGACCTGGATTCCCCTGTGTACCCACATCACAGACAGAGAGACCTGGATTCCCCTGTGTACCCACATCACAGACAGGGAGACCTGGATTCCCCTGTGTACCCGCATCACAGACAGGGAGACCTGGATTCCCCTGTGTACCCACATCACAGACAGAGAGACCCTGGATTCCCCTGTCTACCCGCATCACAGACAGAGACCTGGATTCCCCTGTGTACCCACATCACAGACAGGGAGACCTGGATTCCCCTGTGTACCCACATCACAGACAGAGACCAGGATTCCCCTGTGTACCCGCATCACAGACAGAGACCTGGATTCCCCTGTGTACCCACATCACAGACAGGGAGATCCGGATTCCCCTGTGTACCCGCATCACAGACAGGGACACCTGGATTCCCCTGTGTACCCGCATCACAGACAGAGAGACCTGGATTCCCCTGTGTACCCACATCACAGACAGGGAGACCTGGATTCCCCTGTGTACCCACATCACAGACAGGGACACCTGGATTCCCCTGTGTACCCGCATCACAGACAGAGAGACCTGGATTCCCCTGTGTACCCGCATCACAGACAGGGAGACCTGGATTCCCCTGTGTACCCACATCACAGACAGGGAGACCTGGATTCCCCTGTGTACCCGCATCACAGACAGGGAGACCTGGATTCCCCTGTGTACCCACATCACAGACAGGGAGACCCGGATTCCCCTGTGTACCCACATCACAGACAGAGAGACCTGGATTCCCCTGTGTACCCACATCACAGACAGGGAGACCTGGATTCCCCTGTGTACCCGCATCACAGACAGAGAGACCTGGATTCCCCTGTGTACCCACATCACAGACAGGGAGACCTGGATTCCCCTGTGTACCCACATCACAGACAGAGAGACCAGGATTCCCCTGTGTACCCACATCACAGACAGACAGACCCGGATTCCCCTGTGTACCCGCATCACAGACAGGGAGACCAGGATTCCCCTGTGTACCCACATCACAGACAGAGAGACCTGGATTCCCCTGTGTACCCACATCACAGACAGAGAGACCTGGATTCCCCTGTGTACCCACATCACAGACAGGGAGACCTGGATTCCCCTGTGTACCCACATCACAGACAGAGAGACCTGAATTCCCCTGTGTACACACATCACAGACAGAGAGACCAGGATTCCCCTGTGTACCCGCATCACAGACAGAGAGACCTGGATTCCCCTGTGTACCCGCATCACAGACAGAGAGACCTGGATTCCCCTGTGTACCCACATCACAGACAGAGAGACCTGGATTCCCCTGTGTACACACATCACAGACAGAGACCAGGATTCCCCTGTGTACCCGCATCACAGACAGGGAGACCCGGATTCCCCTGTGTACCCGCATCACAGACAGAGAGACCTGGATTCCCCTGTGTACCCACATCACAGACAGGGAGACCTGGATTCCCCTGTGTACCCGCATCACAGACAGGGATACCTGGATTCCCCTGTGTACCCACATCACAGACAGGGACACCTGGATTCCCCTGTGTACCCGCATCACAGACAGGGAGACCCGGATTCCCCTGTGTACCCGCATCACAGACAGAGAGACCTGGATTCCCCTGTGTACCCACATCACAGACAGAGAGACCTGGATTCCCCTGTGTACCCGCATCACAGACAGGGATACCTGGATTCCCCTGTGTACCCGCGTCACAGACAGGGATACCTGGATTCCCCTGTGTACCCGCATCACAGACAGAGAGACCCGGATTCCCCTGTGTACCCACATCACAGACAGGGACACCTGGATTCCCCTGTGTACCCATATCACAGACAGGGAGTCCCGGATTCCCCTGTGTACCCACATCACAGACAGACAGACCCGGATTCCCCTGTGTACTCACATCACAGACAGAGAGACCTGGATTCCCCTGTGTACCCATATCACAGACAGAAAGACCTGGATTCCCCTGTGTACCCGCATCACAGACAGGGAGACCTGGATTCCCCTGTGTACCCACATCACAGACAGAGAGACCTGGATTCCCCTGTGTACCCGCATCACAGACAGGGAGACCTGGATTCCTCTGTGTACCCGCATCACAGACAGGGAGACCTGGATTCCCCTGTGTACCCGCATCACAGACAGAGACCTGGATTCCCCTGTGTACCCACATCACAGACAGAGACCTGGATTCCCCTGTGTACCCGCATCACAGACAGAGAAACCTGGATTCCCCTGTGTACCCACATCACAGACAGAGACCAGGATTCCCCTCTGTACCCACATCACAGACAGGGAGACCTGGATTCCCAGTACAGGGGGCATCGCTTGAGTCGCCTGGTTCCCGGTACAGGGGGCATCGCTCGGGTCGCCTGGTTCCCGGCACAGGGGGCATCGCTCGGGTCACCTGGTTCCCGGCACAGTGGGCATCGCTTGGGTCACCTGGTTCCCTGCACAGGGGGCATCGCTTGAGTCGCCTGGTTCCCGGCACAGGGGGCATCGCTCGGGTCACCTGGTTCCTGACACAGGGACTATCACTCGGGTCACCTGGTTCCCGGCACAGGGGGCATCACTCGGGTCACCTGGTTCCCGGCACAGGGGGCATCGCTCGGGTCACCTGGTTCCCGGCACAGGGGGCATCGCTCGGGTTGCCTGGTCCCCGGCACAGGGGGCATCGCTCGGGTCGCCTGGTCCCCGGCACAGGGGGCATCGCTCGGGTTGCCTGGTTCCCGGCACAGGGGGCATCGCTCGGGTTGCCTGGTTCCCGGCACAGGGGGCATCGATTGGGTCACCTGGTTCCCGGCACAGGGGGCATCGATTGGGTCACCTGGTTCCCGGTAGGTCACTGTCAGGGATATTAAATAAAATGTGTGAATATGATAATAATAGTAACAATATTAACAATAATACTGATAATAATACTAGTACTGATAATGATAATAAGAATATTAATAATAATCATGATAATTATAATAATAATATGAATAATGATAATCATGATAATACTAATAATGAATGATATTGATCATAAGAAAATTATAATATTAATAATGATAATAATGATTATAATAAGAGTAATAATAATACTGATGATAATTTTGACAATTATATTGATAATAAGAAAATAATGATAATAATAAAGATAATTAATGATAATCATACAATAATGATATATATTATGATCATAATAATAATAATAATAATAATAATAATAAAAATAATAAATATTAATTATAATGATAATACTGTTAATGAAAATTATAATAATTGATGATGATAATTAATATTAATGATACTACTACTAATAATGGTAATTGATAATATTAATGATAATGATGATGAGAATAATATTAACAACTTAAAATGATAGTAATGTTTCATAATAAAAGCAGCTCTAATTAATCATCATAGTATGTGGACTTTGGAGAGTGTTATATCAGTTCTGTCAGAGTTGTAGTACAAGAGTAATTCAATGACAAAGTATCCCCCTCCCTCCCCTTTTACTGATGTAACACTGTTCAGCCAGATCAGAAGGGAGGTGCCCAGGTAGACTGCAGAGAGGGACAATCTTCAATTAAGATAAGGGAAAAAACTGAAAAGCTTGTCAAGGGGGGCAGGGCTTTCATTGTTCTCATAGGAAGAAGATTGTTCCCTTCTGTTATCTGTCTGGTCTATGGACTGGATTCCACATCTGAGAAGAGATGGCTTACACTAGGTAAAAGGGGGGCAGGGCTTTCATTGTTCTCATAGGAAGAAGATTGCCCCCTGCTGTTATCTGTCTGGTCTATGGACTGGATTCCACATCTGAGAAGAGATGACTTACACTAGGTAAAAGGGGGGGCAGGGCTTTCATTGTTCTCATAGGAAGAAGATTGTTCCCTTCTGTTATCTGTCTGGTCTATGAACTGGATTCCACATCTGAGAAGAGATGACTTACACTAGGTAAAAGGGGGGGCAGGGCTTTCATTGTTCTCATAGGAAGAAGATTGTCCCCTGCTGTTATCTGTCTGGTCTATGGACTGCATTCCACATCTGAGAAGAGATGGCTTACACTAGGTAAAAGGGGGGCAGGGATTTCATTGTTCTCATAGGAAGAAGATTGTTCCCTTCTGTTATCTGTCTGGTCTATGGACTGGATTCCACATCTGAGAAGAGATGACTTACACTAGGTAAAAGGGGGGGCAGGGCTTTCATTGTTCTCATAGGAAGAAGATTGTTCCCTTCTGTTATCTGTCTGGTCTATGAACTGGATTCCACATCTGAGAAGAGATGACTTACACTAGGTAAAAGGGGGGGCAGGGCTTTCATTGTTCTCATAGGAAGAAGATTGTCCCCTGCTGTTATCTGTCTGGTCTATGGACTGGATTCCACATCTGAGAAGAGATGGCTTACACTAGGTAAAAGGGGGGCAGGGATTTCATTGTTCTCATAGGAAGAAGATTGTCCCCTTCTGTTATCTGTCTGGTCTATGGACTGGATTCCACATCTGAGAAGAGATGGCTTACACTAGGTAAAAGGGGCAGGGCTTTCATTGTTCTCATAGGAAGAAGATTGTCCCCTTCTGTTATCTGTCTGGTCTATGGACTGGATTCCACATTTCAGAAGAGATGGCTTACACTAGGTAAAAGGGGCTGGGCTTTCATTGTTCTCATAGGAAGAAGATTGTCCCCTTCTGTTATCTGTCTGGTCTATGGACTGGATTCCACATCTGAGAAGAGATGGCTTACACTAGGTAAAAGGGGGGGCAGGGCTTTCATAGTTCTCATAGGAAGAAGATTGTCCCCTTCTGTTATCTGTCTGGTCTATGGACTGGATTCAACATCTGAGAAGAGATGGCTTACACTAGGTAAAAGGGGCAGGGCTTTCATTGTTGTCATAGGAAGAAGATTGTCCCCTTCTGTTATCTATCTGGTCTATGGACTGGATTCCACATCTGAGAAGAGATTTCTTACACTAGGTAAAAGGGGGGCAGGGCTTTCATTGTTCTCATAGGAAGAAGATTGTCCCCTTCTGTTATCTGTCTGGTCTATGGACTGGATTCAACATCTGAGAAGAGATGCCTTACACTAGGTAAAAGGGGCAGGGCTTTCATTGTTGTCATAGGAAGAAGATTGTCCCCTTCTGTTATCTGTCTGGTCTATGGACTGGATTCCACATCTGAGAAGAGATGGCTTACACTAGGTAAAAGGGGCTGGGCTTTCATTGTTCTCATAGGAAGAAGATTGTCCCCTTCTGTTATCTGTCTGGTCTATGGACTGGATTCCACATCTGAGAAGAGATTTCTTACACTAGGTAAAAGGGGGGCAGGGCTTTCATTGTTCTCATAGGAAGAAGATTGTCCCCTTCTGTTATCTGTCTGGTCTATGGACTGGATTCCACATCTGAGAAGAGATTTCTTACACTAGGTAAAAGGGGTGGAGGGGAAACTTTGCTTGTGAATATCTCTCAAACCATCAAGGTCTGAGAGATAAGACTTATGTCATTCTTCATGTTTTTTTTAATGCCTACAAAAAATAAAATAAAGATAAAACGAAGTATTACTATCCCTTTAAGGACCAGCAGTGCACACATGCGGCCGTCACTTAAGGACCAAGGACCTTTTTTTTTTTCCCCGAATCCGATTTCAGACTCCCTTAAAGGCATCCTTAAGGGTATAACAACCCATAACGGTCCAGGACGTCATGGGTACTTAAGGGGTTAATATTAATAATAATAATACTAATGATAATAATATTAATGATATTACTACTACTAATAATAATAATTAATACTAATGATAATAATAATAATAATTAATAGTAATGATAATAATAATAAAAATGATAATAATAATAATAATAATTAATACTAATGATAATAATAGTCCAGGGAACGTGCCTTTACCCAGGTTGCACCTGCAGAACATCTCACAGGAAATGAAGCGGTTACTGTCTCTTTAATTGGGACATTTAACCCCATGAGTGCTGCACAGATAACGTGCTGTAGTTACGGTGTTTAGGAGGGGGATTGGGGGAATGGTCTCCTGGTGCCCGATACACGCGGCTCTATCGTCCATCCCCACTGACCCTCTACCCCTTCCCACCCTGGATCAGCCCAGCCCTAGCGCCCCCTCTGGCTTCTCACAGTACAGGCAGGGGTGAGGCCGGGGTGATCTGCAGGTTAATTTCAGGCTGCCGTTTCCCTGTACAAACAATGAGACAATCAGAGAGGAGCTCAGCGGCCGGAGGAGGAATGTGGCCCCCATGTCTGAGTCACATCTTCCAGAGATGCACTGAGGGTCCCCGGGGATCTGCAGGGTCAGAGAGTTAGGACAGGGCTGGACACACACAGCTATCTCACATATATACAGCTATACACAGCTATCTCACATATATACACAGCTATCTCACATATACACACAGATATCTCACATATATACACAGATATCTCACACACAGCTATCTCACATATATATACAGCTATCTCACATATATACACACAGATATCTTACATATACACACAGATATCTCACATATATACACAGCTATCTCACATATACACAGCTATCTCACACACAGGTACCTCACATATATACACAGCTATCTCACATATACACAGATATATCACATATACACAGATATATCACATATACACAGCTATCTCACATATATACAGCTATCTCACATATATACACACAGATATCTCACATATATATACAGCTATCTCACATATATACAGCTATCTCACATATATACACACAGATATCTCACATATATACACAGCTATCTCACATATACACAGCTATCTCACACACAGGTATCTCACATATATACACAGCTATCTGACATATATACAGCTATCTCACATATATACACACAGATATCTCACATATACACACAGATATCTCACATATATACACAGCTATCTCACATATACACAGCTATCTCACACACAGGTATCTCACATATATACACAGCTATCTCACATATACACAGATATATCACATATACACAGATATCTCACATATATACACAGCTATCTCACATATACACACAGCTATCTCACATATATACACAGCTATCTCTCACATATACACACCTATCTCACATATACACACAGCTATCTCACATATATACACAGCTATCTCACACACACAGCTATCTCACATATACACACAGATATCTCACATATACACACAGCTATCTCACATATATACACAGCTATCTCACATATACACAGCTATCTCACACACAGCTATCTCACATATATACACAGCTATCTCACATATACACAGCTATCTCACACATATATACACAGCTATCTCACACATATACACACAGCTATCTCACGTATACACAGCTATCTCACATATATACAGATATCTCACACCCAGCTATCTCACATATATACACAGCTATCTCACACATATACACAGCTATCTCACACATATACACACAGCTATCTCACATATACACACAGATATCTCACATATATACACAGCTATCTCACATATACACACAGATATCTCACATATATACACAGCTATCTCTCACATATACACAGCTATCTCACATATATACACAGCTATCTCACATATACACAGCTATCTCACACACAGCTATCTCACATATATACACAGCTATCTCACATATACACAGCTATCTCACACATATATACACAGCTATCTCACACATATACACACAGCTATCTCACATATACACAGCTATCTCACATATATACAGATATCTCACACCCAGCTATCTCACATATATACACAGCTATCTCACACATATACACAGCTATCTCACACATATACACACAGCTATCTCACATATACACACAGATATCTCACATATATACACAGCTATCTCACATATACACACAGATATGTCACATATATACACAGCTATCTCACACATATACACAGCTATCTCACATATACACAGCTATCTCACATATATACACAGCTATCTCATATATATACACAGCTATCTCACACACAGCTATCTCACATATACACACAGCTATCTCACATATACACACAGCTATCTCACATATATACACAGCTATCTCACATATACACAGCTATGTCACACATATATACACAGCTATCTCACACATACACACAGCTATCTCACATATACACAGCTATCTCACATATATACACAGCTATCTCACACACAGCTATCTCACATATACACACAGCTATCTCACATATATACACAGCTATCTCACATATACACAGCTATGTCACACATATATACACAGCTATCTCACATATACACACAGCTATCTCACATATACACACAGCTATCTCACACACAGGTATCTCACATATATACACAGCTATCTCACATATACACAGCTATCACACATACACACAGATATCTCACATATACACAGCTATCTCACATATATACACAGCTATCTCACATATACACACAGCTATCTCACATATATACACAGCTATCTCACATATATACACAGCTATCTCATATATACACACAGCTATCTCATATATACACACAGCTATCTCACATATATACACAGCTATCTCACATATATACACACAGCTATCTCATATATACACAGATATCTCACATATACACACAGATATCTCACATATACACACAGCTATCTCACACATATACACAGCTATCTCACATATATACACAGCTATCTCACATATACACACAGCTATCTCACACACAGGTATCTCACATATATACACAGCTATCTCACATATACACAGCTATCTCACACATACACACAGATATCTCACATATACACAGCTATCTCACATATATACACAGCTATCTCACATATACACAGGTATCTCACATATACACAGATATCTCACATATACACACAGCTATCTCATATATACACACAGCTATCTCATATATACACACAGCTATCTCACATATATACACAGCTATCTCACATATACACGCAGCTATCTCATATATAAACAGATATCTCACATATACACACAGATATCTCACATATATACACAGCTATCTCACATATACACACAGCTATCTCACATATACACAGCTATCTCACATATACACACAGCTATCTCACACATATACACAGCTATCTCACATATACACAGCTATCTCACATATACACACAGATATCTCACATATACACACAGCTATCTCACACATATACACAGCTATCTCACATATATACACAGCTATCTCACATATACACACAGCTATCTCACATATATACACAGCTATCTCACATATATACAGCTATCTCACATATACACACAGCTATCTCACATATACACAGCTATCTCACATATATACACAGCTATCTCACATATATACAGCTATCACATATACACAGCTATCTCACATATATACACAGCTATCTCACATATATACACAGCTATCTCACATATACACAGCTATCTCATATATACACACAGCTATCTCACACACAGCTATTTCACATATATATACACAGCTATCTCACATATATACACAGCTATCTCACACATATACACAGCTATCTCACATATATACACAGCTATCTCACATATACACAGCTATCTCACATGTACACACAGCTATCTCATACACACAGCTATCTCACATATATATATACACAGCTATCTCACATATATACACAGCTATCTCACATATACACAGCTATCTCATACACACAGCTATCTCACATATATACACAGCTATCTCACATATATACACAGATATCTCACACACAGCTATCTCACATATATACACAGCTATCTCACACACAGCTATCTCACATATACACACAGCTATCTCACATATATACACAGCTATCTCACATATACACACAGCTATCTCACATATATACACAGATATCTCACATATACACAGCTATCTCACATATACACAGCTATCTCACATATATACACAGCTATCTCACATATACACAGCTATCTCACATATATACTCAGCTATCTCATATATACACACAGCTATCTCACACACATATACACAGCTATCTCACACACAGCTATCTCACATATACACAGCTATCTCACATATACACAGCTATCTCACATATATACACAGCTATCTCACATACACACAGCTATCTCACATATACACACAACTATCTCACATATACACAGCTATCTCACATGTACACACAGCTATCTCACACACAGCTATCTCACATATATACACAGATATCTCACATATACACACAGATATCTCACACACAGCTATCTCACATATATACACAGCTATCTCACACACAGCTATCTGACATATATACAGCTATGTCACATATATACACACAGCTATCTCACATATACACACAGCTATCTCACATATATACACAGATATCTCACATATACACACAACTATCTCACACACAGCTATCTCACATATATACACAGCTATCTCACACACAGCTATCTCACATATATACACAGCTATCTCACATATATACACAGCTATCTCACACATATACACAGCTATCTCACATATACACACAGCTATCTCACATATACACAGATATCTCACATATACACACAGCTATCTCACATATACACAGCTATCTCACATATATACACAGCTATCTCACACACAGCTATCTCACATATACACACATCTATCTCACATATATACACAACTATCTCACATATACACACAGCTATCTCACATATATACACAACTATCTCACACATACAGACAGCTATCTCACACACAGCTATCTCACATATATACACAGATATCTCACACACAAGCTATCTCACATACACACAGCTATCTCACATATACACACAGCTATCTCACATACACACACACAGCTATCTCACATATATACACAGCTATCTCACATATACACACAGCTATCTCACATATATACAGCTATCTCACATATATACACAGCTATCTCACATATATACACAGATATCTCACATATATACACACAGCTATCTCACACACAGCTATCTCACATATATACACAGCTATCTCACATATATACACAGCTATCTCACATGTACACACAGCTATCTCACATATATACACAGCTATCTCACATATACACAGCTATCTCACATATATACACAGCTATCTCACATATACACAGCTATCTCACATTTATACACAGTTATCTCACATATACACAGCTATCTCACATGTACACACAGCTATCTCACACACAGCTATCTCACACATACACACAGCTATCTCACATATATACACAGCTATCTCACATATATACACAGCTCTCTCACATATACACAGCTATCTCACATATATACACAGCTATCTCACATATATACACAGATATCTCACATATACACACAGCTATCTCACATATACACAGCTATCTCACATATACACACAGCTATCTCACATATACACAGCTATCTCACATGTACACACAGCTATCTCACACACAGCTATCTCACATATATACACAGATATCTCACATATACACACACAG
This sequence comes from Rhinophrynus dorsalis, assembly GCA_037306005.1. Classification (NCBI taxonomy): domain Eukaryota; kingdom Metazoa; phylum Chordata; class Amphibia; order Anura; family Rhinophrynidae; genus Rhinophrynus; species Rhinophrynus dorsalis. The sequence goes on along the minus strand of CM074727.1, from coordinate 190,425,863 downwards.
ATATCTCACACACAGGTATCTCACATATATACACAGCTATCTCACATATATACAGCTATCTCACATATATACACAGATATCTCACACACAGCTATCTCACATATATACACAGCTATCTCACATATATACAGCTATCTCAGATATATACACAGATATCTCACACACAGCTATCTCACATATATACACAGCTATCTCACATATATACAGCTATCTCACATATATACACAGATATCTCACACACAGCTATCTCACATATATACACAGATATCTCACATATACACACAACTATCTCACACACAGCTATCTCACATATATACACAGCTATCTCACACACAGCTATCTCACATATATACACAGCTATCTCACATATATACACAGCTATCTCACACATATACACAGCTATCTCACATATACACACAGCTATCTCACATATACACAGCTATCTCACATATATACACAGCTATCTCACACACAGCTATCTCACATATACACACAGCTATCTCACATATATACACAACTATCTCACACATACACACAGCTATCTCACACACAGCTATCTCACATATATACACAGATCTCTCTCTCCCAAATATATATATATCTCACACCCACACACACACACACACGCACACACACAAACACAAACACACACACACACACACACACACACACAGCTCTCTTACACAGTCACAGCTGTCAGATTAGGACTATTTCACACATGGTGAGGCGTGGTCTGCTGATGACCCCAGTCTGATGTCAGTAAGTGTCCTGTTCAGAGGTGAAGGGGACAGTCACTGGTGTGTGCAGGGACCAGTTTGTGTCCTGTCCAGAAAAGTTAGGGTGAGTGGGCACTGACGTGGTCTGGTAACTGCCAGTTGTGTGTGTAAGCCAAGCTGTGCCAGGTGCAGCCACTGGAGTCTCCTGATGTCCTCATGACAAGGTTGGGGGCTGTAAAGCTAAACTACGGTGGCTACGGCCCAGGAATAAGGAAACGTGACTTGTAGCGCCATCGAGAGGCCACTAAAGTTGTAGACACTTTACCTTGTTCATTCTCGATGGGTGCTTGTCACAATATTTGTTTCTGAGGAAGAAGGAAAGTGACTGGATGGTCTCTTGGGATGCCTTCTCTAAACCCTGTGTCAGGACGACATGGTACAAAGAAACTTCATGCCAACCCTCACCTGGTGACTGTGCAGTGGGCTGTGTGCCCCACTCCTGCCCCTGTTGGCACTGTGTTCAGGTGTCAGAGTAGACCTCAAATGGACTGTGATATTAAGTGTCACCCCGCCAATCTGTACAGCTTCACCAGTATAAAGAGGAGAATAGTACAAATGTGACCCTTTTAGATTTTGCCCGTTTATTTGCCTGTAGATGTTGTTCTCTGTCTGTGTTCTGTGACCCCTCCTCTAATAAAATGTGAGACTCCACCTGTGTTTGTGGGAGAGGCTGAAGGACTATTTAAGCCTCAGTCAGCCCCTCCCCTTTCAGCTCACATTCAGTTTTCGTCTCGTGCATGATAGAGTGGAGTCAGTACTACCGAGTCTAATGTCCAGCACTGCGGTACCATCAACGTTTAGTACATAACATCGATTCAGATCCCCCATCTCCTGAGTCCTTGCCTCCCTCACTCTCCTTCCCCGGTCCTTCCAGTATCCAGCCGCACGCCTCTTTTATTTCCCCACTGTAATGCAGCATCCCCAGATTCCTTCCACCGTTCCTTCTCATCCTTTCGGTGACACTATTCAGTCTCTCATGATCTGACATGGACTTCACCCTCACGTCTTGGATTTGGTTTTACCAACTTCATGTTATGTTTCATCAGGAATTAGCCAGCACAGTGATGCGCATTCATCCCTTCCTACCCCTGTTCCTCCCCCAGCACCCCCTCCATTACACTCCTAGATATATCCATTGCAAGAGGATGGCCTCTCCGGTAAGCCTCCTCAAATTCCGGTCCTGTGCTTTTTTTGCCGCTGTGCATCAGCAAATTTGGTAATTTTATCTACGCATTTTGTCTTTGGTCTTCTTCTTGGGCATTTAGTACCTAGTGGAACCCATTCCAAAATGAGTCTGGTCCATCTACCATCAGGTCTTCTTACTATGTGTCCTGCTGTTTTCCATTTCAGGAAATTTACGCTTTCAGTTACATCACAGACCTTTGTTTGGTGGTGAACCCACGTACACTTTTTTGGTCTCTTTTTGTTATTTTTAGAATTCACCTCTCTATACGTCTCTAACCTTTTGTGTCTTTGTATGGCATTGACATTCAGTGTCTGTGTATCACAGCCATATGTAAGGACTGGGAGGTCAGATAGATCAAAAACCTTTCACCTGAGGCAGAGTGGTAAGATTTGTCTGAAAGATGTATTACTAAGTTTTCCAAAAGCTTACCATCCCAATTTTATTTGTCCCTCCATTTCCACCATGGTGTTTCCATCTGCTGATACTTCCTATCCAAGATAAACATACTTGTCCACTTACTCTAATCCTAGTCCATCTGCTGTGATTTTCCTCGGTACGGGACTTGTGTTAAACATGACTTGTGTTTTGTTACTATTCGTCTTCAGACCAAAATGTCTACTTTCCTGTTGTATCTCTTCAATGCGTTCTTGCAGTTCTTCAGGACTACAGGCCAAGAGTGTGATATCACCTGCTAAACATAAGTGATGTACATAGTCTCCACTTATCTTAAGTCCTTTTTTGTCCCAATTTAGTTTGTGGAAAATTTCTTCTAAACAAATAAAATAGTATTGAGGAGATTGTGTCTCCTTGACGGACACCTTTTTATATGTCGATCTGGACTTTACCATTGTTTACTTGTATCGATGCAGTTGCATTTTCATATACTGATTGCGGGATATTGATGTCAGGTCTGTCTATTCCTTGCTTGATCAGGGCATCGATTACTGCTTGCTTTTTCATAAAGGCCTTTTCGTAGTCAATGAAGTCTATGTATAATGGAAGGTTGTAGTCACTATGTCGCTTTATAACTTGTTTCACTCTCTGGATGTGGTCCATTGTACTGAAACCGCTCCTGAGGCCTGCTTGTACTTTAGGTTGTGCCTCATTAAAGGGATGGTAATACTTCATTTTATCTTTATTTTATTTTGTAGGCATTGAAAAATCATGAACGATATGTCTTATCTCTCAAACCTTTATGGTTTAAGAGATATTCACAAGCAAAGTTTCCCCTCCTGCCCCTTTTACCTAGTGTAAGCCATCTCTTCTCAGATGTGGAATCCAGTCCATAGACCAGACAGATAACAGAAGGGGACAATCTTCTTCCTATGAGAACAATGAAATCCCTGCCCCCCTTTTACCTAGTGTAAGCCATCTCTTCTCAGATGTGGAATCCAGTCCATAGACCAGACAGATAACAGCAGGGGACAATCTTCTTCCTATGAGAACAATGAAAGCCCTGTCCCTTTTACCTAGTGTAAGCCATCTCTTCTCAGATGTGGAATCCAGTCCATAGACCAGACAGATAACAGAAGGGGACAATCTTCTTCCTATGAGAACAATGAAAGCCCTGCCCCCCTTTTACCTAGTGTAAGCCATCTCTTCTCAGATGTGGAATCCAGTCCATAGACCAGACAGATAGCAGCAGGGGACAATCTTCTTCCTATGAGAACAATGAAATCCCTGCCCCCCTTTTACCTAGTGTAAGCCATCTCTTCTCAGATGTGGAATCCAGTCCATAGACCAGACAGATAACAGAAGGGGACAATCTTCTTCCTATGAAAACAATGAAAGCCCTGCCCCCCTTGACAAGTTTTTCAGCTTTTTCCCTTATCTTAATTGAAGATTGTCCCTCTCTGCAGTCTACCTGGGCACCTCCCTTCTGATCTGGCTGAGAAGTGTTACATCAGTAATGGGGGCAGGAAGGGGATACTTTGTCATTGAATTACTCTTGAACTACAACTCTGACAGAATTGATATAATACTCTCCAAAGTCCAAATACTATGATGATTAATTAGAGCTGCATTTATTATGAAACATTACTGTCCCTTTAAGTATTGTGTCCATTGTTCTTTCACCTTTGTGAAGACCTTGCAGACCACTGGCAGTAGGCTTATTGGTCAGTAGTTTAGATTCGCCTTATCACCATCTTTGTGTAGTAGGATGACTTCTGCATTTTCTAATGTTTCACGAACTTTGCCGACTAGTAGGCATGTTGAGAATAGTTTTGCTAGGATTTCAATAAATGTTGACCTACGGCTTTCATTATGTCAATAGTGACTTTAGCAGGTCCAGCTACTTTTCCATTTATCATTGATTTCATAGCAGTTTGTACTTCTTCTACCAAGATTTCTGGCACAGAATCAGCCTCTTGCGCTGCATTCAGTTGTCCTTCATCCTTATAAAGGTCTGAATACAGTTCTTCCACTCATTTTAGTATTTGTTGTTGAGTGTTTGCTGTTGTACCATCATCAAGCTTTAATGCAAACATTTGGCTCCTATGTGTGGCCATCTTTTGTTTTGCTTTCTTTAACCCATTATTGTTACACTACCTTGTTTCCAGCTCTGCCGCTTCAGCGACGCTCAGCGTCTTTCCATGCAACATCTGCAGGCAAGAGGCTTCAAGCATGCTGCAGGCCTCTGTTTTATGTGTGTTTGTTTCCTGTAGTCTCCTCCTACCTACTTCCTCCCGCTAGCTGCTCCTCCTACCTACTTACTGTGGAGGGGTTTAAAGGGCCTGACTCAGTCACCCTTACGTTGTTCTGAGCAGGTCATTTTCTGGTATTCCTGATTCCTGTGTATGATCCGGCCTGTCTGTCCATCCATTCTGGTGTGGACCTGTAGCTCTGTCTGACTATTCTCCTTGGTGTTTCGATTTGGCTCAGATATCCTTTCTGGTGCAAACCTGTGGCTCTGGCTGACTACCCGCTCCGTGTATGACCTAGGCTTGTCTGACTATTCTATCTGGTGTTGACCTGGGGCTCTATCCATTGCACATCCATCATTCCATCATTTCAGTGGATATCCTATCTGGTGCAAACATGTGGCTCTGGCTGACTACCCGCTCCGTGTATGACCTAGGCTTGTCTGACTACCCACTCTGGTGTTGACCTGGGGCTCTATCCATTGCACATCCAGCATTCCATCTCTTCAGTGGATATCCTTTCTGGTGCAAACCTGTGGCTCTGGCTGACTACCTGCTCCGTGTATGACCTAGGCTTGTCTGACTACCCACTCTGGTGTTGACCTGAGGCTCTATCAACTGCGCATCCATCATTCCATCATTTCAGTGGATATCCTATCTGGTGCAAACCTGTAGCTCTGGCTGACTACCCGCTCCGTGTATGACCTAGGCTTGTCTGACTACCCACTCTGGTGTTGACCTGAGGCTCTATCCACTGCGCATCCAGCATTCCATCTCTTCAGTGGATATCCTATCTGGTGCAAACCTGTGGCTCTGGCTGACTACCCGCTCCGTGTATGACTTTGGCTCATCTGACTATCCTATCTGGTGCTTACTAGAAGGCTCTGTCTGTTCGCTCAGTTTGTTGGTTCCGTTATTCAGACATCCTTCCTAGTACTGACCTGGGGCTCTGTCAGACTCCTAGCTACTGACTGCAGGCTGAATCAGTATCTCTTGGGCGTTACCTTACCACGAGACTCCAGTGGGCTGAGGCCTAGTCTCGGACAGTGTGGTGCAGAGATTGGGAGACTGCTATTCCTGATACAGTACTCGCCGTTTCAACCACCCACTGTGTGTATATTTATATATTGCATTACTGTCATTATTCTCATAATAAAGGTTCTATTAACTATACCGTCTGACTCCTGGATTTGCTTGCCAACCGTAACAATTATTTTCTTCCTGTGTCCTTTTGATGAGCTCAACATTGAAAAGCGCTTTCTTATGGTCTTGCACATTTGTACGTGTTTTACCCTGTTTCTAATACTATCATTTTACTTTAATTCTCATTGCTTTTTTATCATGACAGCTGTTTATTTTGATGTTCTGGTTGGTTATTGTGTATCACAGTAGGTGCCAGAGCGTGGACAGTGTGTGTGATAGTACCTATAACCTTTTCATTGCTGGTTGAAATGTCTGGAAGGTCTTGCAGCACACTGGAGTGATTGGACAGTGCTAACCCCAAATCCTTATGAGTTTTCATTAGCTGGTTAGAGTCCATCTTCAGTTTGAGGATTGGTCATTTTCCTTTCTTTCTTGCAGTGAGTTTTGGCTTTTGCTTTCACTAGAAGATGGTCACTTCGAATGTTAAAATGATTTAAGATTGGAGTAGTCAGCGAGTATTGTTTTATTATTTGTAAGTATGAAGTCAATTTCACTTGTATTACCATTAGGCCTTTTCCATGTCCATTTTCTCTGGGTGCTTTTTCATGTAGAATGAAGTTATAATGGGAGAGATCTCAATGAGATATTTGATAAGATACAAAATTGTGAAAAATCGATCTGACCAAATGAAACTGGAAAAAGACAACTGAGGCAATCATCTGATCGATATGTATAGATCAGCATTCACCCCTTCCTACCCCTGTCCTGTTCATCCTGCAGCACCCTCCTTCTACTCTCCTATACTGCAGTGTCCTGCTGGGGGGTGAAGGCAGAAGTCACACCCCAGGTTGGGGGTTCTGAAGGAGAACCACAGTTTGGAGTCACACCCCAGGTTGGGGGTTCTGATGGTGAACCCCAGTTTGGTGTCACAGCCCAGGTTAGGGGTTCTGATGGTGAACCCCAGTTTGGTGTCACAGCCCAGGTTGGGTTTCTGATAGTGAACCCCAGTTTGGTGTCACAGCCCAGGTTGGGTTTCTGATGGTGAACCCCAGTTTGGTGTCACAGCCCAGGTTGGGGTTCTGATGGTGAACCCCAGTTTGGTGTCACAGCCCAGGTTGGGTTTCTGATGGTGAACCCCAGTTTGGTGTCACAGCCCAGGTTGGGGCTCTGATGGTGAACCCCAGTTTGGTATCACAGCCCAGGTTGGGGGTTCTGATAGTGAACCCCAGCTTGGTGTCACAGCCCAGGTTGGGGGTTTTGATGGTGAACCCCAGTTTGGTGTCACAGCCCTGATTGGCGGTTCTGATGGTGAACCCCAGTTTGGTGTCACAGCCCAGATTGGGGGTTCTGAAGGAGAACCCCAGTTTGGTGTCACAGCCCAGGTTGGGGGTTCTGAAGGAGAACCCCAGTTTGGTGTCACATGCCAGGTTAGGGGTTCTGATGGTGAACCCCATCTTGGTGTCACAGCCCAGGTTGGGGGTTCTGAAGGAGAACCCCAGTTTGGTGTCACAGCCCAGGTTGAGGGTTCTGATGGTGAACCCCAGCTTGGTGTCACAGCCCAGGTTAGGGGTTCTGATGGTGAACCCCAGTTTGGTGTCACAGCCCAGGTTGGGGGTTCTGAAGAAGAACCCCAGTTTGGTGTCACAGCCCAGGTTAGGGGTTCTGATGGTGAACCCCAGCTTGGTGTCACAGCCCAGGTCGGGGGTTCTGATGGAGAACCCCAGTTTGGTGTCACAGCTCAGGTTGAGGGTTCTGATGGTGAACCCCAGCTTGGTGTCACAGCCCAGGTTGGGGGTTCTGAAGAAGAACCCCAGTTTGGTGTCACATGCCAGGTTGGGGGTTCTGAAGGAGAACCCCAGTTTGGTGTCACATGCCAGGTTAGGGGTTCTGAAGGAGAACCCCAGTTTGGTGTCACATGCCAGGTTGGGGGTTCTGAAGGAGAACCCCAGTTTGGTGTCACATGCCAGGTTAGGGGTTCTGATGGTGAACCCCAGTTTGGTGTCACAGCCCAGATTGGGGGTTCTGATGGTGAACCCCAGTTTGGTGTCACAGCCCAGGTTGGGGTTCTGATGGTGAACCCCAGTTTGGTGTCACAGCCCAGGTTGGGGGTTCTGATGGTGAACCCCAGTTTGGTGTCACAGCCCAGATTGGGGGTTCTGATGGTGAACCCCAGTTTGGTGTCACAGCCCAGGCTGGGGTTCTGATAGTGAACCCCAGTTTGGTGTCACAGCCCAGGTTGGGGGCTCTGATGGTGAACCCCAGTTTGGTGTCACAGCCCAGATTGGGGGTTCTGATGGTGAACCCCAGTTTGGTGTCACAGCCCAGGTTGGGGTTCTGATAGTGAACCCCAGTTTGGTGTCACAGCCCAGATTGGGGGCTCTGATGGTGAACCCCAGTTTGGTGTCACAGCCCAGATTGGTGGTTCTGATGGTGAACCACAGTTTGGTGTCACAGCCCAGGTTGGCGTTCTGATAGTGAACCCCAGTTTGGTGTCACAGCTCAGGTTGGGGGTTCTGATGGTGAACCCCAGTTTGGTGTCACAGCCCAGATTGGGGGTTCTGATGGTGAACCCCAGTTTGGTGTCACAGCCCAGGTTGGGGTTCTGATAGTGAACCCCAGTTTGGTGTCACAGCCCAGATTGGGGGTTCTGATGGTGAACCCCAGTTTGGTGTCACAGCTCAGGTTGGGGGCTCTGATGGTGAACCCCAGTTTGGTGTCACAGCCCAGATTGGGGGTTCTGATGGTGAACCCCAGTTTGGTGTCACAGCCCAGGTTGGGGTTCTGATAGTGAACCCCAGTTTGGTGTCACAGCCCAGATTGGGGGTTCTGATGGTGAACCCCAGTTTGGTGTCACAGCCCAGGTTGGGGTTCTGATAGTGAACCCCAGTTTGGTGTCACAGCTCAGGTTGGGGGCTCTGATGGTGAACCCCAGTTTGATGTCACAGCCCAGGTTGGGGTTCTGATGGTGAACCCCAGTTTGATGTCACAGCCCAGGTTGGGTTTCTGATAGTGAACCCCAGTTTGGTGTCATAGCCCAGGTTGGGTTTCTGATAGTGAACCCCAGTTTGGTGTCACAGCCCAGGTTGGGTTTCTGATAGTGAACCCCAGTTTGGTGTCATAGCCCAGGTTGGGTTTCTGATAGTGAACCCCAGTTTGGTGTCACAGCCCAGATTGGGGGTTCTGATGGTGAACCCCAGTTTGGTGTCACAGCCCAGATTGGTGGTTCTGATGGTGAACCCCAGTTTGGTGTCACAGCCCAGGTTGGGGTTCTGATAGTGAACCCCAGTTTGGTGTCACAGCCCAGATTGGGGGTTCTGATGGTGAACCCCAGTTTGGTGTCACAGCCCAGGTTGGGGGTTCTGATGGTGAACCCCAGTTTGGTGTCACAGCCCAGGTTGGGGTTCTGATAGTGAACCCCAGTTTGGTGTCACAGCTCAGGTTGGGGGCTCTGATGGTGAACCCCAGTTTGATGTCACAGCCCAGGTTGGGGTTCTGATGGTGAACCCCAGTTTGATGTCACAGCCCAGGTTGGGTTTCTGATAGTGAACCCCAGTTTGGTGTCATAGCCCAGGTTGGGTTTCTGATAGTGAACCCCAGTTTGGTGTCACAGCCCAGGTTGGGTTTCTGATAGTGAACCCCAGTTTGGTGTCACAGCCCAGGTTGGGTTTCTGATAGTGAACCCCAGTTTGGTGTCATAGCCCAGGTTGGGTTTCTGATAGTGAACCCCAGTTTGGTGTCACAGCCCAGGTTGGGGTTCTGATAGTGAACCCCAGTTTGGTGTCACAGCCCTGATTGGCGGTTCTGATAGTGAACCCCAGTTTGGTGTCAGTGTCCTGATTGGCGGTTCTGATAGTGAACCCCAGTTTGGTGTTACAGCCCAGGTTGGGTTTCTGATAGTGAACCCCAGTTTGGTGTCATAGCCCAGGTTGGGTTTCTGATAGTGAACCCCAGTTTGGTGTCACAGCCCAGGTTGGGTTTCTGATAGTGAACCCCAGTTTGGTGTCATAGCCCAGGTTGGGTTTCTGATAGTGAACCCCAGTTTGGTGTCACAGCCCAGGTTGAGTTTCTGATAGTGAACCCCAGTTTGGTGTCATAGCCCAGGTTAGGGGTTCTGATGGTGAACCCCAGTTTGGTGTCACAGCCCAGGTTGGGGGTTCTGATGGTGAACCCCAGTTTGGTGTCACAGCCCAGGTTGGGTTTCTGATAGTGAACCCCAGTTTGGTGTCAGTGTCCTGCTCGTGACTTTGTCCATCATGTCAGGATTTATATTTAGCCGCAGTGAATGGAGCCAGGAATATGACAATAGAGGGGAAGAGGCCGTATGTCCCCTGTGACCCGTCCATCTCTCCAGAACCTGCTGGTTTCTGAGTCGCTTGGCTGTCGGACACAATAGTAGGAAAGAAATGAGGGGTCAGCGGACTATGAGATTAATCACTACTGTATCACTATCCGGGTGATACACAAAGGAGAAATGGAGACAATAGGAACATGCACAAATAGGAGTCTGGAGCAAACCAACACTATGATAGAGGGGACACAGGTATTCTCACTGATTTAAAGTGATAGTATTTGAGCCATGGAGAGTGTTATTTCGGTACTGTCAGAGTTGTAGTGCAAGAGTAATTGAATGATAAATTATCCCCCTCTCGCCCCTTTTACCTAGTGTAACACTGTTCACCTCAGATGTGGAATCCAGTCCACAGACCAGACAGATAACAGCAGGGGACAATCTTCTTCCTATGAGAACAATGAAAGCCCTGCCCCCGTTGACAAGTTTTTCAGGTTTTCCCCTTATCTTAATTGAAGATTGTCCCTCTCTGCAGTCTACCTGGGCACCTCCCTTCTGATCTGGCTGAGCAGTGTTACATCAGTAAAAGGGGCGGGAGGGGGATACTTTGTCATTGAATTACTCTTGAACTACAACTCTGACAGAATTGAAATAACACTCTCCAAAGTCCAAATACTATGATGATTAATTAGAGCTGCTTTTATTATGAAACATTACTGTCCCTTTAAGCCTCTGAATGCTAAAAACGACCCCAGAGCAGAGAGGCGCGCTGTATCCCTCACTGCCGCTCTTCTTCTTTTAAATTCCATTTAATTTAACAGGTGGGAGTTTCCATTTAACTCCTGTCACTAAGTTTGGCTCATTCCACATTTCCCTGTAAGAGGCCGCTCGCTCCACATTTCCCTGTAAGAGGCCGCTCATTCCACATTTCCCTGTAAGAGGCCGCTCATTCCACATTTCCCTGTAAGAGGCCGCTCGCTCCACATTTCCCTGTAAGAGGCCGCTCGCTCCACATTTCCCTGTAAGAGGCCGCTCGCTCCACATTTCCCTGTAAGGAGGGGCCATGCACACCCCACATTTCCCTGTAAGAAGCCGCTCACTCCACATTTCCCTGTAAGAGGCCGCTCACTCCACATTTCCCTGTAAGAGGCCGCTCACTCCACATTTCCCTGTAAGAGGCCGCGTGTAATGGTTTGTTCGACACACAGACACAGTGGTTTAGGATAAAAACACAAGTTTTATTGAAATCACAATAAATAAAGAACCCTCACTGGTCCTGTAGTATACAGGCAGTGTAATACAGACAATATAAATGCCCACACAGGTCCAGTACAACCATAAAGTACATAGCAGTCTATACTGACACAGGTCAGGCAGAATATGTTGGTTTCCCAGGACTAAGGTACAGCAAGAGTTAAAGTTCCTCAAGGAGTATAAACAGTCCCATGTGTTTAAAGTTCTGTGATCGCTCTTCCCATATAGAGACCTTCTGGATGCTTAATGCTAGCAGAACAAACGTGACCTGCAGAGCACAACAGGAATAGTGTGTAGAGAGCACTGCCGGAGCAGTAACGGAGACTGACACAGGCACACTGCCGGAGCAGTAACGGAGACTGACACAGGCACACTGCCGGAGCAGTAACGGAGACTAGACCAATGACTCACTGCTGGAGCAGTAACGGAGGCAAATACTTGCACTCTGCCGGAGCAGTAATGGGGGGACAAACCAATGGCACACTGCCGGAGCAGTAACGGAGACTGACACAGGCACACTGCCTGAACAGTAACGGAGACTGACACAGGCACACTGCCGGAGCAGTAACGGAGACTGACACAGGCACACTGCCGGAGCAGTAACGGAGACTGACACAGGCACACTGCCGGAGCAGTAACGGAGACTGACACAGGCACACTGCCTGAACAGTAACGGAGACTGACACAGGCACACTGCCTGAACAGTAACGGAGACTGACACAGGCACACTGCCGGAGCAGTAATGGAGACTGACACAGGCACACTGCCGGAGCAGTAACGGAGACTGACACAGGCACACTACCGAAGCAGTAACGGAAACTAGACCAGTGATTCATTGCCGTAGCAGTAACGGAGGCAGACACTTGTACTCTGCAGGAGCAGTAACGGAGGACTAGCCAATGGCACACTACCGGAGCAGTAACGGAGGACTAGGCCAAAGGCACACTACCGGAGCAGTAACGGAGGCGGACACTTGCAACCTGCAGGAGCAGTAACGGAGGACTAGGCCAAAGGCACACTGCCGGAGCAGTAACGGAAACTGACTCTCGCACTCTGTGAGCAAATGGGAACCGGATAGCCTGGAGAATGAGAATGTCGCCAAGGCGACAATAAGCTGTCAGAAGCAGGAACGCCAACCAAGCCGGGTCGAATCACGAAGCAGGAACGTCAGCCAAGCCGGGTCGATACACAGGAAACAGGAACGTCAGCCAAGCCGGGTCGATACACAGGAGCAGGAACATCAGCCAGGCCGGATTGGTACACAGGAAACAGGAACATCAGCCAGGCCGGATCGGTACACAGGAAACAGGAACGTTAGCCAAGCCGGGTCAGTACACAGGAGCAGGAACGTCAGCCAGGCTGGGGCGGTACACAGGAGCAGGCACTCTGAAGAATAGTCAAGCAATCCGGGTCTGTACACAGGCCTTGCGCTCCACATTTCCCTGTAAGAAGGGGCCGCGTGCTGCACATTTCCCAGTAAGAAGGGGCCGCGTGCTCCACATTTCCCTGTAAGAAGGGGCCGCGCGCTCCACATTTCCCCGTAAGAAGGGGCCGCGCGCTCCACATTTCCACGTAAGAAGGGGCCACGCGCTCTACATTAACCTGTAAGGAGGGTATCACAGTTCCTGTGATCCTCCTCTGTCACTCTCACTTGTGGTAGGCTCTGATTTGCTGAGTTGGTTTGGCCCGCCCCTGGTGACCTTTTTATGCCTGGCCGTGACACCTGTCAGGTGCCCTTTCGTGGTGTTTCTGAGCCAGTATTGCTGTTGCTGAGTTCCTGTGTTTCGGATTCCTGTGTACCGATTTGGCCTGTTCTGACTATGCTTCTGTGTTCCTGCTCGTGATTGATCCGGCTTGTCTGAGAACCACCTCCGTGATCTGACCCAGCTTGGCTGACGTTCCTGTTCGTTATTGACCCGGCTTGTCTGAGTACCACCTCTGTGATCTGACCCAGCTTGGCTGACGTTCCTGTTCGTGACTGACCCAGCTTGTCTGAGAACCACCTCTGTGATCTGACCCAGCTTGGCTGACGTTCCTGTTCGTGACTGACCCAGCTTGTCTGAGAACCACCTCTGTGATCTGACCCGGCTTGGCTGACGTTCCTGTTCGTGATTGACCCAGCTTGTCTGAGTACCACCTACGTGATCTGACCCGGCTTGGCTGACGTTCCTGTTCGTGACTGACCCAGCTTGTCTGAGAACCACCTCTGTGATCTGACCCGGCTTGGCTGACGTTCCTGTTCTCTGTTAGTAGTACATGGTTGCGGTACTCTGTTAGTAGTACATGATAGTACATGGTAGTGGTACTCTGTTAGTAGTAAATGGTAGTGGTAGTCTTTTAGTAGTACATGGTACTCTGTTAGTAGTACATGGTAGCGGTACTCTGTTGGCGGTACTCTGTTAGTAGTACATGGTAGTGGTACTCTGTTGGCGGTACTCTGTTAGTAGTACATGGTAGCGGTACTCTGTTAGTAGTACATGGTAGCGGTACTCTGTTAGTAGTACATGGTAGCGGTACTCTGTTAGTAGTACATGTTAGCGGTACTGTGTTAGTAGTACATGTTAGCTGTACTCTGTTAGTAGTACATGGTAGCGGTACTCTGTTGGCGGTACTCTGTTAGTAGTACATGGTAGCGGTACTCTGTTAGTAGTACATGTTAGCGGTACTCTGTTAGTAGTACATGTTAGCGGTACTCTGTTAGTAGTACATGGTAGTGGTACTCTGTTGGCGGTACTCTGTTAGTAGTACATGGTAGCGGTACTCTGTTAGTAGTACATGGTAGTGGTACTCTGTTAGTAGTACATGGTAGTGGTACTCTGTTAGTAGTACATGGTAGCGGTACTCTGTTAGTAGTAAATGGTAGTGGTACTCTGTTAGTAGTACATGGTAGCGGTACTCTGTTGGCGGTACTCTGTTAGTAGTACATGGTTGCGGTACTCTGTTA
>CM074727.1:190359267-190411430 GCA_037306005.1 Rhinophrynus dorsalis | reverse complement strand
TTTCCCTTCCTATCCTCAGCTCTCCCTGGCTAAGACTGAGCCGAACTCGATGGTCAGGTGCTATACAGCACCTGACCACGGGTTCTGGCCAGCCAATCAGTGTAATGCCAGCAGCCAACATGGCTGCTGGCATTACACCGATGTCAGAGCCTCCCTGCACGTTTATTGGCTGCGCAGCAGCCGCAAAACGTGCGGGGAGGAGACCCGAACATGGCGGGCGAGCACATGCGGTACTCGTACGAGTACCGCCATGTGCCGAGCAGAGCGATGCTCGAGCCGATCCGAGCATCGGCCGAGCATGCTCGCTCAACACTAGTATTTATTAGGTTGGTATGTATGATAGGTAATTATTACGTTGGTATGTAAGGTAGGTCATTATTAGGTTGGTATGTATGGTAGGTAATTATTAGGCTGGTATATAAGGTAGGTAATTATTAGGTTGGTATGTAGGGTAGGTCATTATTAGCTTGGTATGTGAGGTAGATAATTATTAGGGTGGTATGTGAAGTAGTTAATTAGGTTGGTATATAAGGTTCATAGTTATTAGGCAGGTATGTACGATAGGTAATTATTAGGCTGGTATGTACGGTAGGTAATTATTAGCCTGGTATGTAAGGTAGGTAATTATTAGGTTGGTATGTACGGTAGGTAATTATTAGGCTGTGTTGTAAGGTAGGTAATTATTAGGTTGGTATGTGTGGTAGGTAATTATTACGCTGTGTTGTAAGGTAGGTAATTATTAGGCTGGTATGTAAGGTAGGTAATTATTAGGTCGGTATGTGTGGTAAGCAATTATTAGCTTGGTATGTATCGTAGGTAATTATTAGGCTGTGTTGTAAGGTAGGTAATTATTAGGTTGGTATGTAAGGTAGGTAATTAGTAGGTTGGTATGTATGGTAGGTAATAATTAGGCTGGTATGTAAGGTAGCTAATTATTAGGTGGTATGTAAGGTAGGTAATTAGTAGGTTGGTATGTATGGTAGGTAATTATTAGGCTGTGTTATAAGGTAGGTAATTATTAGGTTGGTATGTAAGGTAGGTAATTAGTAGGCTGGTATGTAAGGTAGGTAATTATTAGGCTGTGTTGTAAAGTAGGTAATTATTAGGCTGGTATGTAAGGTAGGTAATTATTAGGTGTGTTGTAAAATAGGTAATTATTAGGTTGGTATATATGGTAGGCAATTATTAGGTTGTTATGTAAGGCGGATAATTATTAGGCTGTGTTGTAAGGTAGGTAGGTAATTATTATCACTCAGTTTTATTCCTATTTCTGTTT
This sequence comes from Rhinophrynus dorsalis, assembly GCA_037306005.1. Taxonomy (NCBI): domain Eukaryota; kingdom Metazoa; phylum Chordata; class Amphibia; order Anura; family Rhinophrynidae; genus Rhinophrynus; species Rhinophrynus dorsalis. Next base: position 190,410,154 of record CM074727.1, on the reverse strand, counting down.
CAGTTAATGATTGTTTCAACCTGCATATTAGATTGACGATCATTAGCACCTGTTTGGTATAAATGTTTAATTATACACCTGACTAGATGCCTACAGAACCCTGACTGTGTGCAGGTGTACCTAGACGAGTTGATGCTGTTTTGAAGGCAAAGGGTGGTCACACCAAATATTGATTGGATTTAGAGTTTTATCTTATTCACTCACTATGCATTTTGCTAACTGATAAATATAAACTATTAACATATCTTATTTTGGAAAGCATTTTTATTTTACAGCATTTTTTCACACCTAAGACTTTTGCACAGTATTGTTTGTAAGGTAGGTAATTATTAGATTGATAGGTAAGTATGTAATAATTAGGTAGGTATGTAAGCTAAGTAATTATTAGATTGATAGGTAAGGTGGGTAATAATTAGGCCGGTATGTAAGGTAAGTACTAGTAGGTTGGTTTGTAAGGTAGGTAATTATTAGATTGATAGGTAAGGTATGTAATAATTAGGTAGGTATGTAAGCTAAGTAATTATTAGATTGATAGGTAAGGTGGGTAATAATTAGGCCGGTATGTAAGGTAAGTACTAGTAGGTTGGTTTGTAAGGTAGGTAATTATTTGATTGATATGTAAGGTATGTAATAATTAGGTTGGTATGTAAGCTAAGTAATTATTAGATTGATAGGTAAGCTGGGTAATAATTAGGCCGGTATGTAAGGTAAGTAATAGTAGGTTGGTTTGTAAGGTAGGTAATTATTAGATTGATAGGTAAGGTATTTAATAATTAGGTAGGTATGTAAGCTAAGTAATTATTAGATTGATAGGTAAGGTGGGTAATAATTAGGCCGGTATGTAAGGTAAGTAATAGTAGGTTGGTTTGTAAGGTAGGTAATTATTAGATTGATATGTAAGGTATGTAATAATTAGGTAGGTATGTAAGCTAAGTAATTATTAGATTGATAGGTAAGGTGGGTAATAATTAGGCCGGTATGTAAGGTAAGTACTAGTAGGTTGGTTTGTAAGGTAGGTAATTATTAGATTGATATGTAAGGTATGTAATAATTAGGTAGGTATGTAAGCTAAGTAATTATTAGATTGATAGGTAAGGTGGGTAATAATTAGGCCGGTATGTAAGGTAAGTACTAGTAGGTTGGTTTGTAAGGTAGGTAATTATTAGATTGATGGGTAAGGTATGTAATCATTAGGTAGGTATGTAAGCTAAGTAATTATTAGATTGATAGGTAAGGTGGGTAATAATTAGGCCGGCATGTAAGGTAAGTACTAGTAGGTTGGTTTGTAAGGTAGGTAATTATTAGATTGATAGGTAAGGTATGTAATAATTAGGTTGGTATGTAAGCTAAGTAATTTTTAGATTGATAGGTAAGGTGGGTAATAATTAGACGGTATGTAAGGTAAGTAATAGTAGGTTGGTTTGTAAGGTAGGTAATTCATTTGATTGATATGTAAGGTATGTAATAATTAGGTTGGTATGTAAGCTAAGTAATTATTAGATTGATAGGTAAGCTGGGTAATAATTAGGCCGGTATGTAAGGTAAGTAATAGTAGGTTGGTTTGTAAGGTAGGTAATTATTAGATTGATATGTAAGGTATGTAATTATTAGGTAGGTATGTAAGCCAAGTAATTATTTGATTGATAGGTAAGGTGGGTAATAATTAGGCCGGTGTGTAAGGTAAATAATAGTAGGTTGGTTTGTAAGGTAGATAATTATTAGATAGATATGTAAGGTATGTAATTATTAGGTAGGTATGTAAGCTAAGTAATTATTTCATTGATAGGTAAGGTGGGTAATAATTAGGCCGGTATGTAAGGTAAGTAACAGTAGGTTGGCTTGTAAGGTAGGTAATTAGAGGCATAACTAGAAGTCACCGAGCCCTGGTGCAAAAATTGCCATGGTCCCCCCAACCGCATTGCCCCCAATGTCCACCACTCCATATATTGCCCCCAATGTCTATACCTCCACACATTGCACCCAGTGCCCATCTCCTACCTCTCTTGTGGTCCAGCGGTGTGACAGGAGAGGTCTGTGCCACCTTCTGCACAGACCTCTATTAGAAGGTGGAGCTCATGAGCGGTTCTCTGTCTCCAGTAATGTAGAGCGCTGGGAGATTATGTCATCGCTTTGCATTACTAGAGCGTCGGGACTGACAGTGCTCAGCGGCTAGTAGTGGTCCGTGCCGAAGAAGGCACAGACCTCAGCTAGCTTGGGGTGCCGGGCGGGGGGGGGGGTGCAGGTATGGTATGTAAGGTAGGTAATTATTTGGTTGGTATGTAAGGTAGGTAATTATTAGGGTGGTTTGTATGGTAGGTAATTATTAGGTTGATAGGTAAGCTAGGTAATTGTTAGGTTGGTATGTAAGGTAGGTAATTATTAGGGTGGTATGTATGGTAGGTATTAGATTGATAGATAAGCTAGGTAATTGTTAGGTTGGAATGTAAAGTAGGTAATTATTAGGTTGGTTTGTATGGTAGGTAATTATTAGGTTGATAGGTAAGGTAGGTAATTATTTGGTAGCTATGTAAGTTAGGTATTAGATAGGTAACCTAGGTAATTGTTAGGTTGGTATGTAAGGTAGGTAATTATAAGGCTGGTAGGTATGATAGGTATTAGATTGATAGGTAAGCTAGATAATTGTTAGGTTGGTATGTAAGGTAGGTAATTATAAGGCTGGTATGTATTGCAGGTAATTGTTAGATTGGTAGCTAAGGTAGGTCATTTATTTGGTTGCTCTTCAAGGTAGATAATTATTAAGTTGGTATGTATGGAAGGTAATTATTAGACTGATATGTAAGGTAGGTAATTATTAGGCTGGTGTGTATGGTAAGTAGTTATTTGGTTGGTATGTAAGGTAGGTCATTTTTAGCCAATATTTAAGGAATCACAATTTGGCCCGACCAACTGCCAGCAATGTTATTAAAGCTCAGTGCCTCTGTCATCCCTAATTAATGCCTCCCTGTGATCTGGGTACATGCTCCAAGCCTTGAAAGCTGATAGTTGTGCCTGTCTACAAATGAGGGGATAAAAACATACTATGAAATTACAGACCAATATCCCTACTCCTCACATTATCTAAAATCCTAGAGAAATGTGTCCACGTGCAAGTATGTAAGTAGTACCGACTGACCAGTTTTTTCACCCCACTTCAATCAGGCTTTAGTGCAGATCACCATACCTGGGAACTTTTCATCCAGGGCTACCCAGAAGGTAACCCTGTCAGTGCTGAAAATGACGCGATTAGCGGGGCTTAGTCGCGGGGCTTGGACAAATAAACCCTGCAAAATGGAGGTAAGAGGGTGGGGAGTGGGAGGAACCGGGCAGGATGGGGCACAAGTGGGCAGAGTTTTTACTTAAGCTCTGCCCACCCGGAGATTCACACACGGTCCCGGAGACCCGGTAATTCAATCTGGAGTCTCCGGGCAAAACCGGAGAGTTCCCAGGTATGCAGATCACTCAACAATCACTGCTCTCCTAAAAGTAACCAATGATATCTAGACTGGCATGGGCAATGGTGAACTCGCCAGAGATATTGTCCTAGATTTTTCAAAGGCCTATGATACAGTAAACCATAATATTCTTATAAGCAAACTCCAAAGTTCAGGATTGTGTCATAATTCTCTAACTGGCTCCGATTCTATTTATCAGACAGAAAGCAACATGTGTCTGTTGGTGACGATATTTCCCTTCCGCTCAAAGTAACAAGTGGGGTTCTCCAACTCTTCATCCTTGGTCCTCTTCTATTGTCTCTTTCTGTAAATGATCTGCCATGGTTTGCAAAGCCCCTTGTGTACACATGTATGCAGATGACACCATAATTCAGAGTTATATGCTAGTAAATTATTATTATATTTCTTGTACTCTATAGTGCCCCCTTTATTTGGATTTCCAGTTTACTATTAATTTGATGTTTTCCATATATTTTCTGTTATAGTATTGATATAATTTTAATAAATACTTTATTCCATTTTATTCAGGATTATTTTTTCCTATATATTTATGTAGAGTCTTATAATAAGAATATTCTGTCCTGTTCTAACCCCCTTTAGGTTTAAATGCATCCTCCCATTCAAACACTGAGCTCCTATTAAAAGCGACTCATCAAGAATAAGCTAGTAACCCTGGCCTAAGATATAGTGGCTCATTGCCACACAAGAGACCCCTCTACTCGGGAGGAAGTTATTCTGAGAAATAAGAACAGATCTCACCAGAAACCTGATTCTTTTAATTTATCTTCCTCTTCAGAAGATTCTTACAAATCGGAAGCAAACGATTCTGATAATTCAAAATGGACAAATATTCCAACTTCTAATATTGTTAAGATTCAAACTACTTCTAAAGAAGACGGTTCAGGGACCATTTTAGGTCAACCACTGTTTGATCCACAAGGGATTAAACATACCAGATCGTTGGAATGGATCCCTAGGAAGCAAATAGCCAAATACTTAGAATTATGGATCAGGAAATCCTTAGATAATATGGCCAAAACCAAACTCAGGGCAGAATGCCCAAGGCCTTCAATTCATAGTTTGAGAGACACCTGTTACTGATCCCCTTATGGTTCAATATTTACCCAAATCGGGGAAGGATCCCAGAAAAGGAATTGACAGATCCCTCAAACTACCAAGATAAACTTTAAAATCTCTGCTGCTGACTACTCACTGACTATTCCACACTACCTGAGCAGTATGATCACTCCAGATCTCCATACTAACTATAACCTCCACTATTAAAGACTCACTGACTATTCCACATTACCTGAGCAGTATGATCACTCCAGATCTCCATACTAACTATAACCTCCACTACTAACAACTCACTGACTATTCCACACTACCTGAGCAGTATGATCACTCCAGATCTCCATACTAACTATAACCTCCACTGCTAACAACTCACTGACTATTCCACACTACCTGAGCAGTATGATCACTCCAGATCTCCATACTAACTATAACCTCCACTACTAACAACTCACTGACTATTCCACACTGCCTGAGCAGTATGATCACTCCAGATCTCCATACTAACTATAACCTCCACTGCTAACAACTTATTGACTATTCCACACTACCTGAGCAGTATAATCACTCCAGATCTCCATACTAACTATAACCTCCACTCCACTACTAACAACTCACTGACTATTCCACACTACCTGAACAGTATGATCACTCCAGATCACCATACTAACTATAACCTCCACTCCACTACTAACAACTCACTGACTATTCCACACTACCTGAGGACTATGATCACTCCAGATCTCCATACTAACTATAACCTCCACTACTAACAACTCACTGACTATTCCACACTACCTGAGCAGTATGATCACTCCAGATCTCCATACTAACTATAACCTCAACTACACTGCTAACAACTCACTTACTATTCCACACTACCTGAGCAGTATGATCACTCCAGTTCTCCATACTAACTATAACCTCCACTACTAACAACTCACTGACTATTCCACACTACCTGAGTATTATGATCACTCCAGATCTCCATACTAACTATAACTTCCGCTGCTAACAACTCACTGACTATTCCACACTACCTGAGCAGTATGATCACTCCAGATCTCCATACTAACTATAACCTCCACTACTAACAACTCACTGACTATTCCACACTACCTGAGCAATATGATCACTCCAGATCTCCATACTAACTATAACCTCCACTGCTAACAACTTACTGACTATTCCACACTACCTGAGCAGTATAATCACTCCAGATCTCCATACTAACTATAACCTCCACTCCACTACTAACAACTCACTGACTATTCCACACTACCTGAGCAGTATGATCACTCCAGATCTCCATACTAAATATAACCTCCACTACTAACAACTCACTGACTATTCCACACTACCTGAGCAGTATGATCACTCCAGATCTCCATACTAACTATAACCTCCACTACACTGCTAACAACTCACTGACTATTCCACACTACCTGAGCAGTATGATCACTCCAGTTCTCCATACTAACTATAACCTCCACTACTAACAACTCACTGACTATTCCACACTACCTGAGCAGTATGATCACTCCAGATCTCCATACTAACTATAACTTCCGCTGCTAACAACTCACTGACTATTCCACACTACATGAGCAGTATGATCACTCCAGATCTCCATACTAACTATAACCTCCTCTGCTAACAACTCACTGACTATTCCACACTATCTGATCAGTATGATCACTACAGATCTCCATACTAACTATAACCTCCACTACTAACAACTCACAGACTATTCCGCACTATCTGAACAGTATGATCACTCCAGATCTCCATATTAACTATAACCTCCACTACTAACAACTCACTGACCATTCTGCACTATCTGAGCATTATGATCACTCCAGATCTCCATACTAACTATAACCTCCTCTCCACTAACAACTCACTGGCTATTCCACACTACCTGAGCAGTATGATCACTGCAGATCTCCATACTAACTATAACCTCCACTGCTAACTACTCACTGACTATTCCACACTACCTGAGCAGTATGATCACTCCAGATCTCCATACTAACTATAACCTCCACTACTAACAACTCACTGACTATTCCACACTACCTGAGCAGTAGACATGTGCGAATTCATTCGGATTTAGTCGAAAATGGGGTCATTCAGAGACATTCGGCCAATCCGAAACTCAAGGGTCATTCGGAAAAAATGATCCGACTCCGAACAGCCCAGGTCTGAAATTCGTCGAAACTTTCGGAAGTTTCGGCAATCGACAAATTTCCAAAAGTTTTGACTACTTTCGACCAGGACTTTTTTGTACTTCCTGTGCACGCTCAATTACTTTCCCTCCATAATTTTCCCTCCATGTCTCTAGTCCTATTCCATTCTCCGTTTCATGCACTACTTCCTTCTTTTGTCTGTATTCGAATAGCCTTCTTCGTTTCATGATGGGGGTTGGACTAATGACACAGTCACACAGACAGACAGCCTGCATTTCCTCATTGGGTTGTTGGAGCTGAGAGAGAGAAGAGATTAGAGAGTGTCCAGTTGTTGTGTAGGCAGGCAGGTAGCATTAGGCTAGGCATAGGTAGGCAGCCAGCATTAGTTCCAGTTATTGCCACTGCAAGAGCGAGTAATATTTGTTCATGTGCAAAATATAAAAAAATATTTTTTCAACTCACTGACTATTCCACACTACCTGAGCAGTATGATCACTCCAGATCTCCATACTAACTATAACCTCCACTACTAACAACTCACTGACTATTCCACACTACATGAGCAGTATGATCACTCCAGATCTCCATACTAACTATAACCTCCTCTGCTAACAACTCACTGACTATTCCACACTATCTGATCAGTATGATCACTCCAGATCTCCATACTAACTATAACCTCCACTACTAACAACTCACTGACTATTCCACACTACCTGAGCAGTATGATCACTCCAGATCTCCATACTAACTATAACCTCCACTACACTGCTAACAACTCACTAACTATTCCACACTACCTGAGCAGTATGATCACTCCAGTTCTCCATACTAACTATAACCTCCTCTGCTAACAACTCACTGACTATTCCACACTATCTGATCAGTATGATCACTCCAGATCTCCATACTAACTATAACCTCCACTACTAACAACTCACTGACTATTCCACACTACCTGAGCAGTATGATCACTCCAGATCTCCATACTAACTATAACCTCCACTACACTGCTAACAACTCACTGACTATTCCACACTACCTGAGCAGTATGATCACTCCAGATCTCCATACTAACTATAACTTCCGCTGCTAACAACTCACTGACTATTCCACACTACATGAGCAGTATGATCACTCCAGATCTCCATACTAACTATAACCTCCTCTGCTAACAACTCACTGACTATTCCACACTATCTGATCAGTATGATCACTACAGATCTCAATACTAACTATAACCTCCTCTACTAACAATTCACTGACTATTCCGCACTATCTGAACAGTATGATCACTCCAGATCTCCATACTAACTATAACCTCCACTACTAACAACTCACTGACCATTCTGCACTATCTGAGCATTATGATCACTCCAGATCTCCATACTAACTATAACCTCCACTACTAACAACTCACTGACTATTCCACACTACCTGAGCAGTATGATCACTACAGATCTCCATACTAACTATAACCTCCACTGCTAACAACTCACTGACTATTCCACACTACCTGAGCAATATGATCACTGCAGATCTCCATACTAACTATAACCTCCACTGCTAACAACTCACTGACTATTCCACACTACCTGAGCAATATGATCACTGCAGATCTCCATACTAACTATAACCTCCACTGCTAACAACTCACTGACTATTCCGCACTATCTGAACAGTATGATCACTCCAGATCTCCATACTAACTATAACCTCCACTGCTAACAACTCACTGACTATTCCACACTACCTGAGCAGTGTGATCACTACAGATCTCCATACTAACTATAACCTCCACTACTAACAACTCACTGACTATTCCACACTACCTGAGCAGTAGACATGTGCGAATTCATTCGGAGACATTCGGATTTAGTCGAAAATGGGGTCATTCAGAGACATTCGGCCAATCCGAAACTCAAGGGTCATTCGGAAAAAATGATCCGACTCCGAACAGCCCAGGTCTGAAATTCGTCGAAACTTTCGGAAGTTTCGGCAATCGACAAATTTCCAAAAGTTTTGACTACTTTCGACCAGGACTTTTTTGTACTTCCTGTTCACGCTCAATTACTTTCCCTCCATAATTTTCCCTCCATGTCTCTAGTCCAATTCCATTCTCCGTTTCATGCACTACTTCCTTCTTTTGTCTGTATTCGAATAGCCTTCTTCGTTTCATGATGGGGGTTGGACTAATGACACAGTCACACAGACAGACAGCCTGCATTTCCTCATTGCGTTGTTGGAGCTGAGAGAGAGAAGAGATTAGAGAGTGTCCAGTTGTTGTGTAGGCAGGCAGGTAGCATTAGGCTAGGCATAGGTAGGCAGCCAGCATTAGTTCCAGTTATTGCCACTGCAAGAGCGAGTAATATTTGTTCATGTGCAAAATATAAAAAAATATTTTTTCAACTCACTGACTATTCCACACTACCTGAGCAGTATGATCACTCCAGATCTCCATACTAACTATAACCTCCACTACTAACAACTCACTGACTATTCCACACTACCTGAGCAATATGATCACTCCAGATCTCCATACTAACTATAACCTCCACTACTAACAACTCACTGACTATTCCACACTACCTGAGCAATATGATCACTCCAGATCTCCATACTAACTATAACCTCCACTACTAACAACTCACTGACTATTCCACACTACCTGAGCAATATGATCACTCCAGATCTCCATACTAACTATAACCTCCACTGTTAACAACTCACTGACTATTCCACACTACCTGAGCAGTATAATCACTCCAGATCTCCATACTAACTATAACCTCCACTGCTAACAACTCACTGACTATTCCACACTACCTGAGCATTATGATCACTCCAGATCTCCATACTAACTATGACCTCCACTCCACTGCTAACAACTCACTGACTATTCCACACTACATGAGCAGAATGATCACTCCAGATCTCCATACTAACTATAACCTCCACTGCTAACAACTCACTGACTATTCCACACTACCTGAGCAGTATAATCACTCCAGATCTCCATACTAACTATAACCTCCACTACTAACAACTTACTGACTATTCCACACTACCTGATCAGTATGATCACTCCAGATCTCCATACTAACTATAACCTCCACTACTAACAACTCACTGACTATTCCACACTACCTGAGCAGTATGATCACTCCAGATCTCCGTACTAACTATAACCTCCACTCCACTACTAACAACTCACTGACTATTCCACACTACCTGAGCAGTATGATCACTCCAGATCTCCATACTAACTATAACCTCCACTACTAACAACTCACTGACTATTCCGCACTACCTGAGCAGTATGATCACTCCAGATCTCCATACTAACTATAACCTCCACTACTAACAACTTACTGACTATTCCACACTACCTGATCAGTATGATCACTCCAGATCTCCATACTAACTATAACCTCCACTACTAACAACTCACTGACTATTCCACACTACCTGAGCAGTATGATCACTCCAGATCTCCATACTAATATAACCTCCACTACTAACAACTCACTGACTATTCCACACTACCTGAGCAGTATGATCACTCCAGATCTCCATACTAACTATAACCTCCACTACTAACAACTCACTGACTATTCCACACTACCTGAGCAATATAATCACTCCAGATCTCCATACTAACTATAACCTCCACTACTAACAACTCACTGACTATTCCACACTACCTGAGCAGTATGATCACTACAGATCTCCATACTAACTATAACCTCCACTGCTAACAACTCACTGACTATTCCACACTACCTGAGCAATATGATCAATCCAGATCTCTATACTAACTATAACCTCCACTGCTAACAACTCACTGACTATTCCACACTACCTGAGCAATATGATCAATCCAGATCTCCATATTAACTTGAACCTCTGCTCTGTTGATGGACTTGTGTTTGTTTTCAACCTAATTTACTATGCAGTATAATAAAGCGGTGGGGAATGCAAGCAGGGTACTGGGTTGTATAGCTAGGGGCTTTAGTAACAGAGAAAGGGAAGTGGTCATGTCACTCTACAGATCTCTAGTTAGACCTCAGCTAGAGTATTGTGTACAGTACTGGAGACCCCATCTCCAGAAGGATATAGATACTATAGAGTATTGTGTACAGTACTGGAGACCCCATCTCCAGAAGGATATAGATACCCTAGAGTATTGTGTACAGTACAGGAGACCCCATCTCCAGAAGGATATAAATACTCTAGAGTATTGTGTACAGTACAGGAGACCCCATCTCTAGAAGGATATAGATACTCTAGAGTATTGTGTTCAATACAGGAGACCCCATCTCCAGAAGGATATAGATAGTCTGGAGAGAATTCAGAGAAGGGCTACAAAAATGGTGACTGGTTTATAGGAAATGAAATATCAGGATAGACTAAAGGATCTGAACATGTATAGATTGGAGGAGAGAAGAGAGAGAGGGGATACGATAGACACATTCACATACATGAAGGGATTCAACAAAGTGCAGGATGGAAGTGCATTTCACAGGAGTAAAAGTGTTAGTCTAAAACTAGAGGGACACAGGTTTAGATGTAACGTAACAAAGTTTTACTTCACTGAGAGGGTAGTAGATAAGTGGAATAGCCTACCAGCAGAAGTGGTAGAAATGAATACAGTAACAGAATTTAAGCATGCATGGGATAGGCAAAAGGCTGTCCTAAAGGGATAGTAATACTTTGTTTTTTCTTTATTTTATTTTGTAGGCATTAAAAAAACATGAAGAACGATATGTCTTATCTCTCAAACATTTATGGTTTGAGAGATATTCACAGGCAAAGTTTCCCCTCCCGCCCCTTTTACCTAGTGTAAGCCTTTTCTTCTCAGATGTGGAATCCAGTCCATAGACCAGACAGATAACAGCAGGGGACAATCTTCTTCCTATGAGAACAATGAAAGCCCTGTCCCCCTTTTACCTAGTGTAAGCCTTCTCTTCTCAGATGTGGAATCCAGTCCATAGTCCAGACAGATAACAGCAGGGGACAATCTTCTTCCTATGAGAACAATGAAAGCCCTGCCCCTTTTACCTAGTGTAAGCCATCTCTTCTCAGATGTGGAATCCAGTCCATAGACCAGACAGATAACAGAAGGGGACAATCTTCTTCCTATGAGAACAATGAAATCCCTGCCCCCCTTTTACCTAGTGTAAGCCATCTCTTCTCAGATTTGGAATCCAGTCCATAGACCAGACAGATAACAGCAGGGGACAATCTTCTTCCTATGAAAACAATGAAAGCCCTGCCCCCCTTGACAAGCTTTTCAGGTTTTTCCCTTATCTTAATTGAAGATTGTCCCTCTCTGCAGTCTACCTGGGCACTCCCTTCTGATCTGGCTGAACAGTGTTACATCAGTAAAAGGGGCGGGAGGGGGATACTTTATCATTGAATTACTCTTGTACTACAACTCTGACAGTATTGAAATAACACTCTCCAAAGTCCAAATACTATGATGATTAATTAGAGCTGATTTTATTATGAAACATTACTATCCCTTTTAACATAAGAAAAGACCAAAGACCATAAAAGGTTTGAGGATTTTACAGTAGGAAAATGGGCGACTAGATGGGCGAATGGTTCTTATCTGCTGACAGATTCTGTGTTTCTATGTTTACTATGTTCCTATCAGGAGGAAAGAGAATTCACACAATAGAGTCTCCATATCAGAAGAAGAGAGAAGTCACACAATAGGGAGTCAATATAAGGAGAAGAGAGAAGTCACACAATAAAGAGTCAATATAAGGAGAAGATAGGAACAGACAAACAATAGAGATTTATATCAGTAGAAGGCAGAAGTTACAGTTGATGATCTCCAGTTTCTTTCTCTTAATTCAGCCATCTGGAGTGTGTTACGGGAGGAGACATATGGGTGTATCTGGATGGTGTCGTGGGTGGAGACAAAAGGGTGTAGAGGTATCACGGGAGGTGACATATGGGTGTAGATTTATCATGGGAGGAAACATATGGGTGTAGATTTATCATGGGAGGAGACATATGGGTGTAGATTTATCATGGGAGGACACATATGGGTGTAGAGGTATCATGGGAGGAGACATATGGGTGTAGATTTATCATGGGAGGACACATATGGGTGTAGAGGTATCACGGGAGGTGACATATGGGTGTAGATTTATCATGGGAGGAGACATATGGGTGTAGATTTATCATGGGAGGAGACATATGGGTGTAGATTTATCATGGGAGGAGACATATGGGTGTAGAGGTATCATGGGAGGAGACATATGGGTGTAGATTTATCATGGGAGGAGACATATGGGTGGGTGAGATACAGGGACACACAGGGAAAAGCAATGATAAAGGGGTACAGAGAGAAAACGAGAGAAAAACAACCTATATATATCAATATTATCAATAACACTAGAGATGTAATACCCCTGTACAGGTCACTGTTACGTCTCACTAGAGATGTAATACCCCTGTACAGATCACTGTTATGTCTCACTAGAGATGTGATACCCCTGTACAGATCACTGTTCGTCTCACTAGAGATGTAATACCCCTGTACAGATCACTGTTACGTCTCACTAGAGATGTAATACCACTGTACAGGTCACTGTTACGTCTCACTAGAGATGTAATACCCCTGTATAGATCACTGTTACGTCTCACTAGAGATGTAATACCCCTGTACAGATCACTGTTACGTCTCACTAGAGATCTAATACCCCTGTATAGATCACTGTTATGTCTCACTAGAGATGTAATACCCCTGTATAGATCACTGTTATGTCTCACTAGAGATGTAATACCCCTGTATAGATCACTGTTATGTCTCACTAGAGATGTAATACCCCTCTATAGGTCACTGTTATGTCTCACTAGAGATGTAATACCCCTGTACAGATCACTGTTATGTCTCACTAGAGATGTAATACCCCTGTACAGATCACTGTTATGTCTCACTAGAGATGTAATACCCCTGTACAGATCACTGTTATGTCTCACTAGAGATGTAATACCCCTGTACAGATCACTGTTATGTCTCACTAGAGATGTAATACCCCTGTATAGATCACTGTTATGTCTCACTAGAGATGTAATACCCCTGTATAGATCACTGTCATGTCTCACTAGAGATGTAATACCCCTGTACAGGTCACTGTTATGTCTCACTAGAGATGTAATACCCCTGTACAGATCACTGTTATGTCTCACTAGAGATGTAATACCCCTGTACAGGTCACTGTTATGTCTCACTAGAGATGTAATACCCCTGTACAGATCACTGTTATGTCTCTCTAGAGATGTAATACCCCTGTATAGATCACTGTTATGTCTCACTAGAGATGTAATACCCCTGTATAGATCACTGTTACGTCTCACTAGAGATGTAATACCCCTGTACAGATCACTGTTATGTCTCACTAGAGATGTAATACCCCTGTACAGATCACTGTTATGTCTCACTAGAGATGTAATACCCCTGTACAGATCACTGTTATGTCTCACTAGAGATGTAATACCCCTGTATAGATCACTGTTATGTCTCACTAGAGATGTAATACCCCTGTACAGATCACTGTTATGTCTCACTAGAGATGTAATACCCCTGTATAGATCACTGTTATGTCTCACTAGAGATGTAATACCCCTGTATAGATCACTGTTATGTCTCACTAGAGATGTAATACCCCTGTATAGATCACTGTTATGTCTCACTAGAGATGTAATACCCCTGTACAGATCACTGTTATGTCTCACTAGAGATGTAATACCCCTGTACAGATCACTGTTATGTATCACTAGAGATGTAACACCCCTGTACAGATCACTGTTATGTCTCACTAGAGATGTAACACCCCTGTACAGATCACTGTTATGTCTCACTAGAGATGTAATACCCCTGTATAGATCACTGATATGTCTCACTAGAGATGTAATACCCCTGTATAGATCACTGTTATGTCTCACTAGAGATGTAATACCCCTGTATAGATCACTGTTACGTCTCACTAGAGATGTAATACCCCTGTACAGATCACTGTTATGTCTCACTAGAGATGTAATACCCTGTATAGATCACTGTTATTTCTCACTAGAGATGTAATACCCCTGTATAGATAACTGTTACGTCTCACTAGAGATGTAATACCCCTGTACAGGTCACTGTTACGTCTCACTAGAGATGTAATACCCCTGTACAGATCACTGTTATGTCTCACTAGAGATGTAATACCCCTGTACAGATCACTGTTATGTCTCACTAGAGATGTAATACCCCTGTATAGATCACTGTTACGTCTCACTAGAGATGTAATACCCCTGTACAGATCACTGTTACGTCTCACTAGAGATGTAATACCCCTGTACAGATCACTGTTATGTCTCACTAGAGATGTAATACCCCTGTACAGATCACTGTTATGTCTCACTAGAGATGTAACACCCCTGTATAGATCACTGTTATGTCTCACTAGAGATGTAATACCCCTGTATAGATCACTGTTATGTCTCACTAGAGATGTAATACCTCTGTACAGATCACTGGTATGTCTCACTAGAGATGTAATACCCCTGTATAGATCACTGTTACGTCTCACTAGAGATGTAATACCCCTGTACAGATCACTGTTATGTCTCACTAGAGATGTAATACCCCTGTACAGATCACTGTTACGTCTCACTAGAGATGTAATACCCCTGTATAGATCACTGTTATGTCTCACTAGAGATGTAATACCCCTGTACAGATCACTGTTACGTCTCACTAGAGATGTAATACCCCTGTACAGATCACTGTTATGTCTCACTAGAGATGTAATACCCCTGTATAGATCACTGCTATGTCTCACTAGAGATGTAATACCACTGTATAGATCACTGTTATGTCTCACTAGAGATGTAATACCCCTGTACAGATCACTGTTACGTCTCACTAGAGATGTAATACCCCTGTACAGATCACTGTTATGTCTCACTAGAGATGTAATACCCCTGTATAGATCACTGTTACGTCTCACTAGAGATGTAATACCCCTGTACAGATCACTGTTACGTCTCACTAGAGATGTAATACCCCTGTACAGATCACTGTTACGTCTCACTAGAGATGTAATACCCCTGTATAGATCACTGTTACGTCTCACTAGAGATGTAATACCCCTGTACAGATCACTGTTACGTCTCACTAGAGATGTAATACCCCTGTATAGATCACTGTTATGTCTCACTAGAGATGCAATACCCCTGTATAGATCACTGTTATGTCTCACTAGAGATGTAATACCCCTGTATAGATCACTGTTATGTCTCACTAGAGATGTAATACCCCTGTACAGATCACTGTTATGTCTCACTAGAGATGTAATACCCCTGTATAGATCACTGTTATGTCTCACTAGAGATGTAATACCCCTGTATAGATCACTGTTATGTCTCACTAGAGATGTAATACCCCTGTATAGATCACTGTTATGTCTCACTAGAGATGTAATACCCCTGTACAGATCACTGTTATGTCTCACTAGAGATGTAATACCCCTGTATAGATCACTGTTATGTCTCACTAGAGATGTAATACCCCTGTACAGATCACTGTTATGTCTCACTAGAGATGTAATACCCCTGTATAGATCACTGTTATGTCTCACTAGAGATGTAATACCCCTGTACAGATCACTGTTATGTCTCACTAGAGATGTAATACCCCTGTACAGATCACTGTTATGTCTCACTAGAGATGTAATACCCCTGTATAGATCACTGTTATGTCTCACTAGAGATGTAATACCCCTGTACAGATCACTGTTATGTCTCACTAGAGATGTAATACCCCTGTACAGATCACTGTTATGTCTCACTAGAGATGTAATACCCCTGTACAGATCACTGTTACGTCTCACTAGAGATGTAATACCTCTGTATAGATCACTGTTATGTCTCACTAGAGATGTAATACCCCTGTATAGATCACTGTTATGTCTCACTAGAGATGTAATACCCCTGTACAGATCACTGTTACATCTCACTAGAGATGTAATACCTCTGTATAGATCACTGTTATGTCTCACTAGAGATGTAATACCCCTGTACAGATCACTGTTATGTCTCACTAGAGATGTAATACCCCTGTATAGATCACTGTTATGTCTCACTAGAGATGTAATACCCCTGTACAGATCACTGTTACCTCTCACTAGAGATGTAATACCTCTGTATAGATCACTGTTATGTCTCACTAGAGATGTAATACCCCTGTATAGATCACTGTTATGTCTCACTAGAGATGTAATACCCCTGTACAGATCACTGTTACATCTCACTAGAGATGTAATACCTCTGTATAGATCACTGTTATGTCTCACTAGAGATGTAATACCCCTGTATAGATCACTGTTATGTCTCATTAGAGATGTAATACCCCTGTATAGATCACTGTTACGTCTCACTAGAGATGTAATACCCCTGTACAGATCACTGTTATGTCTCACTAGAGATGTAATACCCCTGTATAGATCACTGTTATGTCTCACTAGAGATGTAATACCCCTGTACAGATCACTGTTATGTCTCACTAGAGATGTAATACCCCTGTATAGATCACTGTTATGTCTCACTAGAGATGTAATACCCCTGTACAGATCACTGTTATGTCTTACTAGAGATGTAATACCCCTGTACAGATCACTGTTATGTCTCACTAGAGATGTAATACCCCTGTATAGATCACTGTTATGTCTCACTAGAGATGTAATACCCCTGTACAGATCACTGTTACGTCTCACTAGAGATGTAATACCCCTGTACAGATCACTGTTATGTCTCACTAGAGATGTAATACCCCTGTACAGATCACTGTTATCTCTCACTAGAGATGTAATACCCCTGTATAGATCACTGTTATGTCTCACTAGAGATGTAATACCCCTGTATAGATCACTGTTATCTCTCACTAGAGATGCAATACCCCTGTATAGATCACTGATATGTCTCACTAGAGATGTAATACCCCTGTATAGATCACTGTTATGTCTCACTAGAGATGTAATACCCCTGTACAGATCACTGTTATGTCTCACTAGAGATGTAATACCCCTGTATAGATCACTGTTATGTCTCACTAGAGATGTAATACCACTGTATAGATAACTGTTACGTCTCACTAGAGATGTAATACCCCTGTATAGATCACTGTTATGTCTCACTAGAGATGTAGTACCCCTGTACCCCTCGTGTTTCATTGTATCTTTGTTTTGCTGGATTTGTGCTTCTGGTCCTGCGCTGTGATGTATTGTTTTGCTGGTCTCATGCTTTGCTGTATCATTGTTTTGCTACTCTAGTGCTTTCTTGTATATAATTATGCTGGTCTTGTGCTTTGATGTGGTGTTGTTCTGCTGGTCTCATGCTTTTCTGTACATAATTTTGCTGGTCTTGTGCTTTACTGTATTGTTCTGCTGGTGTTGTGCTTTGTTGTATTTTGCTGGTCTCATGCTTTGATGTGGTGTTCTGCCTTCATTTATGCTTTGTTATAAGGCTGACTGTGTGAGTTGATGTACAGTTGTATGCAGAAGTCTGGTCATATGTTGTTTTGATGTTCTAAGTGAAAAGAAGGTAACACAATGTCGGCAGCAACGTAACTTAAACTTGATATAGTCCTGAATATTGTAATGATCAGTTACCAATTATTGGCTGAATTTAACTGATTGAAAAAAGTAAAACAAAAATGTGGCATTTGCAAATGTTTGGGCCCGATCAGTTAGTACTCAGTAATACCCCTATGGTAGAAATCACCGCCTCGGAGCGCTTCGTGATGCAGGTAAGTCTTCCTATTCTTGCTTTAGGATTTTTTCTCCCAGTCTTCAATGCAGACTGTTTCTAGTTAATACAGTGATTCTCAACCAGGGTGCCGTGGCACTTTGGTGTGCCATGGACATCCGCTTAGGGTGCCCCATGTTTTCTATGTAAATTTTCACATAAATGTGAATTTTTAGTTTAAAATGTTTATTTGTGGAGATTGTTCTGCACAAAATGTTTAGTTTTGTTAGCATGATTGTGAGACCTAATAATAACTGTATATTTATGTATTGAACCTTTCATTATGCCCTTGATAAATTACATTACATGTGCTAGGGGTGCCCCAGGAGTTCCAGATTGCGTGTTAGGGGTGCCTTAAGCAAAAAAAGATTGAGAACCACTGAGTTAATAAATATTCTTAGTTTCTCTTATCTGCGCTGTGTGTCTGATATCTAGCCACAGATTTTTATAAAAATTCCTGTCTGGGGAATGTCACGGCCATTCCAAAACCTTATGCTTTTGTGTCTTGACATAATTCATGGCTGTTTTTGGGGTAGCAAAACACAGAGAGAAAAAATACAAATGTAATGCACAGGTTGGTGGTGCTCACAGGTAAAATGTCTCCTCTATTGATCTTGTTCTCATTGCAATATAGTGGTTACAGGGGTAGTTGGTGTTCCTACAAACAAAAGGCGAAAGCTGTATCGTGCATTATTGCCCTTTGTCAAGGCCTCCATTACACTGCGCCAATTTATGAATTCTGAGCTCCGCAGACGCACTGTGAATTCACAGATACAGGGTCTAGACTGAAATAGTACCTGGAAGGAATGTGAATTTTCACATGTATATATTAAAAATAAACTGTTACTTCATATATATTACACACACCGCTCCATATCCAACCAAAAATAAACACCCTCAAAGTCCTTAACGTGCCAACCCAGAAAACAGTCAAAAATTATCACTGCAAAAAGGATGTTAATTCATTTCTATCATTAAAGGAATAGTAATATTTGATAATAAAAACATCTCTAATTAATCATCATAGTATTTGGACTTTGGAGAGTGTTATTTCAGTTCTGTCAGTTGTAGTTCAGGAGGAAGTGAATGACAAAGTATCCCCCTCCCGCCCCTTTTACTGATGTAACACTGCTCAGCCAGATCAGAAGGAAGGTGCTCAGGTAGACTGCAGAGAGGGACAATCTTCTATTAAGATAAGGGAAAAACCTGAAAAACGTGTCAAGGGGGCAGGGCTTTCATTGTTCTAATAGGAAGAAGATTGTCCCCTTCTGTTATCTGTCTGGTCTATGGACTGCATTCCACATCTGAGAAGAGATGGCTTACACTAGGTAAAAGGGGCAGGGCTTTCATTGTTCTCACAGGAAGAAGATTGTCACCTGCTGTTATCTGTCTGGTCTATGGACTGGATTCCACATCTGAGAAGAGATGGCTTACACTAGGTAAAAGGGGCAGGGATTTCATTGTTCTCATAGGAAGAAGATTGTCCCCTTCTGTTATCTGTCTGGTCTATGGACTGGATTCCACATCTGAGAAGAGATGGCTTACACTAGGTAAAAGGGGGGCAGGGCTTTCATTGTTCTCACAGGAAGAAGATTGTCCCCTTCTGTTATCTGTCTGGTCTATGGACTGGATTCCACATCTGAGAAGAGATGACTTACACTAGGTAAAAGGGGAGGGAGGGGAAACTTTACTTGTTAATATCTCTTAAACCATAAAGGTTTGAGAGATAAGACTTATATCATTCTTCGTTTTTTTTTAATGCCTACAAAATAAAATAAAGAAAAAACTTAGTATTACTATCACTTTAAGTCCAAGTAACCCTGTAACTTGGAATATAATGATCTGTCTAGACTCCCCTGTGACTGGTCATTTTCTGTATTTCCTTCTCTTGATCATTTGATGACTTCCCCTGAAGTGTTGAACTAATCTGGTATTTAACAAATCTCTTCCTAATTGTCCTGAGATCTTCCTATGTTCTGTCATTTCGACAGCGTTTTGTCTTTCCTATATAATACCTCCTGAAAAGTACATATACAACAACGGTAGTCTGACACGTAATCAGATGTCTAACATTTTGAGTAGAACTGACATACAGTCCCAGCAACGATAGAAGAGATTAGTTAAATACCAGATTAGTGCAACACTTCAGAGGAAGGCCTCATATGAATAGAAAAGTCCTTAAATCTCCAGGGATCGAGACGAGGGTCCTTAGATCACCAAGAGGAGGAAATACAGAAAATGGCCAGTTAAAGGGGAGTCTAGACAGCTCATTATATTCAAAGTTACAGGGTTAATTGGACGTAATGATAGAAATTAATTAACATCCTTTTTGCAGTGATTATTTTTGACTGTTTTCTTGGTTGGAACATACAGGACTTTGAGGGTGTTTGGTTTTGGTTGTGTAAGGAGCTGTGCCGGCTTTGTAATGTATTTGAAATAATTGTTACTTTTTAATATAAATGTGAATATACATGTATCCAGGTGCGATTTCAGTCTAGACTCTGTACCTTGGCACCATGTGAGAGCGGAGAGCTGATTCCACAAACTGGCGCTGTGTAGGAGCAGTGATGTAATGGAGGCCTTAAAGCGACAGACACAAAACAGCCATCGGCTTTTGTTTGTGGGAACTCCAACTACCCCTGTAACCACCATATTGTATTGTGAACAATATCCGTAAAGGAGATTTTACCGGTTAGAGCCACCAACCTGTGTGTTCCTTTTCTCTCTCCTTGTTGTATATTACATATTACTACATATTACATATTACTATTACATATTGCTATTACATATTATTATTACATATTACTATTACATATTACTACATATTACATACTACTATTACATATTGCTATTACATATTACTACATATTACATATTACTATTACATATTACTATTACATATTACTACATATTACATATTACTATTACATATTACTATTACATATTACTATTACATATTGCTATTACATATTACTATTACATATTACTACATATTACATATTACTATTACATATTGCTATTACATATTACTATTACATATTACTACATATTACATATTACTATTACATATTGCTATTACATATTACTATTACATATTACATATTACTATTACATATTACTATTACATATTACTACTACATATTGCTATTACATAATACTATTACATATTGCTATTACATATTACTATTACATATTACATATTACTATTACATATTACTACTACATATTGCTATTACATATTACTATTACATATTACATATTACTATTACATATTACTATTACATATTACTACTACATATTGCTATTACATATTACTATTACATATTGCTATTACATATTACTATTACATATTACATATTACTATTACATATTACTACTACATATTGCTATTACATAATACTATTACATTTTGCTATTACATATTACTATTACATATTACATATTACTATTACATATTACTATTACATATTACATATTACTATTACATATTACTACTACATATTGCTATTACATATTACTATTACATATTACATATTACTATTACATATTACTATTACATATTGCTATTACATATTACTATTACATATTACATATTACTATTACATATTGCTATTACATATTACTACATATTACATATTACTATTACATATTGCTATTACATATTACTACATATTACATATTACTATTACATATTACTATGAGCCAGTTCAGAGCACTGAGTGACTGAGATCCCAGGAAGATGGTCTTCTGACAACCTGTTGTGTCTGGTGTTAGAAATCATATCTCTAGTTGTCTAGTCCCGGTTACTGTTCCTAAAATACCTCCCCAAATGTACATGTACCAAGCGATTGTGCTGCCAGACAATTTTTTAAATCCTTGTTTTTGAGATATTGACTTGTCTTAATACACAACTTCTTTCAGATTCAGAGTCTTCACTTAGCAGAATCCATTTTCCCTCTACCCTGTGCCACGGGCTGCCACACAAACCCAAAACCTAACAGGTCCACCCCCACATGTAACAGCTGGCAAGGTCTTCTTTCCTCCAAATAATTCTACTTTTTTCCTCCACTGGACCTTTGGTGATTGCAGTCAAGAGATCAATTTTAACTTCATCAAACCACGGCACTTGGTTCCTAAATGCCTCTGTCGTATCCAAGTGCTGTGTTACACTCTTCAGATGTGGAGGTAAATTTTCCTTCTGGTGTTCATGTGTATGTAAGCTCTGCTGCACAGTGGACTGGTGAACCACTACTCCTGTACCAGCTAAACTGTCCTTCAGGTCCTTTGCAGTGAAATGCAGGTTTTCTCTGCAATCCTGTGGCCAGTCTAATCTCAGTTCTTTCGGACTTCAATAGTTCCCCTAACTTCCACTTGTTAATGACATTTCGGACAATACTAATTAAATCAGGAGGTGTTTAGATACCTTCTTATAGCCTTGTCATGCTGTGTAAGAGTCAATTATCTCTGATCGCTGATCCTTCTTAGAGGAGCCGGTGGATGGTGAGTGTAACACTCTGACAGGTTACAAGTCAGGGAATTTATAAGCTCTGGGATTGTCATCATCTAAATTAGATTAAGGATGAGTCAATTATCATCTGAGACCTTACAATAAATAGCATTAATGAGTCAATTGATTGGGTACCCAGACTTACACACACAACTGATTCTCTTTTATTTTTTTTTCAATCTGATAACATGTTTTGATTTTCAAATTTATTTTACCAGGGTACCCAATCCTTTCCTGTATATATCTATATGTACAAAAATATACGTGTTTCTGCTTCTCTGTCAGACGCGCCCTGAGGAGGTGGGCGGAGCTACTCCACACTGCAGCCAATTGTGAAGGGGCTATAATTTTGACAGGAGTGGCCAGTCAAAATCACTGTGGGAACTTGTCACAGACCGGCGATTTCCCCCTCACTGTCCTCGTCCTCCAGTCATGATTGCATTGTCCTCGCTTAGTTCTGCACATGGTCACACTATGGCTATGTTCCTCTAACAACCCAGCATTGCCAGATCCTGTCACATATATGATCACTGTGTCCTCCACCCGCTCAGCCTCTCTCCCACCCTTGATCTCCATCTCCCCCTCACATCAGTCATGTGTCATGGCGGTGAAGGAAAGACAACATACATGATCTCCGTGTCCCCCTCACTTTAGTTATATGTGTCATGGCGGTGAAGGAACCACAACATACATGATCTCCGTGTCCCCCTCACTTTAGTTACATGTGTCATGGAGGTGAAGGAGAAACAGTATACATGATAACTGTGTCCCCCTCACATCAGTCACATGTGTCACGGCGGTGAAGGCAACACGGGCTGGCAGTGTAGGATCAGTGCACATACAGCTCATTACAAACTCCACAATGGGACTTTTACACAGAGAATGGGGTTTGGAGAAAAACATATGACGATAAAGGTGCAAACACTATGTGCACATAATTATAGATCTGCGTGTCCAAAATACTGACCCTTCCCAATTCACTGCATGTCCAAACTACTGACCCTTCCAAATCACTGCATGTCCAAAATACTGACCCTTCCAAATCACTGCATGTCCAAAATACTGACCCTTCCAATTCACTGCGGTGTCCTAAATACTGACCCTTCACAAATCACTGTGTGTCCTAAATACTGACTATTACCAAATCTCTGCGTGTCCAAAATACTGACCCTTCCCAATTCACTGCATGTCCAAAATACTGACCCTTCCCAATTCACTGTGTGTCCTAAATACTGACCCTTCACAAATCACTGTGTGTCCTAAATACTGACCCTTCCAAATCACTGTGTGTCCAAACTACTGACCCCTTCCCAATGCACTGCGTGTCAAACTACTGACCCTTCCAAATCACTGCATGTCCAAAATACTGACCCTTCCCAATTCACTGCATGTCCAAAATACTGACCCTTCCCAAATCACTGCATGTCCAAAATACTGACCCTTCCCAAATCACTGTCTGTCCAAAATACTGACCCTTCCTAAATCACTGTGTGTCCAAAATACTGACCCTTCACAAATCACTGTGTGTCCTAAATACTGACCCTTCCCAAATCACTACGTGTCCAAAACACTGACCCTTCCCAAATCACTGTGTGTCCAAAATACTGACCCTTCCCAAATCACTACGTGTCCAAAATACTGACCCTTCCCAAATCACTGTCTGTCCAAAATACTGACCCTTCCCAAATCACTGTGTGTCCAAAATACTGACCCTTCACAAATCACTGTGTGTCCTAAATACTGACCCTTCCCAAATCACTACGTGTCCAAAATACTGACCCTTCCCAAATCACTACGTGTCCAAAATACTGACCCTTCCCAAATCACTACGTGTCCAAAATACTGACCCTTCCCAAATCACTACGTGTGTAAAATACTGACCCTTCCCAAATCACTGTGTGTCCTAAATACTGACCCTTCCCAAATCACTGTGTGTCCTAAATACTGACCCTTCCCAAATCACTGTGTGTCCAAAATACTGACCCTTCCCAAATCACTGCGTTTCCTAAATACTGACCCTTCCCAAATCACTGCGTGTCCAAAATACTGACCCTTCCTAAATCATTGAGTGTCCAAAATACTGACCCTTCCCAAATCTCTGGATGTCTAAAATACTGACCCTTCCTGAATCTCTGGATGTCTAAAATACTGACCCTTCCCAAATCACTGCGTGTCCAAAATACTGACCCTTCCCAAATCACTGCGTGTCCAAAATACTGACCCTTCCCAAATCACTGTCTGTCCAAAATACTGACCCTTCCCAAATCACTGTGTGTCCAAAATACTGACCCCTCCCAAATCACTGCATGTCCTAAATACTGACCCTTCCCAAATCACGGTGTGTCCTAAATACTGACCCTTCCCAAATCACTGTCTGTCCTAAATACTGACCCTTCCCAAATCACTGTGTGTCCTAAATACTGACCCTTCCCAAATCACTGTCTGTCCTAAATACTGACCCTTCCCAAATCACTACGTGTCCAAAATACTGACCCTTCCCAAATCACTGCGTGTCCAAAATACTGACCCTTCCCAAATAACTGTGTGTCCTAAATACTGACCCTTCCCAAATCACTGCATGTCCTAAATACTGACCCTTCCCAAATCACTACGTGTCCTAAATACTGACCCTTCCCAAATCACTACGTGTCCTAAATACTGACCCTTCCCAAATCACTGTGTGTCCTAAATACTGACCCTTCCCAAATCACTGTGTGTCCTAAATACTGACCCTTCCCAAATCACTGTGTGTCCTAAATACTGACCCTTCCCAAATCACTACGTGTCCAAACTACTGACCCTTCCCAAATCACTGTGTGTCCTAAATACTGACCCTTCCCAAATCACTACGTGTCCAAAATACTGACCCTTCCCAATTCACTGCGTGTCCAAACTACTGACCCTTCCCAAATCACTGTGTGTCCAAAATACTGACCCTTCCCAAATCACTGTCTGTCCTAAATACTGACCCTTCCCAAATCACTACGTGTCCAAAATACTGACCCCTCCCAAATCACTGTGTGTCCTAAATACTGACCCTTCCCAAATCACTGTGTGTCCTAAATACTGACCCTTCCCAAATCACTGCGTGTCCTAAATACTGACCCTTCCCAAATCACTGTGTGTCCTAAATACTGACCCTTCCCAAATCACTACGTGTCCTAAATACTGACCCTTCCCAAATCACTGTGTGTCCAAAATACTGACCCTTCCCAAATCACTGCGTGTCCAAACTACTGACCCTTCCCAAATCACTGTGTGTCCTAAATACTGACCCTTCCCAAATCACTACGTGTCCAAAATACTGACCCTTCCCAAATCACTGTGTGTCCAAAATACTGACCCTTCCCAATTCACTGCGTGTCCAAACTACTGACCCTTCCCAAATCACTGTGTGTCCTAAATACTGACCCTTCCCAAATCACTACGTGTCCAAAATACTGACCCTTCACAAATCACTGTGTGTCCTAAATACTGACCCTTCTCAAATCACTGTGTGTCCTAAATACTGACCCTTCCAAATCACTGTGGGTCCTAAATACTGACCCTTCCCAAATCACTGTCTGTCCTAAATACTGACCCTTCCCAAATCACTGTGTGTCCTAAATACTGACCCTTCCCAAATCACTGTGTGTCCTAAATACTGACCCTTCCCAAATCACTGCGTGTCCTAAATACTGACCCTTCCCAAATCACTGCGTGTCCAAAATACTGACCCTTCCCAAATCACTGTGTGTCCTAAATACTGACCCTCCCCAAATCACTGTGTGTCCAAAACACTGACCCTTCACAAATCACTGTGTGTCCTAAATACTGACCCTCCCCAAATCACTGTGTGTCCAAAACACTGACCCTTCCCAAATCACTGTGTGTCCAAAACACTGACCCTTCACAAATCACTGTGTGTCCAAAATACTGACCCTTCACAAATCACTGTGTGTCCTAAATACTGACCCTTCACATATCACTGCGTGTCCAAAATACTGACCCTTCCCAAATCACTGCGTGTCCAAAATACTGACCCTTCCCAAATCACTGCGTGTCCAAAATACTAACCCTTCCCAAATCACTACGTGTCCAAAATACTGACCCTTCCCAAATCACTGTGGGTCCAAAATACTGACCCTTCACAAATCACTGTGTATCCAAAATACTGACCCTTCACAAATCACTGTGTGTCCTAAATACTGACCCTTCCCAAATCACTGCATGTCCTAAATACTGACCCTTCCCAAATCACTGTGTGTCCTAAATACTGACCCTTCCCAATTCACTGCGTGTCCTAAATACTGACCCTTCCCAAATCACTACGTGTCCAAAATACTGACCCTTCCCAAATCACTGTGGGTCCAAAATACTGACCCTTCCCAAATCACTGCGTGTCCAAAAATACTGACCCTTCACAAATCACTGCATGTCCAAAATACTGACCCTTCACATATCACGGTGTGTCCAAATTACTGACCCTTCACATATCACGGTGTGTCCAAAATACTGACCCTTCCCAAATCACTGCGGGTCCAAAAATACTGACCCTTCACATATCACTGCGTGTCCAAAATACTGACCCTTCCCAAATCACTACGTGTCCAAAATACTGACCCTTCACATATCACTGCGTGTCCAAAATACTGACCCTTCCCAAATCACTGTGTGTCCTAAATACTGACCCTTCCCAAATCACTACGTGTCCAAAATACCTGACCCTTCCCAAATCACTACGTGTCCAAAATACTGACCTTCCCAAATCACTGCATGTCCAAAATACTTTCCCTTCCCAAATCACTGTGTGTCCTAAATACTGACCCTTCCCAAATCACTGTGTGTCCAAAATACTGACCCTTCCAAATCACTACGTGTCCTAAATACTGACCCCTCCCAATTACTACGTGTCCAAAATACTGACCCTTCCCAAATCACTGCATGTCCAAAATACTGACCCCTCCAAATCACTGTGTGTCCTAAATACTGACCCTTCCCAAATCATTGAGTGTCCTAAATACTGACCCTTCCCAAATCACTGCATGTCCAAAATACTGACCCTTCCCAAATCACTGTGTGTCCAAAATACTGACCCTTCCCAAATCACTGTGTATCCTAAATACTGACCCTCCCAAATCACTACGTGTCCTAAATACTGACCCTTCCCAAATCACTGTGTGTCCAAAATACTGACCCTTCCCAAATCACTGTGTGTCCTAAATACTGACCCTTCCCAAATCACTGCGTGTCCTAAATACTGATCCTTCCCAAATCACTGCATGTCCAAAATACTGACCCCTCCCAAATCACTGCATGTCCAAAATACTGACCCTTCCCAATATCACTGTGTGTCACAAAATACTGACCCTTCCCAAATCACTGCGTGTCCTAAATACTGACCCTTCCCAAATCACTGCATGTCCAAAATACTGACCCCTCCCAAATCACTGTGTGTCCAAAATACTGACGCCTTCCCAAATTCACGTGCATGTCCTAAATACTGACCCTTCCCAAATCACTGTGTGTCCTAAATACTGACCCTTCCCAAATCACTGTGTGTCCTAAATACTGACCCCTCCCAAATCACTACTTGTCCTAAATACTGACCCTTCCCAAATCACTGTGTGTCCAAAATACTGACCCTTCCCAATTCACTACTTGTCCTAAATACTGACCCTTCCCAAATCACTACGTGTCCAAAATACTGACCCTTCCCAAATCACTGCATGTCCAAAATACTGACCCTTCCCAAATCACTGTGTGTCCTAAATACTGACTGACCCTTCCCAAATCACTGTGTGTCACAAATACTGACCCTTCCAAATCACTATCGTGTCCTAAATACTGACCCCTCCCAAATCACTACGTGTCCAAAATACCGACCCTTCCCAAATCACTGCATGTCCAAAATACTGACCCCTCCCAAATCACTGTGTGTCCTAAATACTGACCCTTCCCAAATCATTGAGTGTC
This sequence comes from Rhinophrynus dorsalis, assembly GCA_037306005.1. Lineage (NCBI taxonomy): Eukaryota > Metazoa > Chordata > Amphibia > Anura > Rhinophrynidae > Rhinophrynus > Rhinophrynus dorsalis. Next base: position 190,381,172 of record CM074727.1, on the reverse strand, counting down.
CTAAATACTGACCCTTCCCAAATCACTGCATGTCCAAAATACTGACCCTTCCCAAATCACTGTGTGTCCAAAATACTGACCCTTCCAAATCACTGTGTGTCCTAAATACTGACCCCCTTGCCCAATCACTACGTGTCCTAAATACTGACCCTTCCCAAATCACTGTGTGTCCAAAATACTGACCCTTCCCAAATCACTGTGAGTCCTAAATACTGACCCTTCCCAAATCACTGCGTGTCCTAAATACTGACCCTTCCCAAATCACTGTGTGTCCTAAATACTGACCCTTCCCAAATCACTGCGTGTCCTAAATACTGACCCTTCCCAAATCACTGTGTGTCCAAAATACTGACCCCTCCCAAATCACTGCATGTCCAAATACTGACCCCTCCCAAATCACTGTGTGTCCAAAATACTGACCCTTCCAAATCACTGCATGTCCTAAATACTGACCCTTCCCAAATCACTGTGTGTCCTAAATACTGACCCTTCCCAAATCACTGCGTGTCCTAAATACTGACCCTTTCCCAATCACTGTGTGTCCTAAATACTGACCCCTCCCAAAATCACTACGTGTCCTAAATACTGACCCTTCCCAATTCACTGCATGTCCTAAATACTGACCTTCCCAAATCACTGTGTGTCCTAAATACTGACCCTTCCCAAATCACTGCGTGTCCTAAATACTGACCCTTCCCAAATCACTGTGTGTCCAAAATACTGACCCCGTCCCAAATCACTGCATGTCCAAAATGCTGACCCCTCCCAAATCACTGTGTGTCCAAAATACTGACCCTTCCCAAATCACTGCATGTCCTAAATACTGACCCTTCCCAAATCACTGTGTGTCCTAAATACTGACCCTTCCCAAATCACTGGCTGTCCTAAATACTGACCCCTCCCAAATCACTACTTGTCCTAAATACTGCGACCCTTCCCAAATCACTGTGTGTCCAAAATACTGACCCTTCCCAAATCACTGCGTGTCCTAAATACTGACCCCTCCCAAATCACTGCGTGTCCTAAATACTGACCCCTCCCAAATCACTACTTGTCCTAAATACTGACCCTTCCCAAATCACTGTGTGTCCTAAATACTGACCCTTCCCAAATCACTACGTGTCCTAAATACTGACCCCTCCCAAATCACTACTTGTCCAAAATACTGTCCCTTCCCAAATCACTGCGTGTCCTAAATACTGACCCTTCCCAAATCACTGCGTGTCCTAAATACTGACCCTTCCCAAATCACTACGTGTCCAAAATACTGACCCTTCCCAAATCACTACGTGTCCAAAATACTGACCCCTCCCAAATCACTGCATGTCCAAACTACTGACCCTTCCCAAATCACTGTGTGTCCTAAATACTGACCCATCTCAAATCACTGTGTGTCCTAAATACTGACCCCTCCCAAATCACTGCATGTCCAAAATACTGAACCCTTCCCAAATCACTGCGTGTCCAAATACTGACCCCTCCCAAATCACTGCATGTCCAAAATACTGACCCTTCTCAAATCACTGTGTGTCCTAAATACTGACCCTTCCCAAATCACTGCATGTCCTAAATACTGACCCCTCCCAAATCACTACTTGTCCAAAATACTGACCCTTCCCAAATCACTGCGTGTCCTAAATACTGACCCTTCCCAAATCACTACGTGTCCTAAATACTGACCCCTCCCAAATCACTACTTGTCCAAAATACTGACCCTTCCCAAATCACTGCGTGTCCTAAAATACTGACCCTTCCTCAAATCACTGCGTGTCCTAAATACTGACCCTTCCCAAATCACTACGTGTCCAAAATACTGACCCTTCCCAAATCACTACGTGTCCAAAATACTGACCCCTCCCAAATCACTGCATGTCCAAACTACTGACCCTTCCCAAATCACTGTGTGTCCTAAATACTGACCCTTCTCAAATCACTGTGTGTCCTAAATACTGACCCCTCCCAAATCACTGCATGTCCAAAATACTGACCCTTCCCAAATCACTGTGTGTCCAAAATACTGACCCCCTCCCAAATCACTGCATGTCCAAAATACTGACCCTTCTCAAATCACTGTGTGTCCTAAATACTGACCCTTTCCCAAATCACTACGTGTCCAAAATACTGACCCTTCCCAAAGCACTGCGTGTCAAAATACTGACCCTTCCCAAATCACTACGTGTCCAAAATACTGACCCTTCCCAAATCTCTACGTGTCTAAAATACTGACCCTTCCCAAATCACTGTGTGTCCAAAATACTGACCCTTCCCAAATCACTGCGTGTCTAAAATACTGACCCTTCCCAAATCTCTACGTGTCTAAAATACTGACCCTTCCCAAGTCACTGTGTGTCCAAAATACTGACCCTTCCCAAATCACTACGTGTCCAAAATACTGACCCTTCCCAAATCTCTGTGGGTCCAAAATACTGACCCTTCCCAAATCTCTGTGGGTCCAAAATACTGACCCTTCCCAAATCACTGCATGTCCAAAATACTGACCTTCCCAAATCACTGCGTGTCCAAAATACTGACCCTTCCAAATCACTGTGTCCAATACTGACCCTTCCAAATCACTACGTGTCCTAAATACTGACCCTTCTCAAATCACTGTGTGTCCAATACTGACCCTTCCAAATCACTACGTGTCCTAAATACTGACCCTTCCCAAATCACTGTGTGTCCAATACTGACCCTTCCAAATCACTACGTGTCCTAAATACTGACCCCTCCCAAATCACTGCGTGTCCAAAATACTGACCCTTCCCAAATCACTGTGTGTCCTAAATACTGACCCTTCTCAAATCACTGTGTGTCCTAAATACTGACCCTTCTCAAATCACTGTGTGTCCAATACTGACCCTTCCAAATCACTAGGTGTCCTAACTACTGACCCCTCACCAAATCACTGCGTGTCCAAAATACTGACCCTTCCAAATCACTGTGTGTCCAAAATACTGACCCTTCCCAAATCACTGTGTGTCCTAAATACTGACCCTTCCCAAAATCACTGCGTGTCCTAAATACTAACCCTTCCCAAATCACTGAGTGTCCTAAATACTGACCCCTCCAAATCACTGCGTGTCCAAAATACTGACCCTTCCCAAATCACTGTGTGTCCAAAATACTGACCCCTTCCAAATCACTGTGTGTCCTAAATACTGACCCTTCCCAAATCACTGTGTGTCCTAAATACTGACCCTTCCCAAATCACTGAGTGTCCTAAATACTGACCATTACCAAATCACTGTGTGTCCAAAATACTGACCCTTCCCAAAATCACTACGTGTCCTAAATACTGACCCTTCCCAATTCACTGCGTGTCTAAAATACTGACCCCTTCCCAAATCACTGTGTCCTAAATACTGACCCCTCCCAAATCACTACGTGTCCAAAATACTGACCCTTCCCAAATCACTGCGTGTCTAAAATACTGACCCTTCCCAAATCACTGTGTGTCCAAAATACTGACCCTTCCCAAATCACTACGTGTCCAAAATACTGACCCTTCCCAAATCTCTGTGGGTCCAAAATACTGACCCTTCCCAAATCACTGTGTGTCCAAACTACTGACCCTTACCAAATCACTGTGTCCAAAATACTGACCCTTCCCAAATCACTGCGTGTCCTAAATACTGACCCTTCCCAATTCACTGTGTGTCCAAAATACTGACCCTTCCCAAATCACTGTGTGTCCTAAAAAATGACCCCTCCCAAATCACTGTGTGTCCTAAATACTGACCCTTCCCAAATCTCTGTGGGTCCAAAATACTGACCCCTTCCCAAATCTCTGTGGGTCCAAAATACTGACCCTTCCCAAATCACTGCATGTCCAAAATACTGACCTTCCCAAATCACTGCGTGTCCAAAATACTGACCCTTCCCAAATCACTGTGTGTCCAATACTGACCCTTCCAAATCACTACGTGTCCTAAATACTGACCCTTCTCAAATCACTGTGTGTCCAATACTGACCCTTCCAAATCACTACGTGTCCTAAATACTGACCCTTCCCAAATCACTGTGTGTCCAATACTGACCTCCAAATCACTACGTGTCCTAAATACTGACCCCTCCCAAATCACTGCGTGTCCAAAATACTGACCCTTCCCAAATCACTGTGTGTCCTAAATACTGACCCTTCTCAAATCACTGTGTGTCCTAAATACTGACCCTTCTCAAATCACTGTGTGTCCAATACTGACCCTTCCAAATCACTACGTGTCCTAACTACTGACCCCTCCCAAATCACTGCGTGTCCAAAATACTGACCCTTCCCAAATCACTGTGTGTCCAAAATACTGGACCCTTCCCAAATCACTGTGTGTCCTAAATACTGACCCTTCCCAAATCACTGCGTGTCCTAAATACTAACCCTTCCAAATCACTGAGTGTCCCTAAATACTGACCCCTCCCAAATCACTGCGTGTCCAAAATACTGACCCTTCCCAAATCACTGTGTGTCCAAAATACTGACCCTTCCCAAATCACTGTGTGTCCTAAATACTGACCCTTCCCAAATCACTGTGTGTCCTAAATACTGACCCTTCCCAAATCACTGAGTGTCCTAAATACTGACCATTACCAAATCACTGTGTGTCCAAAATACTGACCCTTCCCAAATCACTACGTGTCCTAAATACTGACCCTTCCCAATTCACTGCGTGTCTAAAATACTGACCCTTCCCAAATCACTGTGTCCTAAATACTGACCCCTCACCAAATCACTACGTGTCCAAAATACTGACCCTTCCCAAATCACTGCGTGTCTAAAATACTGACCCTTCCCAAATCACTGTGTGTCCAAAATACTGACCCTTCCCAAATCACTACGTGTCCAAAATACTGACCCTTCCCAAATCTCTGTGGGTCCAAAATACTGACCCTTCCCAAATCACTGTGTGTCCAAACTACTGACCCTTCCAAATCACTGTGTCCAAAATACTGACCCTTCCCAAATCACTGCGTGTCCTAAATACTGACCCTTCCCAATTCACTGTGTGTCCAAAATACTGACCCTTCCCAAATCACTGTGTGTCCTAAATACTGACCCCTCCCAATCACTGTGTGTCCAAACTACTGACCCTTCCCAAATCACTGTGTGTCTAAAATACTGACCCTTCCCAAATCACTGTGTGTCCTAAATACTGACCCTTCCCATATCACTGTGTGTCCTAAATACTGACCCTTCCCATATCACTGCGTGTCCAAAATACTGACCCTTCCCAAATCACTGCATGTCCAAAATACTGACCCTTCCCATATCACTGTGTGTCCAAAATACTGACCCCCTCCCAAATCACTGTGTGTCCTAAATACTGACCCCTCCCAAATCACTGCATGTTCTAAATACTGACCCTTCCCAATCACTGCATGTCCAAAATACTGACCCTTCCCAAATCACTGCATGTCCAAAATACTGACCCTTCCCAAATCACTGCATGTCCAAAATACTGACCCTTCCCAAATCACTGTGTGTCCAAAATACTGACCCTAACCAAATCACTGTGTGTCCTAAATACTGACCCTAACCAAATCACTGTGTGTCTAAATACTGACCCTAACCAAATCACTGTGTGTCTAAAATACTGACCCTTCCCAAATCACTGCATGGTCCTAACTACTGACCCTGTCCCAAATCACTGCATGTCCTAAATACTGACCCTTCCCAAATCACTGTGTGTCTAAAATACTGACCCTTCCCAAATCACTGTGTGTCCCAAATACTGACCCTTCCCAAATCACTGTGTGTCCAAAATACTGACCCTAACCAAATCACTGTGTGTCCTAAATACTGACCCTTCCCATATCACTGTGTGTCCTAAATACTGAACCCTTCCCAAATCACTGTGTGTCCTAATACTGACCCTTCCAAATCACTGTGTGTCTAAAATACTGACCATTACCAAATCACTGTGTGTCCTAAATACTGACCCTTCCCAAATCACTGTGTGTCTAAAATACTGACCCTAACCAAATCACTGTGGTGTCCTAAATACTGACCCTTCCAAAATCACTGCGTGTCCTAAATACTGACCCTTCCCAAATCACTGCGTGTCCTAAATACTGACCCTTCCCAAATCTCTGCGTGTCCTAAATACTGACCCTTCCATATCACTGTGTGTCCTAAATACTGACCCTTCCCAAATCACTGCGTGTCCTAAATACTGACCCTTCCCAAATCTCTGCGTGTCCTAAATACTGACCCTTCCCATATCACTGTGTGTCCTAATACTGACCCTTCCCAAATCACTGTGTGTCTAAAATACTGACCCTTCCCAATTCACTGTGTGTCCTAAATACTGACCCTTCCCAAATCACTGTGTGTCCTAAATACTGACCATTACCAAATCACTGCGAGTCCAAAATACTGACCCTTCCCAAATCACTGTGTGTCCAAAATACCTGACCCTTCCAAATCACTGTGTCCAAAATACTGGACCCTTCCCCAAATCACTGTGTGTCTAAAATACTGACCCTTCCCAAATCACTGCGTGTCCAAACTACTGACCCTTCACAAATCACTGCATGTCCAAAATACTGACCCTTCACAAATCACTGCATGTCCTAAATACTGACCCTTCCCAAATCACTGCATGTCCTAAATACTGACCCTTCCAAATCACTGTGTGTCTAAAATACTGACCCTTCCAAATCACTGTGTGTCCTAAATACTGACCCTTCCCAAATCACTGTGTGTCTAAAATACTGACCCTTCCCAAATCACTGTGTGTCTAAAATACTGACCCTTCCCAAATCACTGTGTGTCTAAAATACTGACCCTTCCCAAATCACTGCGTGTCCAAACTACTGACCCTTCACAAATCACTGCATGTCCAAAATACTGACCCTTCACAAATCACTGCATGTCCTAAATACTGACCCTTCCCAAATCACTGTGTGTCTAAAATACTGACCCTTCCAAATCACTGCGTGTCCAAAATACTGACCCTTCCCAAATCACTGCGTGTCCTAAATACTGACCCTTCCAAATCACTGTGTGTCCTAAATACTGACCCTTCCAAATCACTGTGTGTCCAAAATACTGACCCTTCCCATATCATTGTGTGTCCTAAATACTGACCATTACCAAATCACTGTGTGTCCAAAATACTAACCCTTCCCAAATCACTGTGTGTCTAAAATACTGACCCTTCCAAATCACTGTGTGTCCTAAATACTGACCCTTCCAAATCACTGTGTGTCCAAAATACTGACCCTTCCCATATCACTGTGTGTCCTAAATACTGACCATTACCAAATCACTGTGTGTCCAAAATACTGACCCTTCCCAAATCACTGTGTGTCCAAAATACTGACCCTTCCCAAATCACTGTGTGTCCTAAATACTGACCCTTCCCAAATCACTGCGTGTCCTAAATACTGACCCTTCCCAAATCACTGTGTGTCTAAAATACTGACCCTTCCCAAATCACTGCGTGTCCTAAATACTGACCCTTCCAAATCACTGTGTGTCCTAAATACTGACCCTTCCCAAATCACTGTGTGTCCTAAATACTGACCCTTCCCATATCACTGTGTGTCCTAAATACTGACCATTACCAAATCACTGTGTGTCCAAAATACTGACCCTTCCCAAATCACTGTGTGTCCAAAATACTGACCCTTCCCAAATCACTGTGTGTCCTAAATACTGACCCTTCCCAAATCACTGTGTGTCCAAAATACTGACCCTTCCCATATCACTGTGTGTCCTAAATACTGACCCTTCCCAAATCACTGTGTGTCTAAAATACTGACCCTTCCCATATCACTGTGTGTCCTAAATACTGACCCTTCCCATATCACTGTGTGACCTAAATACTGACCCTTCCCAAATCACTGTGTGTCTAAAATACTGACCCTTCCCAAATCACTGCGTGTCCTAAATACTGACCCTTCCCATATCACTGTGTGTCTAAAATACTGACCCTTCCCAAATCACTGTGTGTCCTAAATACTGACCCTTCCCAAATCACTGTGTGTCCTAAATACTGACCCTTCCCAAATCACTATGTGTCCTAAATACTGACCATTACCAAATCACTGCGTGTACAAAATACTGACCCTTCCCAAATCACTACGTGTCCTAAATACTGACCCTTCCCAAATCACTGTGTGTCTAAAATACTGACCCTCCCCAAATCACTGTGTGTCCAAAATACTGACCCTAACCAAATCACTGTGTGTCTAAAATACTGACCCTAACCAAATCACTGTGTGTCCTAAATACTGACCCTAACCAAATCACTGTGTGTCCTAAATACTGACCCTTCCCAAATCACTGTGTGTCCAAAATACTGACCCTAACCAAATCACTGTGTGTCCTAAATACTGACCCTAACCAAATCACTGTGTGTCCTAAATACTGACCCTAACCAAATCACTGTGTGTCTAAAATACTGACCCCTCCCAAATCACTGCGTGTCCTAAATACTGACCCTTCCCAAATCACTGCATGTCCTAAATACTGACCCTTCCCAAATCACTGTGTGTCTAAAATACTGACCCTTCCCAAATCACTGTGTGTCCTAAATACTGACCCTTCCCAAATCACTGTGTGTCCTAAATACTGACCCTAACCAAATCACTGTGTGTCCTAAATACTGACCCTTCCCAAATCACTGCATGTCCTAAATACTGACCCTTCCCAAATCACTGTGTGTCCTAAATACTGACCCTTCCCAAATCACTGTGTGTCTAAAATACTGACCCCTCCCAAATCACTGCGTGTCCTAAATACTGACCCTTCCCAAATCAATGCATGTCCTAAATACTCACCCTTCCCAAATCACTGCATGTCCTAAATACTGACCCTTCCCAAATCACTGTGTGTCCTAAATACTGACCCTTCCCAAATCACCGTGTATCCAAAATACTGACCCTTCCCAATTCACTGTGTGTCTAAAATACTGACCCTTCCCATATCACTGTGTGTCCTAAATACTGACCCTTCCCAAATCACTGCGTGTCCTAAATACTGACCCTTCCCATGTCACTGTGTGTCTAAAATACTGACCCTTCCCAAATCACTGTGTGTCCTAAATACTGACCCTTCCCATATCACTGTGTGTCTAAAATACTGACCCTAACCAAATCACTGTGTGTCCTAAATACTGACCCTTCCCATATCACTGTGTGTCCTAAATACTGACCATTACCAAATCACTGCGAGTCCAAAATACTGACCCTTCCCAAATCACTGTGTGTCCAAAATACTGACCCTTCCAAATCACTGTGTCCAAAATACTGACCCTTCCCAAATCACTGTGTGTCTAAAATACTGACCCTTCCCAAATCACTGCGTGTCCAAACTACTGACCCTTCACAAATCACTGCATGTCCAAAATACTGACCCTTCACAAATCACTGCATGTCCTAAATACTGACCCTTCCCAAATCACTGTGTGTCCTAAATACTGACCCTTCCCAAATCACTGTGTGTCTAAAATACTGACCCCTCCCAAATCACTGTGTGTCCTAAATACTGACCCTTCCCAAATCACTACGTGTCCAAACTACTGACCCTTCACAAATCACTGCATGTCCAAAATACTGACCCTTCCCAAATCACTGTGTGTCCTAAATACTGACCCTTCCCAAATCACTGTGTGTCTAAAATACTGACCCCTCCCAAATCACTGTGTGTCCTAAATACTGACCCTTCCCAAATCACCGTGTATCCAAAATACTGACCCTTCCCAATTCACTGTGTGTCCTAAATACTGACCCTTCCCATATCACTGTGTGTCTAAAATACTGACCCTTCCCAAATCACTGTGTGTCCTAAATACTGACCCTTCCCAAATCACTGCGTGTCCTAAATACTGACCCTTCCCATATCACTGTGTGTCTAAAATACTGACCCTTCCCAAATCACTGTGTGTCCTAAATACTGACCCTTCCCAAATCACTGTGTGTCCTAAATACTGACCATTACCAAATCACTGCGTGTACAAAATACTGACCCTTCCCAAATCACTGTGTGTCTAAAATACTGACCCTTCCCATATCACTGTGTGTCTAAAATACTGACCCTTCCCAAATCACTGCGTGTCCTAAATACTGACCCTTCCCATATCACTGTGTGTCTAAAATACTGACCCTTCCCAAATCACTGTGTGTCCTAAATACTGACCCTTCCCAAATCACTGTGTGTCCTAAATACTGACCCCTCCCAAATCACTGTGTATCCAAAATACTGACCCTTCCCAATTCACTGTGTGTCCTAAATACTGACCCTTCCCATATCACTGTGTGTCCTAAATACTGACCCCTCCCAAATCACTACGTGTCCAAACTACTGACCCTTCACAAATCACTGCATGTCCAAAATACTGACCCTTCACAAATCACTGCATGTCCTAAATACTGACCCTTCCCAAATCACTGTGTGTCTAAAATACTGACCCCTCCCAAATCACTGTGTGTCCTAAATACTGACCCTTCCCAAATCACCGTGTATCCAAAATACTGACCCTTCCCAATTCACTGTGTGTCCTAAATACTGACCCTTCCCATATCACTGTGTGTCTAAAATACTGACCCTTCCCAAATCACTGTGTGTCCTAAATACTGACCCTTCCCAAATCACTGTGTGTCCTAAATACTGACCATTACCAAATCACTGTGTGTACAAAATACTGACCCTTCCCAAATCACTGTGTGTCTAAAATACTGACCCTTCCCATATCACTGTGTGTCTAAAATACTGACCCTTCCCAAATCACTGCGTGTCCTAAATACTGACCCTTCCCATATCACTGTGTGTCTAAAATACTGACCCTTCCCAAATCACTGTGTGTCCTAAATACTGACCCTTCCCAAATCACTGTGTGTCCTAAATACTGACCCTAACCAAATCACTGTGTGTCCTAAATACTGACCCCTCCCAAATCACTGCGTGTCCTAAATACTGACCCTTCCCAAATCACTGTGTGTCCTAAATACTGACCCCTCCCAAATCACTGCGTGTCCTAAATACTGACCCTTCCCAAATCACTGCATGTCCAAAATACTGACCCTTCCCAAATCACTGTGTGTCCTAAATACTGACCCCTCCCAAATCACTGTGTGTCCTAAATACTGACCCCTCCCAAATCACTGTGTGTCCTAAATACTGACCCTTCCCAAATCACTGTGTGTCTAAAATACTGACCCTTCCCAAATCACTGTGTGTCCTAAATACTGACCCTTCCCAAATCACTGTGTGTCCTAAATACTGACCCTAACCAAATCACTGTGTGTCTAAAATACTGACCCTTCCCAAATCACTGTGTGTCCTAAATACTGACCCCTCCCAAATCACTGTGTGTCCTAAATACTGACCCTTCCCAAATCACTGTGTGTCCTAAATACTGACCCCTCCCAAATCACTGTGTGTCCTAAATACTGACCCCTCCCAAATCACTGTGTGTCCTAAATACTGACCCTTCCCAAATCACTGTGTGTCTAAAATACTGACCCTTCCCAAATCACTGTGTGTCCTAAATACTGACCCTTCCCAAATCACTGTGTGTCCTAAATACTGGCCCTAACCAAATCACTGTGTGTCTAAAATACTGACCCTTCCCAAATCACTGCGTGTCCAAAATACTGACCCTTCCCAAATCACTGTGTGTCTAAAATACTGACCCTTCCCAAATCACTGCGTGTCCTAAATACTGACCCTTCACAAATCACTGCGTGTCCTAAATACTGACCCTTCCCAAATCACTGTGTGTCCTAAATACTGACCCTTCCCATATCACTGTGTGTCCTAAATACTGACCCTTCCCAAATCACTGCATGTCCTAAATACTGACCCTTCCCAAATCACTGTGTGTCCTAAATACTGACCCTTCCCAAATCACTACGTGTCCTAAATACTGACCCTTCCCATATCACTGTGTGTCTAAAATACTGACCCTAACCAAATCACTGTGTGTCCTAAATACTGACCCTTCCCATATCACTGTGTATCCTAAATACTGACCATTACCAAATCACTGCGAGTCCAAAATACTGACCCTTCCCAAATCACTGTGTGTCCAAAATACTGACCCTTCCAAATCACTGTGTCCAAAATACTGACCCTTCCCAAATCACTGTGTGTCTAAAATACTGACCCTTCCCAAATCACTGCGTGTCCAAACTACTGACCCTTCACAAATCACTGCATGTCCAAAATACTGACCCTTCACAAATCACTGTGTGTCTAAAATACTGACCCTTCCAAATCACTGTGTGTCCTAAATACTGACCCTTCCCAAATCACCGTGTATCCAAAATACTGACCCTTCCCAAATCACTGTGTGTCCTAAATACTGACCCTTCCCATATCACTGTGTGTCCAAAATACTGACCCTTCCCAAATCACTGTGTGTCTAAAATACTGACCCTTCCCAAATCACTGTGTGTCCTAAATACTGACCCTTCCCATATCACTGTGTGTCCAAAATACTGACCCTTCCCAAATCACTGTGTGTCTAAAATACTGACCCTTCCCAAATCACTGTGTGTCCTAAATACTGACCCTTCCCATATCACTGTGTGTCCTAAATACTGACCATTACCAAATCACTGCGAGTCCAAAATACTGACCCTTCCCAAATCACTGTGTGTCCAAAATACTGACCCTTCTAAATCACTGTGTCCAAAATACTGACCCTTCCCAAATCACTGTGTGTCTAAAATACTGACCCTTCCCAAATCACTGCGTGTCCAAACTACTGACCCTTCACAAATCACTGCATGTCCAAAATACTGACCCTTCACAAATCACTGCATGTCCTAAATACTGACCCTTCCCAAATCACTGTGTGTCTAAAATACTGACCCTTCCAAATCACTGTGTGTCCTAAATACTGACCCTTCCCAAATCACTGCGTGTCCAAAATACTGACCCTTCCCAAATCACTGCGTGTCCTAAATACTGACCCTTCCCAAATCACTGTGTGTCTAAAATACTGACCCTTCCAAATCACTGTGTGTCCTAAATACTGACCCTTCCCATATTACTGTGTGTCCAAAATACTGACCCTTCCCAAATCACTGTGTGTCTAAAATACTGACCCTTCCAAATCACTGTGTGTCCTAAATACTGACCCTTCCCAAATCACTGCGTGTCCTAAATACTGACCCTTCCCAAATCACTGCGTGTCCTAAATACTGACCCTTCCCAAATCACTGTGTGTCTAAAATACTGACCCTTCCAAATCACTGTGTGTCCTAAATACTGACCATTACCAAATCACTGTGTGTCCAAAATACTGACCCTTCCCAAATCACTGTGTGTCCAAAATACTGACCCTTCCCAAATCACTGTGTGTCCTAAATACTGACCCTTCCCAAATCACTGTGTGTCCAAAATACTGACCCTTCCCATATCACTGTGTGTCCTAAATACTGACCCTTCCCAAATCACTGTGTGTCTAAAATACTGACCCTTCCCAAATCACTGTGTGTCCTAAATACTGACCCTTCCCAAATCACTGCGTGTCCTAAATACTGACCCTTCCCAAATCACTGCGTGTCCTAAATACTGACCCTTCCCAAATCACTGCATGTCCAAAATACTGACCCCTCCCAAATCACTGTGTGTCCTAAATACTAACCCTTCCCAAATCACTGTGTGTCTAAAATACTGACCCTTCCCAAATCACTGCGTGTCCAAAATACTGACCCTTCCCAAATCACTGTGTGTCCTAAATACTGACCCCTCACAAATCACTGTGTGTCTAAAATACTGACCCTTCCCAAATCACTGTGTGTCCTAAATACTGACCCTTCCCATATCACTGTGTGTCCTAAATACTGACCCTTCACAAATCACTGTGTGTCTAAAATACTGACCCTTCCCAAATCACTGTGTGTCCTAAATACTGACCATTCCCAAATCACTGTGTGTCTAAAATACTGACCCTTCCCAAATCACTGTGTGTCCTAAATACTGACCCTTCCCATATCACTGTGTGTCCTAAATACTGACCCTTCCCAAATCACTGTGTGTCCAAAATACTGACCCTTCCCAAATCACTGTGTGTCCTAAATACTGACCCTTCCCAAATCACTGTGTGTCCAAAATACTGACCCTAACCAAATCACTGTGTGTCCAAAATACTGACCCTTCCCAAATCACTGTGTGTCCTAAATACTGACCCTTCCCAAATCACTGCGTGTCCTAAATACTGACCCTTCCCAAATCACTGTGTGTCCTAAATACTGACCCCTCCCAAATCACTGTGTGTCCTAAATACTGACCCTTCCCAAATCACTGCGTGTCCTAAATACTGACCCTTCCCATATCACTGTGTGTCCTAAATACTGACCCCTCCCAAATCACTGCGTGTCCTAAATACTGACCCTTCCCAAATCACTGTGTCCTAAATACTGACCCTTCCCAAATCACTGTGTGTCCTAAATACTGACCCTTCCCATATCACTAAATGTCCTAAATACTGACCCTTCCCAAATCACTGTGTGTCCTAAATACTGACCCTTCCCATATCACTAAATGTCCTAAATACTGACCCTTCCCAAATCACTGCATGTCCTAAATACTGACCCTTCCCAAATCACTGTGTGTCCAAAATACTGACCCTTCCCAAATCACTGTGTCTAAAATACTGACCCTTCCCAAATCACTGTGTGTCTAAAATACTGACCCTAACCAAATCACTGTGTGTCCTAAATACTGACCCTTCCCATATCACTGTGTGTCTAAAATACTGACCCTTCACAAATCACTGCATGTCCTAAATACTGACCATTACCAAATCACTGCGAGTCCAAAATACTGACCCTTCCCAAATCACTGTGTGTCTAAAATACTGACCCTTCCCAAATCACTGCATGTCCTAAATACTGACCCTTCCCAAATCACTGCATGTCCTAAATACTGACCCTTCCCAAATCACTGTGTGTCTAAAATACTGACCCTTCCCAAATCACTGTGTGTCCTAAATACTGACCCTTCCCAAATCACTGTGTCCTAAATACTGACCCTTCCCAAATCACTGCGTGTCCAAAATACTGACCCTTCCCAAATCACTGCGTGTCCTAAATATTGACCCTTCCCAAATCACTGCGTGTCCAAAATACTGACCCTTCCCAAATCACTGTGTGTCCTAAATACTGACCCTTCCAAATCACTGTGTGTCCTAAATACTGACCCTTCCCATATCACTGTGTGTCCAAAATACTGACCCTTCCCATATCACTGTGTGTCCTAAATACTGACCCTTCCCAAATCACTGTGTGTCCAAAATACTGACCCTTCCCATATCACTGTGTGTCCAAAATACTGACCCTTCCCAAATCACTGTGTGTCTAAAATACTGACCCTTCCCAAATCACTGTGTGTCCAATACTGACCCTTCCCAAATCACTGTGTGTCTAAAATACTGACCCTTCCAAATCACTGTGTGTCCTAAATACTGACCCTTCCCATATCACTGTGTGTCCAAAATACTGACCCTTCCCAAATCACTGTGTGTCTAAAATACTGACCCTTCCAAATCACTGCGTGTCCTAAATACTGACCCTTCCCAAATCACTGCGTGTCCAAAATACTGACCCTTCCCAAATCACTGCGTGTCCTAAATACTGACCCTTCCCAAATCACTGTGTGTCCTAAATACTGACCCTTCCCAATTCACTGTGTGTCCTAAATACTGACCCTTCCCAAATCACTGTGTGTCCTAAATACTGACCCTTCCCAAATCACTGCGTGTCCTAAATACTGACCCTTCCCAAATCACTGTGTGTCTAAAATACTGACCCTTCCAAATCACTGTGTGTCCTAAATACTGACCCTTCCCATATCACTGTGTGTCCAAAATACTGACCCTTCCCAAATCACTGTGTGTCCAAAATACTGACCCTTCCCAAATCACTGTGTGTCTAAAATATTGACCCTTCCCAAATCACTGTGTGTCCTAAATACTGACCCTTCCCATATCACTGTGTGTCCTAAATACTGACCATTACCAAATCACTGTGTGTCCTAAATACTGACCCTTCCCAAATCACTGTGTGTCCAAAATACTGACCCTTCCCAAATCACTGTGTGTCCTAAATACTGACCCTTCCCAAATCACTGTGTGTCCAAAATACTGACCCTTCCCATATCACTGTGTGTCCTAAATACTGACCCTTCCCAAATCACTGTGTGTCCAAAATACTGACCCTTCCAAATCACTGTGTCCAAAATACTGACCCTTCCCAAATCACTGTGTGTCTAAAATACTGACCCTTCCCAAATCACTGCATGTCCAAAATACTGACCCTTCCCAAATCACTGCGTGTCCTAAATACTGACCCCTCCCAAATCACTGCGTGTCCTAAATACTGACCCTTCCCAAATCACTGTGTGTCCAAAATACTGACCCTTCCCAAATCACTGCATGTCCAAAATACTGACCCTTCCCAAATCACTGTGTGTCCTAAATACTGACCCTTCCCATATCACTGTGTGTCCTAAATACTGACCCTTCCCAAATCACTGCGTGTACAAAATACTGACCCTTCCCAAATCACTGTGTGTCCTAAATACTGACCCTTCCCAATTCACTGTGTGTCCTAAATACTGACCCTTCCCAAATCACTACGTGTCCAAAATACTGACCCTTCCCAAATAACTGAGTGTCCAAAATACTGACCCCTCCCAAATCACTGCTACTCTTAACCCCTTCTGGACCACAGGGCAATGAGTGATGAGCTCACCTCTGCTCCTTAAAGTGACAGCCGCACCATAGTTTACAGCAGTCTGTGAATGGGAAAGGAATTTGTACTTGTTTTTTACTAGGATTCGTCCCCTTTTCACAGGAAAGTAGACATTTTGGTCTGAAGATGAAGATCACAAAACACAAGTCATGTTTAATGTGATGACCAAGCTCAGGAAAGTCACAGCAGATGGACAAGCACTATATATATATATAAAGCCCGTGTACACAGGCCAAGGTCCAGGTGATATTAACCCTTTGAGTGCCAGAGGGGTAAGCAATGCATTGCTTTGCAATGTGTTGCGTACCCTTATGACACTCAAAGGGTTAAGAGTCCGGTCCTGCTCTGTGTAGCGCCTGCGATGCAGTCATGCTCTGTAGAGACTGTCTGAATGCACAGAACTCCCAGCATTCCGTGCGTTCAGTCAGTCTCTGCTGTGCATCCCAGCATTTTATTAGATAGGAGGAGAGAGTGAGAGATTTAGTAACATAGTTGATGACACCAAAAAGCACGGTGTTCATCAAGTGCAGCCCAATCCAAAACACCCCTGTTGATCCAGAGGAAGGCAAAAAAAATTGAAGCCATTTAAACCAATTTATCACCACGTGGAATCCTCCCTGACTCCAGATGACAGTCAGATATTTCCCTGGATCAACATCCTATCTGCTTTGAAGCCATCTGTCATAACTGTCACTATTGTTCTGTGCTAGATAGGCATCCATTGCTTTTTTGAATGCAGTTGCATTATCTGCAAGTATAACATTCCGCTGCAAAGAATTCCATAGCTTTACCACCCTTACTGCAAAAGATCCCTGCCTTTGTATTAGCCTGAAAGTGCCTTTCCTCTAGTCTTAATGGATGACCTCTCTTTCTTAGCTAAGTTCTACGAGTGAATAATTCATTGGATAGTTCTTTGTATTGACCTTGAATGTTTGTGTAAATGGTATCATATCACCCCTTACACGTCTCTTCTCTAATATAAGTGTAAATGGTAATCATATCACCCCTTACACCTCTCGTCTCTAATATAAGTGTAAATGGTAATCATATCACCCCTTACACCTCTCATCTCTAATATAAGTGTAAATGGTAATCATATCACCCCTTACACCTCTCTTCTCTAATATATGTGTAAATGTTATCATATCACCCCTTACACCTCTCATCTCTAATATATGTGTAAATAGTAATCATATCACCCCTTACACCTCTCTTCTCTAATATATGTGTAAATGGTAATCATACCACCCCTTACATGTCTCTTCTCTAATATAAGTGTAAATGGTAATCATATCACCCCTTACACCTCTCATCTCTAATATAAGTGTAAATAGTAATCATATCACCCCTTACACCTCTCTTCTCTAATATAAGTGTAAATGGTAATCATATCGCCCCTTACACGTCTCTTCTCTAATATAAGTGTAAAAGGTATCATATCACCCCTTACATGTCTCTTCTCTAATTTATGTGTAAATGGTAATCATATCACCCCTTACATGTCTCTTCTCTAATATAAGTGTAAATGGTAATCATACCACCCCTTACACCTCTCTTCTCTAATATATGTGTAAATGGTAATCATATCACCCCTTACACGTCTCTTCTCTAATATAAGTGTAAATGGTATCATATCACCCCTTACACCTCTCGTCTCTAATATAAGTGTAAATAGTAATCATATCACCCCTTACACCTCTCATCTCTAATATAAGTGTAAATAGTAATCATATCGCCCCTTACACGTCTCGTCTCTAATATATGTGTAAATGGGAATCATATCCCCCTTAGACGTCTCTTCTCTAATGTAAACAAACCCAGTTTGGCTAGTCTCTCTTTATAACTCAGATCCTCCAATCCCTTTATCAGTTTTGTTTTTTCAAGAACTGGCACCCAAAATTGTACTCCATATTCTAAATGAGACCTAACCAAGGATTTATATAGAGGTAGGATAATATTCCCATCCCTTGCTTCTACACCTCTTTTTATGCAGGATAGTACTCTATTTGCTCTTGCAGCAGCTGAGTGACTCTGCACACTGCTGTGAAGTCTATTGTCTATCAGTTCTCCTAAATCTTTCTCTAATTAAGATTCCCCTGGCTGTTTCCCATTTATTGTATATGCACAGTAGAGACTGCCCACACTGCGGCTGATACAGTGCCAGCCGGTCACGGTGCAGTCATGCTCAGTAGAGACTGCCCACACTGCGGCTGATACAGTGCCATCCGGTCACGTTGCAGTCATGCTCAGTAGAGACTCCCCACACTGCGGCTGATACAGTGCCAGCCGGTCACGGTGCAGTCATGCTCAGTAGAGACTCCCCACACTGCGGCTGATACAGTGCCAGCCGGTCACGGTGCAGTCATGCTCAGTAGAGACTTCCCACACTGCGGCTGATACAGTGCCAGCCGGTCGCGGTGCAGTCATGCTCAGTAGAGACTCCCCACACCGCGGCTGATACAGTGCCAGCCGGTCGCGGTGCAGTCATGCACAGTAGAGACTCCCCACACTGCGGCTGATACAGTGCCAGCCGGTCGCGGTGCAGTCATGCCCAGTAGAGACTCCCCACACTGCGGCTGATACAGTGCCAGCCGGTCACGGTGCAGTCATGCTCAGTAGAGACTCCCCACACTGCGGCTGATACAGTGCCAGCCGGTCACGGTGCAGTCATGCTCAGTAGAGACTTCCCACACTGCGGCTGATACAGTGCCAGCCGGTCGCGGTGCAGTCATGCTCAGAGAGACTCCCCACACTGCGGCTGATACAGTGCCAGCCGGTCACGGTGCAGTCATGCACAGTAGAGACTTCCCACACTGCGGCTGATACAGTGCCAGCCGGTCGCGGTGCAGTCATGCTCAGTAGAG
This sequence comes from Rhinophrynus dorsalis, assembly GCA_037306005.1. Classification (NCBI taxonomy): domain Eukaryota; kingdom Metazoa; phylum Chordata; class Amphibia; order Anura; family Rhinophrynidae; genus Rhinophrynus; species Rhinophrynus dorsalis. Next base: position 190,361,607 of record CM074727.1, on the reverse strand, counting down.
ACTCCCCACACTGCGGCTGATACAGTGCCAGCCGGTCGCGGTGCAGTCATGCTCAGTAGAGACTTCCCACACTGCGGCTGATACAGTGCCAGCCGGTCGCGGTGCAGTCATGCTCAGTAGAGACTCCCCACACCGCGGCTGATACAGTGCCAGCCGGTCGCGGTGCAGTCATGCACAGTAAAGACTCCCTACACTGCGGCTGTTACAGTGCCAGCCGGTCGCGGTGCAGTCATGCCCAGTAGAGACTCCCCACACTGCGGCTGATACAGTGCCAGCCGGTCACGGTGCAGTCATGCTCAGTAGAGACTCCCCACACTGCGGCTGATACAGTGCCAGCCGGTCACGGTGCAGTCATGCTCAGTAGAGACTGCCCACACGGCGGCTGATACAGTGCCAGCCGGTCGCGGTGCAGTCATGCTCAGTAGAGACTCCCCACACTGCGGCTGATACAGTGCCAGCCGGTCGCGGTGCAGTCATGCTCAGTAGAGACTTCCCACACTGCGGCTGATACAGTGCCAGCCGGTCGCGGTGCAGTCATGCTCAGTAGAGACTCCCCACACTGCGGCTGATACAGTGCCAGCCGGTCGCGGTGCAGTCATGCTCAGTAGAGACTTCCCACACTGCGGCTGATACAGTGCCAGCCGGTCGCGGTGCAGTCATGCTCAGTAGAGACTCCCCACACCATGGCTGATACAGTGCCAGCCGGTCGCGGTGCAGTCATGCACAGTAGAGACTCCCCACACTGCGGCTGATACAGTGCCAGCCGGTCGCGGTGCAGTCATGCTCAGTAGAGACTCCCCACACTGCGGCTGATACAGTGCCAGCCGGTCACGGTGCAGTCATGCTCAGTAGAGACTTCCCACACTGCGGTTGATACAGTGCCAGCCGGTCGCGGTGCAGTCATGCTCAGTAGAGACTCCCCACACTGCGGCTGATACAGTGCCAGCCGGTCGCGGTGCAGTCATACTAAGTAGAGACTGCCCACACCGCGGCTGATACAGTGCCAGCCGGTCGCGGTGCAGTCATGCCCAGTAGAGACTCCCCACACTGCGGCTGATACAGTGCCAGCCGGTCGCGGTGCAGTCATGCTCAGTAGAGACTCCCCACACTGCGGCTGATACAGTGCCAGCCGGTCACGGTGCAGTCATGCTCAGTAGAGACTTCCCACACAGCGGCTGATACAGTGCCAGCCGGTCGCGGTGCAGTCATGCTCAGTAGAGACTCCCCACACCGCGGCTGATACAGTGCCAGCCGGTCGCGGTGCAGTCATGCATAGTAGAGAATTCCCACACTGCGGCTGATACAGTGCCAGCCGGTCGCGGTGCAGTCATGCCAGTAGAGACTCCCCACACTGCGGCTGACAAAGTGCCAGCCGGTCGCGGTGCAGTCATGCCCAGTAGAGACTCCCCACACTGCGGCTGATACAAAGCTGGATGCTCCTTCGAAGTTCCCCTGCTCTGTATCAGCCTGGTCACGGGAGGTCTCTACTGAGCATGACTGCATCGTTACAAACTTTCTAGCGAATTATTATATAGGATTATTTTTGTTATAATGGTATTACTGTGCACTGGTGCCTTGTTTCTGTGTGTGTGTGTATCTCTCTATCTTTCTCTCTCTCTCTCTCTCTCTCTCTCTGTATATATATATATATATATATATATATATTATATATACACATACACACACATACACACACATATCAAAAGTTTTAGGACACCTCCAGTTTTGTTACTTTTAGTTATTGCCATATAACTTGACAAAAATATTAGAAAAACACATACAAAAAAGACAGTCCTCTTCTATATACTGTGAACATAAGTGCCCTGTATTTAGCATATGTAATAACTCTTAGTAAATCTAAGTGAAAATAAGTGAGACTTTCATTCTACAAATTGGTCAATCCGTGTGTAAGATTACCACCAACGCCAAGGTATCTCACTTTGCGGTAAGTCCTTCTCTAATACACCTATAAACACCCTATCTAAATAAAATTAAAATTAAAAACAGACATTCTCTGAAGAAAGATGTTATAGTAAACGCGTCAGTAGGGGACCCTTTAAGTATGGGCCATGTATCAGGTAAGTCCTCCCTCTACACCTAATTTGGTTTTTTTGTCTTGTTGTATGTCTTTTGTTTTTAATTGCACTACACTGGGACCCACAAGAAATAAAAATCAATAAAAAACATCAAAAGATACTTAAAGGGTCCCCACTGACGCGTTTATTATAACATCTTTCTTCAGAGAATGTCTGTTTTTAATTTAATTTTAATTTAGATAGGGTGTTTATAGGTGTATTAGAGTAGGACTTACCGTAAAGTGAGATACCTTGGCGTTGGTGA
>CM074727.1:190355744-190359067 GCA_037306005.1 Rhinophrynus dorsalis | reverse complement strand
TAAGACCAGTATATAATAGATGTGGGGGGGGGGTACAAGAAGATCAGTATATAATAGATGTGGGAGGTACAAGAAGACCAGTATATAATAGATGTAGGGGGGGGGGTACAAGAAAACAGTAATAATAGATGTGGGGGTACAAGAAGACCAGTATATAATAGATGTGGGAGGTACAAGAAGATCAGTATATAATAGATGTGGGTACAAGAAGACCAATATATAATAGATGTGGGAGGTACAAGAAGACCAGTATATAATAGAATGTGGGGGTACAAGAAGATCAATATATAATATATGTGGGTACAAGAAGACCAGTATATAATAGATGTGGGGGGTACAAGAAGATCAGTATATAATAGATGTGGGAGGTACAAGAAGATCAGTATATGTAATATATGTGGGTACAAGAAGACCAGTATATAATAGATGTGGAGGTACAAGAAACCATTATATAATAGATGTGGGGGTACAAGAAGACCAGTATATAATAGATGTGGGGGTACAAGAAGACCAGTATATAATAGATGTGGGTACAAGAAGACCAGTATATAATAGATGTGAGTGTACAAGAAGACCGGTATATAATATATGTGGGTACAAGAAGACCAGTATATAATAGATGTGGGAGGTACAAGAAGACCAGTATATAATAGATGTGGGTACAAGAAGACCAGTATATAATAGATGTGGGAGGTACAAGAAGACCAGTATATAATAGATGTGGGAGGTACAAGAAGATCAGTATATAATAGATGTGGGAGGTACAAGAAGGCCAGTATATAATAGATGTGGGTACAAGAAGACCAGTATATAATAGATGTGGGGTACAAGAAGACCAGTATATAATAGATGTGGGGGGGGTACAAGAAGACCAGTATATAATAGATGTGGGAGGTACAAGAAGACCAGTATATAATAGATGTGGGAGGTACAAGAAGACCAGTATATAATATATCTGGTACAAGAAGACCAGTATATAATAGATGTGGGAGGTACAAGAAGACCAGTATATAATAGATGTGGGGGGGTACAAGAAGACCAGTATATAATAGATGTGGGGGGGTACAAGAAGACCAGTATATAATAGATGTGGGAGGTACAAGAAGACCAGTATATAATATATGTGGGGGGGGGGTACAAGAAGATCAGTATATAATAGATGTGGGAGGTACAAGAAGACCAGTATATAATAGATGTGGGGGGGTACAAGAAAACCAGTATATAATAGATGTGGGGGGTACAAGAAGACCAGTATATAATAGATGTGGGAGGTACAAGAAGACCAGTATATAATAGATGTGGGAGGTACAAGAAGACCAGTATATAATAGATGTGGGTACAAGAAGACCAGTATATAATAGATGTGGGAGGTACAAGAAGACCAGTATATAATAGATGTGGGAGGTACAAGAAGACCAGTATATAATACATCTGGGTACAAGAAGACCAGTATATAATAGATGTGGGGGTACAAGAAGACCAGTATATAATATATGTGGGTGGTACAAGAAGACCAGTATATAATAGATGTGGGGGGTGCAAGAAGACCAGTATATAATATATGTGGGGGTGCAAGAAGACCAGTATATAATAGATGTGGGAGGTACAAGAAGATCAGTATATAATAGATGTGGGAGGTACAAGAAGACCAGTATATAATAGATGTGGGGGGGTACAAGAAACCAGTATATAATAGATGTGGGGGTACAAGAAGACCAGTATATAATAGATGTGGGAGGTACAAGAAGACCAGTATATAATAGATGTGGGAGGTACAAGAAGACCAGTATATAATAGATGTGGGTACAAGAAGACCAGTATATAATAGATGTGGGAGGTACAAGAAGACCAGTATATAATAGATGTGGGAGGTACAAGAAGACAGTATATAATACATCTGGGTACAAGAAGACCAGTATATAATAGATGTGGGGTACAAGAAGACCAGTATATAATAGATGTGGGTGGTACAAGAAGACCAGTATATAATAGATGTGGGGGGTGCAAGAAGACCAGTATATAATATATGTGGGGGTGCAAGAAGACCAGTATATAATAGATGTTGGAGGTACAAGAAGATCAGTATATAATAGATGTGGGGGTACAAGAAGACCAGTATATAATAGATGTGGGAGGTACAAGAAGACCAGTATATAATAGATGTGGGGGTACAAGAAGACCAGTATATAATAGATGTGGGGCTGCAAGAAGACCAGTATATAATATATGTGGGTACAAGAAGATCAGTATATAATAGATGTGGGAGGTACAAGAAGACCAGTATATGTAATAGATGTGGAGGTACAAGAAGACCAGTATATAATATATCTGGGTACAAGAAGACCAGTATATAATAGATGTGGGGTACAAGAAGACCAGTATATAACAGATGTGGGAGGTACAAGAAGACCAGTATATAATAGATGTGGGGGGGTACAAGAAAACCAGTATATAATAGATGGTGGGTGGTACAAGAAGACCAGTATATAATAGATGTGGGAGGTACAAGAAGACCAGTATATAATAGATGTGGATGTACAAGAAGACCAGTATATAATAGATGTGGGGGGTACAAGAAAACCAGTATATAATAGATGTGGGTGGTACAAGAAGACCAGTATATAATAGATGTGGGTGGTACAAGAAGACCAGTATATAATAGATGTGGGAGGTACAAGAAGACCAGTATATAATATATGTGGGTACAAGAAGACCAGTATATAATAGATGTGGAGGGGGTACAAGAAGATCAGTATATAATAGATGTGGGAGGTACAAGAAGACCAGTATATAATAGATGTGGGGGGGGGTACACGAAAACCAGTATATAATAGATGTGGGGGGTACAAGAAGACCAGTATATAATAGATGTGGGAGGTACAAGAAGATCAGTATATAATAGATGTGGGTACAAGAAGACCAATATATAATAGATGTGGGAGGTACAAGAAGACAGTATATAATAGATGTGCGTGGTACAAGAAGACCCGTATATAATAGATGTGGGAGGTACAAGAAGACCAGTATATAATAGATGTGGGAGGTACAAGAAGACCAGTATATAATAGATGTGGGAGGTACAAGAAGACCAGTATATAATAGATGTGGGGGGTAAAAGAAGATCAATATATAATATATGTGGGTACAAGAAGACCAGTATATAATAGATGTGGGGGGTACAAGAAGATCAGTATATAATAGATGTGGGAGGTACAAGAAGATCAGTATATGTAATATATGTGGGTACAAGAAGACCAGTATATAATAGATGTGGGAGGTACAAGAAAACCATTATATAATAGATGTGGGGGTACAAGAAGACC
>CM074727.1:190293244-190350744 GCA_037306005.1 Rhinophrynus dorsalis | reverse complement strand
GGAATAGACATGAAGGAGAGAGGAGTAACCAGGTACACCAGCCCCCCCCCCCCCCCCCCCCGGTACCAGGGGCCCCTCTGTAGTTTATTATATGGGAATAGACATGAAGGAGAGAGGAGTAACCAGGTACACCAGCCCCCCCCCCCCGGTACCAGGGGCCCCTCTGTAGTTTATTATATGGGAATAGACATGAAGGAGAGAGGAGTAACCAGGTACACCAGCCCCCCCCCCCCGGTACCAGGGCCCTCTGTAGTTTATTATATGGGAATAGACATGAAGGAGAGAGGAGTAACCAGGTACACCAGCCCCCCCCGGTACCAGGGCCCCTCTGTAGTTTTATTATATGGGAATAGACATGAAGGAGAGAGGAGTAACCAGGTACACCAGCCCCCCCCCCCCCGGTACCAGGGGCCCCTCTGTAGTTTATTATATGGGAATAGACATGAAGAGAGAGGAGTAACCAGGTACACAGACCCCTCCCCCCGGTACCAGGGGCCCCTCTGTAGTTTATTATATGGGAATAGACATGAAGGAGACAGAGTAACCAGGTACAACCCCCCCCCCGGTACCAGGGGCCCCTCTGTAGTTTTTTTTATATGGAATAGACATGAAGGAGAGAGGAGTAACCAGGTACACCAGACCCTCCCCCCGGTACCAGGGGCCCCTCTGTAGTTTATTATATGGGAATAGACATGAAGGAGAGAGGAGTAACCAGGTGCACCAGCCCCCCCCCCCCGGTACCAGGGGCCCCTCTGTAGTTTATTATATGGGAATAGACATGAAGGAGAGAGGAGTAACCAGGTGCACCAGCCCCCCCCCCCGGTACCAGGGGCCCCTCTGTAGTTTATTATATGGAATAGACATGAGGAGAGAGAGTAACCAGGTACACCAGCCTCCCCCCCCCGTACCAGGGCCCCTCTGTAGTTTATTATATGGAATAGACATGAAGGAGAGAGGAGTAACCAGGTGCACCAGCCCCCCCCCCCCAGTGCCAGGGGCCCCTCTGTAGTTTATTATATGGAATAGACATGAAGGAGAGAGGAGTAACCAGGTGCACCAGCCCCCCCCCCCCCCGGTACCAGGGCCCTTCTGTAGTTTATTATATGGGAATAGACATGAAGGAGAGAGGAGTAACCAGGTACACCAGCCCCTCCCCCCCCGGTACCAGGGCCCCTCTGTAGTTTATTATATGGAATAGACATGAAGGAGAGAGGAGTAACCAGGTACACCAGCCCCCCCACCCCCGGTACCAGGGGCCCCTCTGTAGTTTATTATATGGAATAGACATGAAGGAGAGAGGAGTAACCAGGTACACCCCCCCCCCCCGGTACCAGGGGCCCCTCTGTAGTTTATTATATGGAATAGACATGAAGGAGAGAGGAGTAACCAGGTACACCAGCCCCCCCCCCCCGGTACCAGGGCCCTCTGTAGTTTATTATATGGGAATAGACATGAAAGGAGAGAGGAGTAACCAGGTACACCAGCCCCCCCCCCGGTACCAGGGGCCCTCTGTAGTTTATTATATGGAATAGACATGAAGGAGAGAGGAGTAACCAGGTACACCAGCCCCCCCCCGGTACCAAGGGCCCCTCTGTAGTTTATTATATGGGAATAGACATGAAGGAGAGAGGAGTAACCAGGTACACCAGCCCCCCCCCCCCCGGTACCAGGGCCCCTCTGTAGTTTATTATATGGGAATAGACATGAAGGAGAGAGGAGTAACCAGGTACACCAGCCCCCCCCCCCGGTACCAGGGGCCCCTCTGTAGTTTATTATATGGAAATAGACATGAAGGAGAGAGGAGTAACCAGGTACACCAGACCCCTCCCCCCGGTACCAGGGGCCCCTCTGTAGTTTATTATATGGGAATAGACATGAAGGAGACAGGAGTAACCAGGTACACCCCCCCCCCCCCGGTACCGAGGGCCCCTCTGTAGTTTATTATATGGGAATAGACATGAAGGAGAGAGGAGTAACCAGGTACACCAGACCCTCCCCCGGTACCAGGGGCCCCTCTGTAGTTTATTATATGGGAATAGACATGAAGGAGAGAGGAGTAACAGGTGCACCAGCCCCCCCCCCCGGTACCAGGGCCCCTCTGTAGTTTATTATATGGAATAGACATGAAGGAGAGAGGAGTAACCAGGTGCACCAGCCCCCCCCCCCCCCCGGTACCAGGGGCCCCTCTGTAGTTTATTATATGGGAATAGACATGAAGGAGAGAGGAGTAACCAGGTACACCAGCCTCCCCCCCCCCGGTACCAGGGGCCCCTCTGTAGTTTATTATATGGGAATAGACATGAAGGAGAGAGGAGTAACCAGGTACACCAGACCCCTCCCCCCGGTACCAGGGGCCCCTCTGTAGTTTATTATATGGGGATAGACATGAAGGAGAGAGAGTAACCAGCTGCACTGATAACTAGGCCTCCCCAAGGTCTGAATGACTGGTGTGCGCTTGTCCCTTTAATTCAGTTGAGCTGTGTCTCAGTGGCGCCCTCCAGTGAGGATTATAGATCAGTGCCTCTGATTTAAAGGGATATGCCCTTGCCATATCATCAATGCATTGCAAAATTCTCCAGCTTCTCAGAGCTGACAATCCTCATTTAAGTCAGTGGAAATGATAGCGCTGAGGGAACCGGCCGCTCCACCCATGTGGCCTCTGTTTTACTGACTGTACCAGCCTCACCGTTTGGCCAACCGAATGGACAACCTCTCCAGAATGGACCTAGATCATACTGTAGATTTTAGTGTTATCACTTGGTTTATGTACCACAAGCCTAGATTAGGGTTTCCACCCAGCTGGTATTTTACTGCAGGCCGGTAAAAATTGGCTTCTGTCCAATGTTAAGTCTATGGAGGGAAGCCGTGGCCGGTATTTTTTTGAAGAAAAGGTGGCAACCCTAGCCTAGATCATACTGCAGATTATTAGTGTATCACTGGTTACCGCAGGCCTAGGTTACAATGCAGAAGATTAATATTATCATTCGGTCTATGTACCAGATGCCTAGATCACATTGAAAGTGATTAGTAATATCTCTGGGTCGATCTACCGGAGGCCTAGATCACATTGCGGATGGTTAGTATTATCACTGGGTCTATCTACCACAGGCCAAGACAGGGGGTGTCGGTAGAAATGTTCAGGGGGCAAAGCCATAATATCACCCCCAGGCCAGCCCTTCAGCCCCTATGTTTATATGGAGGGGGTAATTGTTGGGGGAAGGCAAGTGCCCCCCCTCCGGACACCCATGGGCCTAGATCACATTGTAGGTGATTACTGTTCTCCCTGGTTAATCTACCAGAGGCCTAGATCACTTTGCAGATGATTAGGGTTAATCACTTGGTCTATCTACAGGCGAGCTAGATCACACTGCAGATGATTAGTGTTATGACGGGGTCTATGTACTGGAGACCTAGATCACATTGTAGGTGATTAGTGTTATTATTGAGTCTATATACCCCAGGCTTAGATCATATTGTAAGTTATTAGTGTTATCATTCAGTCTGTCTAACACAGGCCTAGATCACATTGCAGGTGATTAGTGTAGTCACTAGGTTTGACTACTGGATGCCTAGATCACATTGCAGATGATAAGTATTATAACGGATTCTATTTACCAGAGGCCTAGATCCAGGCTGACCATACCTCACCTTTATAAGGGACACATAGGAAATAGGCATATGTCAGGAGTGCCCAAAATCAAAGCAAGCCCTGTAGTATGCATTTTACATGTGTGTCCCTTTTTAAAGGTGAGGTATGGTCAGCCTACCTAGATCACAATGCAGATGACTGGTGTTATCATTAGATCTATGTAGCAGAGGCCTAGATCACATTGAAAGTGGCTAATGTCACTGTATCTATCTACTGGAGGCCTAGATCGCACTGCAGATGATTAGTATTATCACTGAATCTATTTCAAGGGGCCTTGATCACATTGCACATGATAAGCATGATCATTGAATCAATCCACCACAGGCCTAGATCAGATTATAGGTGATTAATGTTATCACTGGATCTATCTACCAGAGGCCTAAATCACATGCACAAATTAGTGTTATCACAAGGTCTATCTACTGTAACCTAGATTACATTGCAGGTTATTAGCATTGATACTGGGTCTATCTACAGGAGGCCTAGATCACATTGCAGATGATTAGTGTTATCACAGGGTCTATCTATCAGATGCCTAGATCACATTGAAACTAATTAGTGTTTTCACTGAGTCCATCTATCGGAGGCATAGTTCACATTGCAGGTGATAAGGGTAATCAATGGGTCTATCTACTGGAGGCCTAGAGTACACTGCTGGTTTTTAACCATAGCAGGCTTAGATCACTATGTAGGCAATAAGCTTTATCACTGGGTTTTATCTACAGGAGAGTAGATTACATTTCAGGCTGGTAGTTAGTAGTAGTAGTTAACCAGATTGGTAATAAGCAACATAAAAACCATGATGAGGAATTAGCAGTAGATAACATAAGGAGGGTAATTAGTAGGATATAATAAAGAGGAGTAATTAGCAGTGAATAAACCAGGGAGAGTAATTATCAGGGCTAAACCAGATGGATAATTATCATTATATATACACCAGGTGGGTTAATTATCAATATATACACCAAGGTGAGTAATTATCTATATATACACCAGGTTAGTAATTATCTATATATAACCAGGTAGGTAATTATCTATATATAAACCAGGTGGGTAATAATCAATAGAGATACCAGGTGATTATTTATCAATATATACCAAGTGGGTAATTATCTATTGAGTAATTATCAGGAGATAAACCAGGTGAGTAATTATCAAGGGATTAATCAGGTGAGTAATTATCAGGGGATAAACCAGGTGAGCAATAATCTGGGATAAAACAGGTGAGTAATTATCAAGGTATTAATCGGGTGAGTAATTATCAGGAGATAAACCAGGTGAGTAATTATCAAGGGATTAATCAGGTGGGTAATTATCAAGGGATTAATCAGGTGGGTAATTATCAGGGATACACCAGGTGAGTAATTATCAATAGATATACCAGGTGAGTAATTATCATTAGATATACCAGGTGAGTAATTATCAGGGGATAAACAGGTGGGTAATTATCAGGGAATAAACCAGGTGAGTAATTATCAATAGATATACCAGGTGAGTAATTAACGGTAGATATACCAGGTGAGTAATTATCAATAGATATACCTGGTGGGTAATTATTAGGAGATATGCCAGGTGAGTAATTATCAATATATATACCAGGTGAGTAATTATCAATAGATATACCAGGTGGATAATTATCAGGAGATAAACCAGGTGAATAATTATCAATAGATAAACCAGGTGAGTAATTATCAGGGGATAAACCAGGTGAGTAATTATCAATAGATATACCAGGTGAGTAATTATCAGGGGATAAACCAGGTGAGTAATTATCAGGAGATAATCAGGTGAGTAATTATCAATAGATATAACAGGTGAGTAATTATCAGGGATAAACCAGGATGAGTAATTATCAATAGATATACCAGGTGAGTAATTAACAGTAGATATACCAGGTGGGTAATTATCAGGAGATAACAAGATGAGTAATTATCAGGGGATAAACAGGGTGAGTAATTATCAGGAGATATACCAGGTGGGTAATTATCATGGGATAAACCAGGTGAGTAATTATCAGGGGATAAACCGGATGAGTAATTAGCAGGGGATAAACCAGGTGAGTAATTAGCAGGGGATAAACCAGGTGAGTAATCATCAGGGGATAAACCAGGTGAGTAATTAGCAGGGGATAAACCAGGTGAGTAATCATCAGGGGATAAACCAGATGAGTAATTAGCAGGGGTAAACCAGGTGAGTAATTATCAGGGATAAACCAGGATGAGTAATTAGCAATAGATATACCAGGTGAGTAATTAGCAGGGGATAAACCAGGTGAGTAATTAGCAGGGATAAACCAAGTAGGTAATTTTCAGGGACAAACCAGGTGAGTATTTATCAATAGATATACCAGGTGAGTAATTATCAGGAGGTATACCAGGTGAGTAATTATCAGGGGATAAACAAGGTCAGTAATAATCAATAGATACACCAGGTGAGTAATTATCAGGGATAAACCAGGTGAGCATTATCAATAGATATACCAGGTGAGTATTTATCAGGGGGTAAACCACGTAGTAATTATCAGGGGATAAAACATGGTGGGTAATTATCATGGGATAAACCAGGTGAGTAAATATCAGGGGATAAACCAGGATGAGTAATTAGCAATAGATATACCAGGTGAGTAATTATCAAGGGATAAACCAGGTGAGTAATCATCAGGGATAAACCAGGTGAGTAATTAGCAGGGGATAAACCAAGTAGGTAATTTTCAGGGGATAACCCAGGTGAGTATTTATCAATAGATATACCAGGTGAGTAATTATCAGGGGATAAACCAGTGAGTATCAATAGATATACAATGTGAGTAATTATCAGGAGATAAACCAGGTGAGTAATTATCAGGGGATAAAACATGGTGGGTAATTATCATGGATAAACCAGGTGAGTAATAATCAGGGGATAAACCAGGATGAGTAATTAGCAATAGATATACCAGGTGAGTAATTATCAGGGATAAACCAGGTGAGTAATTATCAATAGATAAACCAGGTGAGTAATTATAGGAGATAAACCAGGTGAGTAATTATCAGGGATAACCCAGGTGACTAATTATCAATATATACCAGGTGAGTAATTATCAGGGGATAAACCAGGTGAGTAATTAGCAGGGATAAACCAGGAGAGTAATTATCAGGGGATAAACCAGGTGAGTAATTAGCAGGGGATAAGCCAAGTAGGTAATTTTCAGGGATAAACAGGTGAATAATTATCAATAGATCTACCAGGGGGTAACAATCCTGAGATATACCAGGTGAGTAATTATCAGGAGATAACCAGGTGAGTAATGATCAATAGATATACCAGGTGAGTAAGTATCCGGGGATATACCAGGTGAGTAATTATCAGGGATAAACCAGGTGAGTAATGATCAATAGATATACCAGGTGAGTAATTATCAGGGATAAACCAGGTGAATAATTATCAATAGATAAACCAGGTGAGTAATTATCAGGGGATAAACCAGGTGACTAATTAGAAGGGATAAAGATGGTGAGTAATTATCAGGGATAAACCAGGATGAGTAATTAGCAAAAGATATACCAGTTGAGTAATTATCATGGGATAAACCAGGATGAGTAATTATCAGGGGATAAACCAGGTGAGTAATTATCAGGAGATAAACCAGGTGAGTAATTATTAGGGGATAGACCAGGTGTAACGGTTTTTCAAGACACTCAGACCAGCAGGTTAGAATAAAACACAGTTTTATTAAAAAAAGAAGATCGCCCTCTATAGGCAACACAGAATAATAGTGAGAAATTGGCTTACATATGCCTTCTCAGGCCCAGTACACAGATGCAGAACAATACATATACTGTCACAGGACAGGCACAGAATAGCAAGGGTACTCAATGGTGAAGTACAAATAATCAATCAGTCTCTGTGTGGTGTTTGGCACGCCCAAGTTGGTAATGAGGCAGCAAATTGGTGTTAGATGATACAACACCTTAAGTCCATAAGGCTTAGATAGCTGCTTAGGCAGAACAGGAACTGAGGCCAGAATACTGCAGAGTAGTTTCAGCCAATAGCCCCCACGGGCGTAATAACGGAGATAACTTACACTGCAAGAGATTGAGCCAATAGCCCCCACGGGTGTAATAACGGAGACAACTACACTGCAAGAGCTTGAGCCAGGAGCCCCCACGGGCGTAATAACGGAGACCAACTGTAGTGCAATAGCTTGAGCCAATAGCCCCCACGGGCGTATACCGTAGACAACCTGCACTGCAAGAGCTTGAGCCAATAGCCCACCACGGGCGTATTACCGTAGACAACCTGCACTGCAAGAGCTTGAGCCAATAGCCCCCCACGGGCGTAGTAACAGAGACTTATGTACAGCAAGAGCTTGAGCCGATAGCCCTAACGGGCGTAGTAACGGACACAATCTGCGCTGCAAGAGCTTAAGCAATAGCCCCACTGGGCGTGTAACGGAGAGTTAACACTGAAAGAGCTAGAGCCAATAACGCCCCCCGCTGCGCGGTAACGGAGACCGATTAAACTGCAAGTTGACAAGATGAGCCTCCATCTAAACAAGGCTCTCAACGTGCCGGCTCAGCAGATGTAGCGGATGATCAGTGTTAACGAAGCTCTGATAATGGTGACAGCAGCTCTGCAAGTGTTAATGAAGCTCAAGGATCGGACACACAGCTCTGCAAGTACAAACCGGAGGATCAACAAACGTGGGCACTGCTCTGCAAGTGCTAGGGAGACTCAGCAACGAAGCACAGCTCTGCAAGTGTTAATGGGGACTCAGAAATGGAAACACGGCTCTGCAAGTGTTAATGGAGGCAATTACGATCAGCCCTGCCACAAGCACAGCAGAAGTCCGAATGTCGCCTCGGCGACACCAAGCCGCAGGAAGCAGGAACGATGGCAGGGTCAGTAGCAAGCCGGTTCAGGTCACAGAGCAGGAAGTAAGCTGGGCCGTGTCAGATCACGGAGCAGGATTCTCAGACAAGCCAGATCAGATCACAAGCAGGAACGTCAGCCAAGCAAAGGTCAGATCACGGAGCAGGAACTCAGGAGCGTAGTCAGAACAGACCAAATCGGTACACAGGAAGCAGGAACACTGGAACACAGCAACAGCAACACGGCTCAAGAACACCACGAAAGGGCACCTGACAGGTGCCAATGGCCAGGCATAAAAAGGTCACCAGGGGTGGGCCAAACAGGATCAGCCAATAGGAGCGCACCACAAGCGAGAGTGACAGAAAAAGATCACTGAACCGTGATACCAGGTGAGTAATTATCAATAGATATACCAGGTGAGTAATTATCAGGAGATAAACCAGGTGAGTAATTATCAATAGATAACCAGGTGAGTAATTATCAGGAGATAAACCAGGTGAGTTATTATCAATAGATATACCAGGTGAGTAATTATCAGGAGATAAACCAGGTGAGTAATTATCAATAGATATACCAGGTGAGTAATTATCAGGGGATAAACCAGATGAGTAATTATCTTGGGATAAACAGGTGAGTAATTATCAGGAGATATAACAGGTGAGTAATTATCAATAGATATACCAGGTGAGTAATATCAGGAGATAAACCAGGTGAGTATTATCAATAGATAACCAGGTGAGTAATTATCAGGGGATAAACCAGGTCAGTAATTATCAATAGATATACCAGGTGAGTAATTATCAGGAGATATACCAGGTGAGTAATTATCAGGGGATAAACCAGGTGAGTAATTATCAGGGGATAAACCAGGTGAGTAATTATCAGGAGATATAACAGGTGAGTAATTATCAATAGATATACCAGGTGAGTAATTATCAGGAGATAAACCAGGTGAGTAATTATCAATAGATAAACCAGGTGAGTAATTATCAGGGGATAAACCAGGTGAGTAATTATCAATAGATATACCAGGTGAGTAATTATCAGGAGATATACCAGGTGAGTAATTATCAGGAGATATACCAGGTGAGTAATTATCAGGGGATAAACCAGGTGAGTAATTATCAGGGGATAAACCAGGTGAGTAATTATCAATAGATATACCAGGTGAGTAATTATCAGGGGATAAACCAGGTGAGTAATTATCTCTAGATATACCAGGTGAGTAATTATCTATAGATATACCAGGTGAGTAATTTTATTACAAGACCGGAAGCTCATTTTATGCTTAAACTCTCTTTACTGTCTCTCAGCAGCAAGTTGAATAAAGTTTATTTAACATTGAAAAAATCTTTAAGCACAAATAAACTTGCTAGTAGCCCCTTAAACCCCAACCACCAATCAGGATACATAGACCCCTGTATCTTTACTGTAGTCTCTGGAAACTCCCTCTTTCTTTGCTGCTCTCTACATACTAAAAGCCACATTGTATTCATATTTCTGATGTTAGATGTGTATAAAATTTTCTTTGGTGTATTTATGTTTTTTTATTAATGTGTTTAATATTACTTGCCCTCCTTTTATCTTTATATCTCCTTGAGATATATTTATAATTTATCCTTGAGTCCTTTCCGTTTATATTCGCTAGTTTATCTGCCTTTCGGCGACTTTACCCCACTTGCCTCTACCTTCGGTGTTCATCCGTTGTGTCTCATTGCGCATGAGCGAGAACAGCCATTTTAAAAAACTGTTTCCCTCACATCACCTTCATCTTCCATGTGAGGTCTGTATCTTCCTTTTATTATTCTTTTCACGCCGAATTCACTCCCTTGAAGCTTCCTCCTACAAGCGCTTCCATTTTAATATAAATTTATATATATTTTTTCCTCAGAGATGTTTTTCTCTAGCAGCGGCCATTTTTCTTTTGGGTAGCTTTACCCTTATGCTGCTATTATCCTTAACGTGAGTTTTACTGCAGCCATATTTACTTTTGGCAAATAATTTCCTAGTCTTTTTTGAGCACGTGCAATAATCTCCATCTTATTTGTTTGGGATTTTCTTACTGAAATACGTTTTCTTGTGACTTCTGCATCTCATTCTAACAACTTTGGTGAGAAATACTTTAAAATGTCTCTTTCCAGACCTTTAGTTTCTCCAACTACACCCTTAAAATTAAATAAGGTACCACATCACGTTTTACCTCAGGATAGTGAATCTGAGAGTCCTGATTATCATGTAGCCCCTTCTACTCCCATTCCTAAAACCCTGAGGAAGATATTCAGGCAAGTTTGGATGCCTCAGTAAATAAAACTGTTTGCAATCCAATTTCTTCATGTAGGACTAAAATGTCAGACAATCTAGTTAAATCTTTGTCTGAAGTAATTTCAGACATTACCGTTAACAAGATTCATTCTGAATCACAAAATGTTGAGAGAAATTCAGAACATCTTTCTGATTCAGTTCCACTAAGGCAAGCTGTGCACAAGAAAAGTGCTTTTAAAAGGAAACATTCAAATTCTGTGGACACAAATAATGAGGTAAGATTATTATGGCTAGAGACGATGATAGGTCTCAAAATGAATAGGTCTCTAGACCATATGACGAACGTGATCTAATTCCATGAAAAAGACCCTCTACTCGTGAGGAAGAACAAACGAGAAAAAGACTGAGCCATAGGCAAAAAACAGATTATTTTTGCCTTTCCTCCTCTGATGAGGATGAGCTCAAATATACTCATGACACCTCTGGATCCTCTGAAGAGGATACTACGAATAATACCTATAATATTATTAGTTATTATTCTGAACGTCCTGAAACTCAAACAAAAAAATCCAAAGACTAGTACTGATGATGTTACCAATAAGGTTAATGTTGATGATCAGGGTTTTCCCTTATTTGATCCAAATAATATAAAACATCCTAGGTCAGGTGAATGGGTACCCATTGATCACTTTGCAAATTACATCCAATATTGGATTAGACGGCCCCTGGACAGAGCAGCCAAGAAAAAATTACAGACGGAATGCCCAAGACCTTCAATTGATTTGAAATCTTGTCAAACACCAGAATTAGATCCTCGTATAGTTCAATTTTTGTCAAAGTCCGATAAAGACCCTAGGAAAGGAATAGACAAATCATTAAAAACCTGTCAAGACAAATTTCTTGATGTAATTGGACCTCTAACCAAAATTTTTGATTTAACAGAAAATGCAGTTTCTTCTGATAAACCGATTGATTTACAAATTCTGAGAGGCTGGATACAAAGAGCTATATGCATTGTTGGAAATGCTAATACAGCCATTTCCACAGAAAGACGCAGATCAATACTACTGAGGATTGATCCAAAATTGTCAGATATGGCGTCATCTGAATCTGGTCCATCCGCTGATGGTCTCTTGTTTGGAGATGCCTACATTAAAGAATTAGGACAATTTGTTAGTGCTTTTACAGCTTTGGATAAGGCACAAGCCTCAATGAAAAAGATTTTTCAACCTCGAGTTTTTGTCATGGACGGGAGAAGCAGGGGCCTTTTTCCCGGCCGAGCTTATCATAGTTCCTCCAGAGGAACAACTAGATATGATCAGGGCCCTTCCTCCTCATTTGGCAGAAGCTCTTATTCCTACCAACCAAGAAATCCCATGCCTTTCTTCCCTCAAAGAAACAGACCATGGAGAATCAGGAATGCTAGAGGATCAACCAGATCTCGACCATATTCAGGTATGTCTTCCTCATCACCCTCATCAATGCAGCTTCCTTCCACATTCCAGCAGTGCATCTCAGCAGGCGCGTGACGTCAGCTGTCTATCTCCTGTAACACAGCGCGCTGCTCTTTTATAGGTATTGGGCTTGTTGTATGCTCCACCTCCCCTTCCTTACTCTGGTATATAAACTGCCTGGACACCATCTCATTTGCCCTTACATGGTGTTCTAGTGCAGTAGCTTTGTGTCTTGTATCAGTCCTTTTGATTGCTTGGCTTCCATTGACATCAGTGTCCTGACCCTTAGATTTAGTCTGACTACCCACTCTGGTACTTACCTGTGGCTCTGGCTGACTATCCACTCTGTGTATGACCCCTGGCTAAGTCTGACTACCCACTCTGGTACTGACCTGTGGCTCTGGCTGACTATCAGTTACATGTATGACCCCTGGCTACGTCAGACTACCTACTCTGGTACTTACCTGTGACTCCTGTCTACTATACTCTGTTTGCCTCCTGGCATTGCCACTGTCTGGGCTCGCACTTGTTATTGGCTGGGTCATAACCCCAGTACTCTCTACTTGTTCCTGTCTTGTATTTGGCTGGGTCTTATCCCCAGCACTGGTGCAGACCTCAGTAACCTCCCTTTTTGAGACCTATCCGGAGCAGTCTCCTATTTCTGGTAGGAACCTCTTGCTCTGTTTCTGGGTCCACACTCTCACTGAGGGCTTTGTCTGCCTTTCTATTTCATTTTATTTGTACATATTCAATAAAGGTGGTGTTCGATTATTCTACTTGTCTCTTGTATCATTATTGTCTACCATGACAGTATGTAAGGGCCATGAGTATGGATGGTACAGGAAACCCACCTTCTCAGAGCATTTTGGCCAGGATGGAGAGGCAGGATCAACATTTTCATCAAATATCTTTGGCCATGCAGACTCTCTTAAACCACACTGCACATCTTGACCAGTCTATTAGGCAACCGGTGGCCCCCTCCAATTCCACACCGGCAAGGGTTGTTCTTGTGGCATCTGAAGCCAATGTTGCCAGAGGTCTATCTGGTTCTGTTCCGCTCCCTCAGCGCTATGAGGGTGACCCAAAGCTGTGTCGTGGGTTCCTCAACCAGTTGGGCGTATTCCTAGAGATGGTACCACAAGCCTTCCCTAATGAGCGAAGTAAGGTTGGCTTTATGATTTCACTCCTGTCGGGCAAAGCATTGGCATGGGCCAATCCATTATGGGAGACAGACAAACCTATTATATACAACTTTGCGGTGTTTGTGGCCTCGTTTCGGAGAGTGTTCGATGTTACGACCCGTGCGGTCTCTGCTGCCAAGCACCTCATGACCATCCGGCAGGGCGCATGAACAGTGGCGGAGTACTCGATTGAATGCCATACTCTGGCGGCAGAGGTGGGGTGGAACAATGAGGCACTTGTGGCCACCTTTTCCCAAGGTTTGTGTGATACAATAAAGGATGAAATTGCAGCCCTTGAGTTGCCCAGTGATCAGGATGAATTAATTACATTTACTATTCTGATTGATACCAGGATCAGGGAGATATCATCTTTTAGGGAGAGCCTGGGTAGGCCTCCATCTCGGTTGGCACCTAACTTAGCACATCCACCCATTCCTTCCTCACCTCCCATGCCTCCTGGTTCTGACCCTGTCGACGGTGAGCCTATGCAGCTGGGTTTCACTCTCCTCTCAATGGAGGAGAGGTGTTTCCACCGGAGGGAGGGCTGTCTGTCTGTATTGTGGGAAACATGGGCACTTATTGTGGTCTTGTCCTGGCCGGCCGGGAAACGCTCACACCTAGGGTCCTGTCTGTGCCTTTCACAGAGAAGAAATATCCTAAAGCATATCATATTGGTCCTGCCATTACAGCAGTCCAACCACGAAATGCTAGGCAACCTCTCTGAACAAGAGAAGCAGCCAACCCCAGACGTATGTTTCAGCCTTGTTAGGCTTCGTCAGAGAGGTGTAGCTGATCTCTCTAAGCACTGTGAGCAAGGGGTCCAATGCTGGATTCCCCCTACTGACCCTTCATCCAACCATGAAATGCCAGGCAATTCCTCTCTGAAGAAGAGACACAGTCAACCCCAGATGTATGTTTCGGCCTTGTCTCCGGCCGGGAAAAGCTCGCACCTAGGGCCCTGTAGGGGACACACCCTGGGTGGAATTTCTCGGTCCCCAGAGGTTCTACAGGGCAAACCCCTTCTGGAGGTTACTCTTTCTTGGGACAGTTCATCAGTGGTAGCCCCTGCCTTGACAGACTTGGGTGCTGCCGGGTATTTCATCGATGCTGAGTTTGCGGACAAACACTCCATTCCTTTGCAGCTTCGCTCCTCACCGTTGGCTATTGAAGCCATCGGTGGAAGGACTATACAACCCTAGCACATTACTCATGAGACTCTTCCCTTGTCTCTTATGGTAGGGGCACTTCACAGGGAGACTCTGCAGTTTCAGGTGATCAGTTCTCCACATTATGCTATTGTCCTTGGGTTTCCTTGGTTGCAGAAGCATAACTCTAGGATTGACTGGCGCACTTGTGGCCTCCGGCATCCCACAAGAATACTGTGTACATCTTCCTCTGCCCTGGCTGAGGAGTACCTGCCTTAAGGTGATGTATTCAACAAGGTACAGGCCAGTATGCTACCACCTCACAGGCCATACGACTGTACTATTGACCTGATTCCTGGTACTTTTCCTCCTAGGGGCTTCGTGTACCCTCTGTCCGTAGAGGAGAATAAGGCCATGGAGGAGTACGTGTCTGATGCCTTGTCTAGAGATGTGATCCGTAAGTCTACCTCACCAGTGGGTGCAGTTTTCTTCTTTGTAAAGAAGGATGGGGAGATAAGACCTTGTATTGACTTCAGAGGTTTGAATAAAGTGATGGTGAAAAAATGCTTACCCCATTCCTTTGATTACTGAGTTGTTCGATCCACTTCAACATTTGAAGATATTCACTAAGCTTGAACGTAGGGCCTCTTACAATCTTGTACAAATCAAAGAGGGCCATGAGTGGAAGACAGCGTTCAATAGCTGGAGCAGGCATTATGTATATTTGTATTTTAAAAGTCAGAGATGCTCAACTAGGAACGAGCTTACAATACAAATTTGCAGGCTCTATAGAAATGGAGTCCTTCCCAGGGTTCCATCTCTTTTAGCCCACCATGCCTTTCACAGAGAGAAAATATCTTAAAGCATATAATACTGGTCCTGCCCTTACAGCAGTTCAACCACAATATGCCTGCCAATTCCTCCCTGAACAACCAAAAAAAAAAAAAAAAAAAAAAGCAGCTCCCAGACATACATTAGGGCATTGTTGGGCCTTATTAGATAGAAGTGGGTGATGTCTTCAAACACTGTGAGCAAGGGGTCCAATGCTGTATTCCCCCTATTACCCTTGGGGTGACTAATACCAAGGGTGATTTGCATATGTATATTAAAAGTCAGAGATGCTCAACTAGGAACAAACCTACAGTACAAATTTGCAGGCTCATTAGGAATGGTGTCCTACCCAGAGTGCAGGCTCTATAGGAATGGTGTCCTACCCAGGGTGCAATCTCTTTTAGCCCACTAGTGCCTTTTACAGAGAGAAAATATCCTAAATCATATCATATTAGTCCTGCCATTACAGCAGTCCAACCATGAAATACCAGGCAATTCCTCTCTGAACAAGAGAAGCAGCCAATCCCAGATGTACGCTTCGGCCTTGTTGGCCCTCATCAGAGAGGTGTAGCTGATCTCTCTACGCACTGTGACCAAGGGGTTCAATGCTGTATTCCCCCTATTGACCCTTCATCCAACCATGAAATGCGAGGCAATTCCTCTCTGAAGAAGAGCAGCAGCCAACCCCAGACGTACATTTTGGCCTTCTTGGGCCTCATCAGAGAAGTGTAGCTGATGTCTTCAAACACTGTGAGCAAGGGGTCCAATGCTGGATTCCCCCTATTACCCTTGGGGTGATTAATCCCAAGAATAATTAACTTGCATATGTATATTAAATCAGAGTTCATCAACTAGGACCAAACCTACAATACAAATTTGCAGGCTCTATAGGAATGATGTTCTACACAGGGTTCCGTGTATTTTAGCCCACTAGTGCCTATTACAGAGAAGAAATATCCTAAAGCATGTCATATTGGTCCTGCCATTACAGCACTCCAACCATGAAATTCCAGACAACTACTCTCTGAACAAGGCCCAAACACACATTTTGGCCTTGTTATGCTTCATCAAAGATGTCTAGCTGATCTCTCCAAGTACTGTGAGCTAGGGGTCCAGTGCTGGATTTCCCCTATTACTCTTGGGGTGACTAATCCCAAGGCTAATTAATTTGCATATGTATATTAAAAGTCAGAGTTACTCAACTAGGAACAAACCTACAATATAAATTTGCAGGCTCTATAGGAATGGTGTCCTACCCAGGGTGCAATCTCTTTTACCCCACTAGTGCCTTTCACAGAGAGAAAATATCCTAAAACATATCATATTGGTCCTGTCTTTACAGCAGTCCAACGATGAGACACCAGGTACTTTTTCTTTGAACAAGAGAAGCAGTAAACCCCAGACGTACGTTTCAGCCTTGTCAGGCCTCATCAGAGAGGTGTAGCTGATCTGTCTAAGCACTGTATTGCAGGCTCGCTTCTAGTTGAGAGTCTCTGACTTTGACTTCACATATGCAAATTATCCTTGAGATTTGTTGCCTCAAGGGTAATAGGAGAATCCATCACTGGACCCCTTGCTGTCAGTGCCTAGTGAAATCAACTATACATCACTGATGAGACATGACAAGGCTGAAATGAACTGCTGGGGTAGGCTGCTTCTCTTGTTCATGGAGGAGTTGCCTGGCATTTTGTGATTGTTATGGTGGGCCCATTGTGATATGTTTTAGGATATTTCCTCTCTGTGAAAGACACTAGTGGGGTAAAAGAGACTGCACCCAGGGTAGGACACCATTCCAATAGAGCCTGGAAGCAGGCGGTGAATGGAAGCATGCCGCCCGCAGGGAATATTGACATCTGTTATATGTTTCCTGCTCATGGGGAAAATGCAGGGACTTGAACTTTGAAGTAAGTAAATGGTATTTTACCAGCGGATAGCGCCAGGAGAGGTAGGGAAGGGATCTGGCAGGCTTCATTTTTTTTTTTTATAAAAAAAACTCTCGGGTATAAAACACCCCCCCCCCACTTCACATAAGGTGAAGTGGGGTAAAATTGTGTTTATTATACCTGAGATTTTACGGTAATTTGTTATGAATTAAAGGGATAGTAATGTTTCATAATAAAAGCGTCTCTAATTAATCATTATAGTATTTGGACTTTGGAGATAGTTATTTCAATTCTGTCAGAGTTGTAGTTTAAGAGTAATTCAATGACAAAGTGTTCCCCTCCCGCCCCTTTTACCTAGTGTAACACTGCTCAGCCAGATCAGAAGGGAGGTGCCCAGGTAGACTGCAGAGAGGGACAATCTTCAATTAAGATAAGGGAAAAACCTGAAAAACTTGTCAAGGGGGGCCGGGCTTTCATTGTTCTCATAGGAAGAAGACTGTCCCCTGCTGTTATCTGTCTGGTCTATGGACTGCATTCCACATCTGAGAAGAGATGGCTTACACTAGGTAAAAGGGGGGCAGGGCTTTCATTGTTCTCATAGGAAGAAGATTGTCCCCTTCTGTTATCTGTCTGGTCTATGGACTGGATTCCACATCTGAGAAGAGATGGCTTACACTAGGTAAAAGGGGGGCAGGGCTTTCATTGTTCTCATAGGAAGAAGATTGTCCCCTTCTGTTATCTGTCTGGTCTATGGACTGGATTCCACATCTGAGAAGAGATGACTTACACTAGGTAAAAGGGGGGCAGGGCTTTCATTGTTCTCATAGGAAGAAGATTGTCCCCTTCTGTTATCTGTCTGGTCTATGGACTGCATTCCACATCTGAGAAGAGATGGCTTACACTAGGTAAAAGGGTGGCAGGGATTTCATTGTTCTCATAGGAAGAAGATTGTCCCCTTCTGTTATCTGTCTGGTCTATGGACTGGATTCCACATCTGAGAAGAGATGGCTTACACTAGGTAAAAGGGGGGCAGGGCTTTCATTGTTCTCATAGGAAGAAGATTGTCCCCTTCTGTTATCTGTCTGGTCTATGGACTGCATTCCACATCTGAGAAGAGATGGCTTACACTAGGTAAAAGGGTGGCAGGGCTTTCATTGTTCTCATAGGAAGAAGATTGTCCCCTGCTGTTATCTGTCTGGTCTATGAACTGGATTCCACGTCTGAGAAGAGATGGCTTACACTAGGTAAAAAGGGCAGGGCTTTCATTGTTCTCATAGGAAGAAGATTGTCCCCTGCTGTTATCTGTCTGGTCTATGGACTGCATTCCACATCTGAGAAGAGATGGCTTACACTAGGTAAAAGGGGCGGGAGGGGAAACTTTGCTTGTGAATATCTCTCAAACCATAAAGGTCTGAGAGATCAGACTTATATTGTTCTTCATGTTTTTTTAATGCCTACAAATAAAATAAAGTTAAAATGAAGTGTTACTATCCCTTTAATGTTATAAATGGTATGATGAGGCTTGTGTTGTAGAAGTGTGTAAGTCTGTGTACTATAAAAGAGAAAGAAAGACACACACTAAAATAATAAGCTGGTGAGATAGCTCAGTAGTAAGGTCCCTGACTATGGAGCCTATTCCAACCTCAAGGTTGCAGGTTAGAATCCCAGCAGGGTCAACTTCTGTCAGGTACTAGATGAGCAGCATGGGAGGAAATCTGATATGACTGATAGTCGTACTCGATATCAAGGGGCTGAGTCAGAGAAACGGAAGTCGTTGAACCCGGATGGTTAGAATAATACACCGTGCAACTGAGAGTCGGAGAGTATGAGTCGTTGAATCCGGGAGTCGTACAGATACTGTGCGACTGGGAGTGGTGGGCTTTGAAGAGCAGTCGACAATGACGGACTGGGCACGGAGGGCTCGAATAGACAACAGTTGACTAATCTGGTTCGGCAACAGGCGGGTGACGTCAGGAACTAGGAAGGAGACAAGAAGAGTAGTCGGACAAGCCAGAGTCAAAACCAGACTGACAGCACAGTACCAAATCAGCAGACAAGAGAATAGTCGAGGACAGGACAGGGTTGGATCGGATCAACAGGAGACAACTCAAATCAGGAGGCAGAAGCAGAGTCGAGAATAGCCAGGACGAACACTCAGATAAACAACACAGGATCAATACACTAGGAACACTTTGATCACACACTGACCCAAGGGAGTCAGTGATTGATATGGGCCCAAAAATAAGGGCGTGACAACCAGGGAAATAGGAAAGAAAACCAGAAAACCCAGAATAGGCAGAAACAAACCCTGGGAAGGCCCGAGAAGCATGACAATTAGTGACTGTGAGCACGTGTGTGTGCCTGTAAACGCGTGTATGCCTGTAAACGTGTGTGTGCCTGTAAACGTGTGTGTGCCTGTGAACGCGTGTGTGAGTGTGTGTACGTGTGTGTGAGTGTGTGTTAGTAAGAGCATGTGCTCAACGTGTATTGAATTATCGCTGTCTAAGGGTATAGAAATAAGTAGGGACTTAATATTTAGGGGGAAAATCCTGAAATATGAAGACTTTGTTAAAAATATTGGCAGTGACGATTCTTCTCATATTTATATAAAATTACAGAGAAAAAAAACACAAATGAATATGAAAAACCTCCTTACGTCTAACACGGTACCAACTCTCATCTGGCATTGATTCAAGCACTGTAAGCGATTTAAAGATCATTGCTATGGAAAAATGTCTACATGTGTTCTGACCCGTTGAAAAGTAAAAAAAAAACGCTACTATTTGCCATTTAATTTAAAGGACTGCATTAGGTGTAAAGATCCAATACTTACTTTATTGCATAAAATTTTAGACCCAGTATTTTTTTGCACTGCAGTCCCTTACTGGATCTTTAGTCAGCCGACACAGCTAGTAAAAGGCAAAGAAAACCAAGTCCTCAGTGGTTGTATTGATATGGGGCCCTAAGCCCAACATCAATACGTCCAATGGTCCTAAAATGTGTCCAAATGGGGTATAATTACCCCACTGGCATTCATAGGCTTAACCCAACTAACAAAGCAACATCCCATTACAAGTAACACTTACCATTAATCCTGATGTCCCGTCAAGTCCTCCGCATGCTGGTCATCTTCTGTCTCTTCTTCTTCCTTCTCTTCTTTCTTCTCTTCTTCCTTCTCTTCTTTCTTCTCTTCTTCCTTCTCTTCTTTCTTGTATCTTCTTTCTTCTCTTCTTTCTTCTCTTCTTTCTTCTCTTCTTCCTTCTCTTCTTTCTTGTATCTTCTTTCTTCTCTTCTGTCTTCTCTTCTTCCTTCTCTTCTTCCTTCTCTTCTTTCTTCTCTTCTTTCTTCTCTTCTTTCTTCTCATCTGTCTTCTCTTCTTCCTACTCTTCTTTCTTCTCTTCTTTCTTCTCTTCTTCCTTCTCTACTTTCTTCTCTTCTTCCTTCTCTTCTTTCTTCTCTTCTTTCTTCTCTTCTTCCTTCTCTTCTTTCTTGTATCTTCTTTCTTCTCTTCTTCCTTCTCTTCTTCCTTCTCTTCAGTCTTCTTGCTGAAAAAGAAAAGAAATGTATAAGTACAATGCAGAAATATCCAGCGCAATAATACATAGTTTAATCCCTTGAGTGCCAGAGTAATATGAAAAGCAATGCATTGCGTACCTCTCTGGGATTCAAAAGAGTTAAAGCAGGTATCACTGTGCCATTTGTAAATATAATCACACATGCCCAACTTGTTAAAATTCCATAAATAAATATGTAGCTTAAACTTTTCATGTTTCTGCCGCTGTTTGTGGCCGCGGAGGCGGCAGAGGTGGAGACAGCGATGAGTGGCACAGTCCCATTCTTTTCCTGCGCGGGCCGATGCCTGTTACACACCGAGGGAACGAACTGAGATTGCTTTTATATATGGGCAGTGTCCGTTCCAATTCCCTCACAGCCATTGGCTGGGAAGTGCTTACGCATATCCCAGCCAATCAGTTTAATGAACAGCCACTCAAATCTGATTGGCTGGGAGGGAATTGGAATTGAGATTGCCCATATATAAAGGCAGTCTCAGTTCCAATTCCCTCAGTGTGTAACAGGCATCAGCCTGCCAGTATAGGACTGGTACTGTGCCACTCATCACTGTCTCCACCTCCTCCACCGACTCCGCACACAGTGGCAGAGACATGAAAACTTTAATCTACGTTTTTATTTATTGCATTTTAATTATGGCATTTATGGAGACATGAACACGTTAACTTACGTATTTATTTATGGCATTTTTAACAAGTTGGGCATGTGTGATTACATGGGGGTATAGTTACAAATGGCACAATAATACATGTTTTAACGCATTGCTTTTCGTACCACTCTGGCACTCAAGTGATTAAACTATGTGTTAGTGTTCCGGATACGTCTGCATTGTACTTATACATTTCTTTTCTTTTACATCAAGAAGACTGAAGAGAAGACTGGAGAGAAGACTGGAGAGAAGACTGGAGAGAAGACTGGAGAGAAGACTGGAGAGAAGACTGAAGAGAAGACTGAAGAGAAGACTGGAGAGAAGACTGGAGAGAAGACTGGAGAGAAGACTGAAGAGAAGACTGGAGAGAAGACTGGAGAGAAGACTGAAGAGAAGACTGAAGAGAAGACTGGAGAGAAGACTGAAGAGAAGACTGGAGAGAAGACTGGAGAGAAGACTGGAGAGAAGACTGAAGAGAAGACTGAAGAGAAGACTGCAGAGAAGACTGGAGAGAAGACTGGAGAAAGAAGACTGGAGAAAGAAGACTGGAGAGAAGACTGAAGAGAAGACTGAAGAGAAGACTGGAGAGAAGACTGAAGAGAAGACTGAAGAGAAGACTGGAGAGAAGGACTGGACAGAAGACTGGAGAGAAGACTGGAGAGAAGACTGAAGAGAAGACTGGAGAGAAGACTGGAGAGAAGACTGGAGAAAGAAGACTGGAGAGAAGACTGGAGAGAAGACTGAAGAGAAGACTGAAGAGAAGACTGGAGAGAAGACTGGAGAGAAGACTGGAGAGAAGACTGAAGAGAAGACTGGAGAGAAGACTGAAGAGAAGACTGAAGAGAAGACTGGAGAGAAGACTGGAGAGAAGACTGGAGAGAAGACTGAAGAGAAGACTGAAGAGAAGACTGGAGAGAAGACTGAAGAGAAGACTGAAGAGAAGACTGAAGAGAAGACTGGAGAGAAGACTGAAGAGAAGACTGAAGAGAAGACTGGAGAGAAGACTGGAGAGAAGACTGGAGAGAAGACTGAAGAGAAGACTGAAGAGAAGACTGGAGAGAAGACTGGAGAGAAGGACTGGAGAAAGAAGACTGGAGAAAGAAGACTGGAGAGAAGACTGAAGAGAAGACTGGAGAGAAGACTGAAGAGAAGACTGGAGAGAAGACTGGAGAAAGAAGACTGGAGAGAAGACTGGCGAGAAGACTGAAGAGAAGACTGGAGAGAAGACTGGAGAGAAGACTGAAGAGAAGACTGAAGAGAAGACTGGAGAGAAGACTGGAGAGAAGACTGAAGAGAAGACTGAAGAGAAGACTGTAGAGAAGACTGGAGAGAAGACTGGAGAGAAGACTGGAGAGAAGACTGAAGAGAAGACTGGAGAGAAGACTGAAGAGAAGACTGAAGAGAAGACTGGAGAGAGAACTGGAGAGAAGACTGGAGAGAAGACTGGAGAGAAGACTGGAGAGAAGACTGGAGAGAGAAGACTGGAGAGAAGACTGGAGAGAAGACTGGAGAGAAGACTGGAGAGAAGACTGGAGAGAAGACTGAAGGAGAAGACTGGAGAGAAGACTGGGAGAGAAGACTGGAGAGAAGACTGGAGAGAAGACTGAAGAGAAGACTGAAGAGAAGACTGAAGAGAGAAGACTGAAGAGAGAAGACTGAAGAGAAGACTGAAGAGAGAAGACTGAAGAGAAGACTGGAGAGAAGACTGAAGAGAAGACTGGAGAGAAGACTGAAGAGAAGACTGGAGAGAAGACTGAAGAGAAGACTGAAGAGAAGACTGAAGAGAAGACTGGAGAGAAGACTGGAGAGAAGACTGAAGAGAAGACTGGAGAGAAGACTGAAGAGAAGACTGGAGAGAAGACTGAAGAGAAGACTGGAGAGAAGACTGGAGAGAAGACTGAAGAGAAGACTGGAGAGAAGACTGGAGAGAAGACTGAAGAGAAGACTGAAGAGAAGACTGGAGAGAAGACTGGAGAAAGAAGACTGGAGAGAAGACTGGAGAGAAGACTGGAGAGAAGACTGAAGAGAAGACTGAAGAGAAGACTGGAGAAAGAAGACTGGAGAGAAGACTGAAGAGAAGACTGAAGAGAAGACTGGAGAGAAGACTGGAGAGAAGACTGAAGAGAAGACTGAAGAGAAGACTGAAGAGAAGACTGAAGAGAAGACTGGAGAGAAGACTGAAGAGAAGACTGGAGAGAAGACTGAAGAGAAGACTGAAGAGAAGACTGGAGAGAAGACTGAAGAGAAGACTGAAGAGAAGACTGGAGAGAAGACTGAAGAGTAGACTGGAGAGAAGACTGGAGAGAAGACTGGAGAGAAGACTGGAGAGAAGACTGAAGAGAAGACTGGAGAGAAGACTGGAGAAAGAAGACTGGAGAGAAGACTGAAGAGAAGACTGAAGAGAAGACTGGAGAGAAGACTGAAGAGAAGACTGAAGAGAAGACTGGAGAGAAGACTGGAGAGAAGACTGAAGAGAGAAGACTGAAGAGAAGACTGGAGAGAAGACTGGAGAGAAGACTGGAGAGAAGACTGAAGAGAAGACTGAAGAGAAGACTGGAGAGAAGACTGGAGAGAAGACTGGAGAGAAGACTGAAGAGAAGACTGAAGAGAAGACTGGAGAGAAGACTGGAGAGAAGACTGGAGAAAGAAGACTGGAGAAAGAAGACTGGAGAGAAGACTGAAGAGAAGACTGAAGAGAAGACTGGAGAGAAGACTGAAGAGAAGACTGAAGAGAAGACTGGAGAGAAGACTGGAGAGAAGACTGGAGAGAAGACTGGAGAGAAGACTGAAGAGAAGACTGGAGAGAAGACTGGAGAGAAGACTGGAGAAAGAAGACTGGAGAGAAGACTGGAGAGAAGACTGAAGAGAAGACTGAAGAGAAGACTGGAGAGAAGACTGGAGAGAAGACTGGAGAGAAGACTGAAGAGAAGACTGGAGAGAAGACTGGAGAGAAGACTGGAGAGAAGACTGAAGAGAAGACTGGAGAGAAGACTGGAGAGAAGACTGGAGAGAAGACTGAAGAGAAGACTGAAGAGAAGACTGGAGAGAAGACTGAAGAGAAGACTGAAGAGAAGACTGAAGAGAAGACTGAAGAGAAGACTGGAGAGAAGACTGAAGAGAAGACTGGAGAGAAGACTGAAGAGAAGACTGAAGAGAAGACTGGAGAGAAGACTGGAGAGAAGACTGGAGAAAGAAGACTGGAGAAAGAAGACTGGAGAGAAGACTGAAGAGAAGACTGGAGAGAACACTGAAGAGAAGACTGGAGAGAAGACTGGAGAAAGAAGACTGGAGAGAAGACTGGCGAGAAGACTGAAGAGAAGACTGGAGAGAAGACTGGAGAGAAGACTGAAGAGAAGACTGAAGAGAAGACTGGAGAGAAGACTGGAGAGAAGACTGAAGAGAAGACTGAAGAGAAGACTGGAGAGAAGACTGGAGAGAAGACTGGAGAGAAGACTGAAGAGAAGACTGGAGAGAAGACTGAAGAGAAGACTGAAGAGAAGACTGGAGAGAAGACTGGAGAGAAGACTGGAGAGAAGACTGGAGAGAAGACTGGAGAGAAGACTGGAGAGAAGACTGGAGAGAAGACTGGAGAGAAGACTGGAGAGAAGACTGAAGGAGAAGACTGGAGAGAAGACTGGAGAGAAGACTGGAGAGAAGACTGGAGAGAAGACTGAAGAGAAGACTGAAGAGAAGACTGAAGAGAGAAGACTGAAGAGAGAAGACTGAAGAGAAGACTGAAGAGAAGACTGGAGAGAAGACTGAAGAGAAGACTGAAGAGAAGACTGAAGAGAAGACTGGAGAGAAGACTGGAGAGAAGACTGAAGAGAAGACTGGAGAGAAGACTGAAGAGAAGACTGGAGAGAAGACTGAAGAGAAGACTGGAGAGAAGACTGAAGAGAAGACTGAAGAGAAGACTGGAGAGAAGACTGGAGAGAAGACTGAAGAGAAGACTGAAGAGAAGACTGGAGAGAAGACTGGAGAGAAGACTGAAGAGAAGACTGAAGAGAAGACTGGAGAGAAGACTGGAGAAAGAAGACTGGAGAAAGAAGACTGGAGAGAAGACTGAAGAGAAGACTGAAGAGAAGACTGGAGAGAAGACTGGAGAGAAGACTGAAGAGAAGACTGAAGAGAAGACTGAAGAGAAGACTGAAGAGAAGACTGGAGAGAAGACTGAAGAGAAGACTGGAGAGAAGACTGAAGAGAAGACTGAAGAGAAGACTGGAGAGAAGACTGAAGAGAAGACTGAAGAGAAGACTGAAGAGAAGACTGGAGAGAAGACTGAAGAGTAGACTGGAGAGAAGACTGGAGAGAAGACTGGAGAGAAGACTGGAGAGAAGACTGAAGAGAAGACTGGAGAGAAGACTGGAGAAAGAAGACTGGAGAGAGACTGAAGAGAAGACTGAAGAGAAGACTGGAGAGAAGACTGAAGAGAAGACTGGAGAGAAGACTGGAGAGAAGACTGAAGAGAGAAGACTGAAGAGAAGACTGGAGAGAAGACTGGAGAGAAGACTGGAGAGAAGACTGAAGAGAAGACTGAAGAGAAGACTGCAGAGAAGACTGGAGAGAAGACTGGAGAGAAGACTGAAGAGAAGACTGGAGAGAAGACTGGAGAGAAGACTGAAGAGAAGACTGAAGAGAAGACTGGAGAGAAGACTGAAGAGAAGAACTGGAGAGAAGACTGGAGAGAAGACTGGAGAGAAGACTGAAGAGAAGACTGAAGAGAAGACTGCAGAAGAAGACTGGAGAGAAGACTGGAGAAAGAAGACTGGAGAAAGAAGACTGGAGAGAAGACTGAAGAGAAGACTGAAGAGAAGGACTGGAGAGAAGACTGAAGAGAAGACTGAAGAGAAGACTGGAGAGAAGACTGGACAGAAGACTGGAGAGAAGACTGAGAGAAGACTGAAGAGAAGACTGGAGAGAAGACTGGAGAGAAGACTGGAGAAAGAAGACTGGAGAGAAGACTGGAGAGAAGACTGAAGAGAAGACTGAAGAGAAGACTGGAGAGAAGACTGGAGAGAAGACTGGAGAGAAGACTGAAGAGAAGACTGGAGAGAAGACTGAAGAGAAGACTGAAGAGAAGACTGGAGAGAAGACTGGAGAGAAGACTGAAGAGAAGACTGAAGAGAAGACTGGAGAGAAGACTGAAGAGAAGACTGAAGAGAAGACTGAAGAGAAGACTGGAGAGAAGACTGGAGAGAAGACCTGGAAGAGAAGACTGGAGAGAGACTGAAGAGAAGACTGGAGAGAAGACTGAAGAGAAGACTGAAGAGAAGACTGGAGAGAAGACTGGAGAGAAGACTGGAGAGAAGACTGAAGAGAAGACTGAAGAGAAGACTGGAGAGAAGACTGGAGAGAAGACTGGAGAAAGAAGACTGGAGAAAGAAGACTGGAGAGAAGACTGAAGAGAAGACTGGAGAGAAGACTGAAGAGAAGACTGGAGAGAAGACTGGAGAAAGAGACTGGAGAGAAGACTGGCGAGAAGACTGAAGAGAAGACTGGAGAGAAGACTGGAGAGAAGACTGAAGAGAAGACTGGAGAGAAGACTGGAGAGAAGACTGAAGAGAAGACTGAAGAGAAGACTGTAGAGAAGACTGGAGAGAAGACTGGAGAGAAGACTGGAGAGAAGACTGAAGAGAAGACTGGAGAGAAGACTGAAGAGAAGACTGAAGAGAAGACTGGAGAGAAGACTGGAGAGAAGACTGGAGAGAAGACTGGAGAGGAAGACTGGAGAGAGAAGACTGGAGAGAAGACTGGAGAGAAGACTGGAGAGAAGACTGGAGAGAAGACTGGAGAGAAGACTGAAGGAGAAGACTGGAGAGAAGACTGGAGAGAAGACTGGAGAGAAGACTGAAGAGAAGACTGAAGAGAAGACTGAAGAGAGAAGACTGAAGAGAGAAGACTGAAGAGAAGACTGAAGAGAGAAGACTGAAGAGAAGACTGGAGAGAAGACTGAAGAGAAGACTGGAGAGAAGACTGAAGAGAAGACTGGAGAGAAGACTGAAGAGAAGACTGAAGAGAAGACTGAAGAGAAGACTGGAGAGAAGACTGGAGAGAAGACTGAAGAGAAGACTGGAGAGAAGACTGAAGAGGAAGACTGGAGAGAAGACTGAAGAGAAGACTGGAGAGAAGACTGGAGAGAAGACTGGAGAGAAGACTGAAGAGAAGACTGGAGAGAAGACTGGAGAGAAGACTGAAGAGAAGACTGAAGAGAAGACTGGAGAGAAGACTGGAGAAAGAAGACTGAGAAAGAAGACTGGAGAGAAGACTGAAGAGAAGACTGAAGAGAAGACTGGAGAGAAGACTGGAGAGAAGACTGAAGAGAAGACTGAAGAGAAGACTGAAGAGAAGACTGAAGAGAAGACTGGAGAGAAGACTGAAGAGAAGACTGGAGAGAAGACTGAAGAGAAGACTGAAGAGAAGACTGGAGAGAAGACTGGAAGAGAAGACTGAAGAGAAGACTGGAGAGAAGACTGAAGAGTAGGACTGGAGAGAAGACTGGAGAGAAGACTGGAGAGAAGACTGGAGAGAAGACTGAAGAGAAGACTGGAGAGAAGACTGGAGAAAGAAGACTGGAGAGAAGACTGAAGAGAAGACTGAAGAGAAGACTGGAGAGAAGACTGAAGAGAAGACTGAAGAGAAGACTGGAGAGAAGACTGGAGAGAAGACTGAAGAGAGAAGACTGAAGAGAAGACTGGAGAGAAGACTGGAGAGAAGACTGGGAGAGAAGACTGAAGAGAAGACTGAGAGAGACTGGAGAGAAGACTGGAGAGAAGACTGGAGAGAAGACTGAGAGAAGACTGAAGAGAGACTGGAGAGAAGACTGGAGAGAAGACTGGAGAAAGAAGACTGGAGAAAGAAGACTGGAGAGAAGACTGAAGAGAAGACTGAAGAGAAGACTGGAGAGAAGACTGAAGAGAAGACTGAAGAGAAGACTGGAGAGAAGACTGGAGAGAAGACTGGAGAGAAGACTGGAGAGAAGACTGAAGAGAAGACTGGAGAGAAGACTGGAGAGAAGACTGGAGAAAGAAGACTGGAGAGAAGACTGGAGAGAAGACTGAAGAGAAGACTGAAGAGAAGACTGGAGAGAAGACTGGAGAGAAGACTGGAGAGAAGACTGAAGAGAAGACTGGAGAGAAGACTGGAGAGAAGACTGGAGAGAAGACTGAAGAGAAGACTGGAGAGAAGACTGGAGAGAAGACTGGAGAGAAGACTGAAGAGAAGACTGAAGAGAAGACTGGAGAGAAGACTGAAGAGAAGACTGAAGAGAAGACTGAAGAGAAGACTGAAGAGAAGACTGGAGAGAAGACTGAAGAGAAGACTGGAGAGAAGACTGAAGAGAAGACTGAAGAGAAGACTGGAGAGAAGACTGGAGAGAAGACTGGAGAAAGAAGACTGGAGAAAGAAGACTGGAGAGAAGACTGAAGAGAAGACTGGAGAGAAGACTGAAGAGAAGACTGGAGAGAAGACTGGAGAAGAAGACTGGAGAGAAGACTGGCGAGAAGACTGAAGAGAAGACTGGAGAGAAGACTGGAGAGAAGACTGAAGAGAAGACTGAAGAGAAGACTGGAGAGAAGACTGGAGAGAAGACTGAAGAGAAGACTGAAAGAAGACTGGAGAGAAGACTGGAGAGAAGACTGGAGAGAAGACTGAAGAGAAGACTGGAGAGAAGACTGAAGAGAAGACTGAAGAGAAGACTGGAGAGAAGACTGGAGAGAAGACTGGAGAGAAGACTGGAGAGAAGACTGGAGAGAGAAGACTGGAGAGAAGACTGGAGAGAAGACTGGAGAGAAGACTGGAGAGAAGACTGGAGAGAAGACTGAAGGAGAAGACTGGAGAGAAGACTGGAGAGAAGACTGGAGAGAAGACTGGAGAGAAGACTGAAGAGAAGACTGAAGAGAAGACTGAAGAGAGAAGACTGAAGAGAGAAGACTGAAGAGAAGACTGAAGAGAAGACTGGAGAGAAGACTGAAGAGAAGACTGAAGAGAAGACTGAAGAGAAGACTGGAGAGAAGACTGGAGAGAAGACTGGAAGAGAAGACTGGAGAGAAGACTGAAGAGAAGACTGGAGAGAAGACTGAAGAGAAGACTGGAGAGAAGACTGAAGAGAAGACTGAAGAGAAGACTGGAGAGAAGACTGGAGAGAAGACTGAAGAGAAGACTGAAGAGAAGACTGGAGAGAAGACTGGAGAGAAGACTGAAGAGAAGACTGAAGAGAAGACTGGAGAGAAGACTGGAGAAAGAAGACTGGAGAAAGAAGACTGGAGAGAAGACTGAAGAGAAGACTGAAGAGAAGACTGGAGAGAAGACTGGAGAGAAGACTGAAGAGAAGACTGAAGAGAAGACTGAAGAGAAGACTGAAGAGAAGACTGGAGAGAAGACTGAAGAGAAGACTGGAGAGAAGACTGAAGAGAAGACTGAAGAGAAGACTGGAGAGAAGACTGAAGAGAAGACTGAAGAGAAGACTGAAGAGAAGACTGGAGAGAAGACTGAAGAGTAGACTGGAGAGACGACTGGAGAGAAGACTGGAGAGAAGACTGGGAGAGAAGACTGAAGAGAAGACTGGAGAGAAGACTGGAGAAAGAAGACTGGAGAGAAGACTGAAGAGAAGACTGAAGAGATGACTGGAGAGAAGACTGAAGAGAAGACTGGAGAGAAGACTGGAGAGAAGACTGAAGAGAGAAGACTGAAGAGAAGACTGGAGAGAAGACTGGAGAGAAGACTGGAGAGAAGACTGAAGAGAAGACTGAAGAGAAGACTGGAGAGAAGACTGGAGAGAAGACTGGAGAGAAGACTGAAGAGAAGACTGGAGAGAAGACTGGAGAAAGAAGACTGGAGAGAAGACTGAAGAGAAGACTGAAGAGAAGACTGAAGAGAAGACTGGAGAGAAGACTGAAGAGAAGACTGACAGAGAAGACTGAAGAGAAGACTGGAGAGAAGACTGAAGAGAAGACTGAAGAGAAGACTGGAGAGAAGACTGAAGAGAGAAGACTGAAGAGAAGACTGGAGAGAAGACTGGAGAGAAGACTGAAGAGAAGACTGAAGAGAAGACTGGAGAGAAGACTGGAGAGAAGACTGGAGAGAAGACTGAAGAGAAGACTGAAGAGAAGACTGGAGAGAAGACTGAAGAGAAGACTGGAGAGAAGACTGAAGAGAAGACTGGAGAGAAGACTGAAGAGAAGACTGGAGAGAAGACTGAAGAGAAGACTGGAGAGAAGACTGGAGAGAAGACTGGAGAGAAGACTGGAGAGAAGACTGAAGAGAAGACTGAAGAGAAGACTGGAGAGAAGACTGGAGAGAAGACTGGAGAGAAGACTGAAGAGAAGACTGGAGAGAAGACTGAAGAGAAGACTGAAGAGAAGACTGGAGAGAAGACTGGAGAGAAGACTGAAGAGAAGACTGAAGAGAAGACTGGAGAGAAGACTGGAGAGAAGACTGAAGAGAAGACTGAAGAGAAGACTGGAGAGAAGACTGGAGAGAAGACTGAAGAGAAGACTGAAGAGAAGACTGGAGAGAAGACTGAAGAGAAGACTGAAGAGAAGACTGGAGAAAGAAGACTGGAGAAAGAAGACTGGAGAGAAGACTGAAGAGAAGACTGAAGAGAAGACTGGAGAGAAGACTGAAGAGAAGACTGAAGAGAAGACTGGAGAGAAGACTGGAGAGAAGACTGAAGAGAAGACTGGAGAGAAGACTGAAGAGAAGACTGGAGAGAAGACTGGAGAGAAGACTGGAGAGAAGACTGAAGAGAGAAGACTGAAGAGAAGACTGGAGAGAAGACTGAAGAGAAGACTGAAGAGAAGACTGGAGAGAAGACTGGAGAGAAGACTGGAGAGAAGACTGGAGAGAAGACTGAAGAGAAGACTGAAGAGAAGACTGGAGAAAGAAGACTGGAGAGAAGACTGAAGAGAAGACTGAAGAGAAGACTGGAGAGAAGACTGAAGAGAAGACTGAAGAGAAGACTGGAGAGAAGACTGGAGAGAAGACTGAAGAGAAGACTGAAGA
Source organism: Rhinophrynus dorsalis (assembly GCA_037306005.1). NCBI lineage: Eukaryota > Metazoa > Chordata > Amphibia > Anura > Rhinophrynidae > Rhinophrynus > Rhinophrynus dorsalis. The sequence continues at coordinate 190,319,270 of CM074727.1, read as the reverse complement.
GAAGACTGGAGAGAAGACTGAAGAGAAGACTGAAGAGAAGACTGGAGAAAGAAGACTGGAGAAAGAAGACTGGAGAGAAGACTGAAGAGAAGACTGAAGAGAAGACTGGAGAGAAGACTGAAGAGAAGACTGAAGAGAAGACTGGAGAGAAGACTGGAGAGAAGACTGAAGAGAAGACTGGAGAGAAGACTGAAGAGAAGACTGGAGAGAAGACTGGAGAGAAGACTGGAGAGAAGACTGAAGAGAGAAGACTGAAGAGAAGACTGGAGAGAAGACTGAAGAGAAGACTGAAGAGAAGACTGGAGAGAAGACTGGAGAGAAGACTGGAGAGAAGACTGGAGAGAAGACTGAAGAGAAGACTGAAGAGAAGACTGGAGAAAGAAGACTGGAGAGAAGACTGAAGAGAAGACTGAAGAGAAGACTGGAGAGAAGACTGAAGAGAAGACTGAAGAGAAGACTGGAGAGAAGACTGGAGAGAAGACTGAAGAGAAGACTGAAGAGAAGACTGAAGAGAAGACTGGAGAGAAGACTGGAGAAAGAAGACTGGAGAGAAGACTGAAGAGAAGACTGAAGAGAAGACTGGAGAGAAGACTGAAGAGAAGACTGGAGAGAAGACTGGAGAGAAGACTGGAGAGAAGACTGAAGAGAAGACTGAAGAGAAGACTGGAGAGAAGACTGAAGAGAAGACTGAAGAGAAGACTGAAGAGAAGACTGGAGAGAAGACTGAAGAGAAGACTGAAGAGAAGACTGGAGAGAAGACTGGAGAAAGAAGACTGGAGAAAGAAGACTGAAGAGAAGACTGGAGAGAAGACTGAAGAGAAGACTGGAGAGAAGACTGAAGAGAAGACTGGAGAGAAGACTGGAGAGAAGACTGGAGAGAAGACTGGAGAGAAGACTGAAGAGAAGACTGAAGAGAAGACTGGAGAGAAGACTGAAGAGAAGACTGAAGAGAAGACTGGAGAGAAGACTGGAGAAAGAAGACTGGAGAAAGAAGACTGGAGAGAAGACTGAAGAGAAGACTGAAGAGAAGACTGGAGAGAAGACTGAAGAGAAGACTGGAGAGAAGACTGGAGAGAAGACTGGAGAGAAGACTGAAGAGAAGACTGAAGAGAAGACTGGAGAGAAGACTGAAGAGAAGACTGAAGAGAAGACTGGAGAGAAGACTGGAGAAAGAAGACTGGAGAAAGAAGACTGGAGAGAAGACTGAAGAGAAGACTGAAGAGAAGACTGGAGAGAAGACTGAAGAGAAGACTGAAGAGAAGACTGGAGAGAAGACTGGAGAGAAGACTGAAGAGAAGACTGAAGAGAAGACTGGAGAGAAGACTGGAGAGAAGACTGAAGAGAAGACTGAAGAGAAGACTGGAGAGAAGACTGAAGAGAAGACTGAAGAGAAGACTGAAGAGAAGACTGGAGAGAAGACTGAAGAGAAGACTGGAGAGAAGACTGAAGAGAAGACTGGAGAGAAGACTGGAGAGAAGACTGAAGAGAAGACTGAAGAGAAGACTGGAGAGAAGACTGGAGAGAAGACTGGAGAGAAGACTGAAGAGAAGACTGGAGAGAAGACTGAAGAGAAGACTGAAGAGAAGACTGGAGAGAAGACTGAAGAGAAGACTGGAGAGAAGACTGAAGAGAAGACTGAAGAGAAGACTGGAGAGAAGACTGGAGAGAAGACTGAAGAGAAGACTGAAGAGAAGACTGGAGAGAAGACTGAAGAGAAGACTGGAGAGAAGACTGGAGAGAAGACTGAAGAGAAGACTGGAGAGAAGACTGAAGAGAAGACTGAAGAGAAGACTGAAGAGAAGACTGGAGAGAAGACTGAAGAGAAGACTGAAGAGAAGACTGGAGAGAAGACTGAAGAGAAGACTGGAGAGAAGACTGGAGAGAAGACTGGAGAGAAGACTGAAGAGAAGACTGGAGAGAAGACTGAAGAGAAGACTGGAGAGAAGACTGAAGAGAAGACTGAAGAGAAGACTGGAGAGAAGACTGGAGAGAAGACTGGAGAGAAGACTGAAGAGAAGACTGGAGAGAAGACTGAAGAGAAGACTGAAGAGAAGACTGGAGAGAAGACTGAAGAGAAGACTGAAGAGAAGACTGAAGAGAAGACTGGAGAGAAGACTGGAGAGAAGACTGAAGAGAAGACTGGAGAGAAGACTGAAGAGAAGACTGGAGAGAAGACTGAAGAGAAGACTGAAGAGAAGACTGGAGAGAAGACTGAAGAGAAGACTGGAGAGAAGACTGGAGAGAAGACTGAAGAGAAGACTGGAGAGAAGACTGAAGAGAAGACTGGAGAGAAGACTGAAGAGAAGACTGAAGAGAAGACTGGAGAGAGACTGAAGAGAAGACTGGAGAGAAGACTGAAGAGAAGACTGGAGAGAAGACTGAAGAGAAGACTGGAGAGAAGACTGGAGAGAAGACTGAAGAGAAGACTGAAGAGAAGACTGGAGAGAAGACTGGAGAGAAGACTGGAGAGAAGACTGAAGAGAAGACTGAAGAGAAGACTGGAGAGAAGACTGAAGAGAAGACTGGAGAAAGGACTGGAGAGAAGACTGGAGAGAAGACTGGAGAGAAGACTGGAGAGAAGACTGAAGAGAAGACTGGAGAGAAGACTGAAGAGAAGACTGGAGAAAGGACTGGAGAGAAGACTGAAGAGAAGACTGAAGAGAAGACTGAAGAGAAGACTGGAGAGAAGACTGAAGAGAAGACTGAAGAGAAGACTGGAGAGAAGACTGAAGAGAAGACTGGAGAGAAGACTGAAGAGAAGACTGAAGAGAAGACTGGAGAGAAGACTGAAGAGAAGACTGGAGAGAAGACTGGAGAGAAGACTGGAGAGAAGACTGAAGAGAAGACTGGAGAGAAGACTGAAGAGAAGACTGGAGAGAAGACTGGAGAGAAGACTGGAGAGAAGACTGAAGAGAAGACTGGAGAAAGGACTGGAGAGAAGACTGGAGAGAAGACTGGAGAGAAGACTGGAGAGAAGACTGAAGAGAAGACTGGAGAGAAGACTGAAGAGAAGACTGGAGAAAGGACTGGAGAGAAGACTGAAGAGAAGACTGGAGAGAAGACTGAAGAGAAGACTGGAGAGAAGACTGGAGAGAAGACTGAAGAGAAGACTGGAGAGAAGACTGGAGAGAAGACTGAAGAGAAGACTGGAGAGAAGACTGAAGAGAAGACTGAAGAGAAGACTGAAGAGAAGACTGGAGAGAAGACTGGAGAGAAGGAAAAAAGAGAAGGAAGAAGAGAAGGATGAAGAGTAGGAAGAAGAAAAGGATGAAGAGTAGGAAGAAGAGAAGACAGATGAGAAGGAAGAAGAGAAGACAGATGAGAAGGAAGAAGAGAAGACAGATGAGAAGGAAGAAGAGAAGGAAGAAGAGAAGACTGAAGAGAAGGAAGAAGAGAAGGAAGAAGAGAAGGAAGAAGAGAACACAGATGAGAAGAAAGAAGAGAAGAAAGAAGAGAAGACTGAAGAGAAGGAAGAAGAGAAGGAAGAAGAGAAGGAAGAAGAGTAGGAAGAAGAGAAGACAGATGAGAAGGAAGAAGAGTAGGAAGAAGAGAATACAGATGAGAAGGAAGAAGAGAAGAAAGAAGAGAAGACAGATGAGAAGGAAGAAGAGTAGGAAGAAGAGAAGACAGATGAGAAGGAAGAAGAGAAGGAAGAAGAGAAGGAAAAGAGAAGACTGAAGAGTAGGAAGAAGAGAAGAAAGAAGAGAAGACAGATGAGAAGGAAGAAGAGTAGGAAGAAGAGAAGACTGAAGAGTAGGAAGAAGAGAAGAAAGAAGAGAAGACAGATGAGAAGGAAGAAGAGTAGGAAGAAGAGAAGACAGATGAGAAGGAAGAAGAGAAGGAAGAAGAGAAGACAGATGAGAAGGAAGAAGAGAAGGAAGAAGAGAAGACTGAAGAGAAGGAAGAAGAGAAGGAAGAAGAGAAGGAAAAGAGAAGACTGAAGAGAAGACTGAACAGAAGGAAGAAGAGAGGAGAATACATAATGAAGATGGTGGATAACAGATAAGTGTAACACATATAAGGTAACGATAGGCGCTTGGCAGTATGTCAGGCATCGACAGGTAACTTTTTACTGTGAAGTTCCCAATATCTCTGTTATTTTGTAGCATTTTGGGAACTCAAAGCACAAAATGGATGTGTAGCCATTTCTGTGGCCTAACGTCCATTGTGCTTTTAGCTGGTAGGGTCTTTAAATACTGGGTTAGACATTTTGTTATGTCAGACGTATTCACTTTGGCCCTACTGGCTGTTTTAATGCAAACCTTAAACTCTGTCCCTAAGTGCTTACCTGGGTGGATTCATTCAATTCCCTCTCCTCCCCTTGTCAAGCATTGGGAATATATGGTAGTAATCAATATCTCAAGTTTATAAAGTCCTGACAGCGGGAGATATCAGAAGGACCTGTATGTAAAGTGGGAAGGTATGGTGGGACAAGTTCTGACAGATAAAGTCTGAAATCATGAATAGAATACCCCAGTCTTGTATTAATTCAAATTTAATGAATCAGTCTTTAACCCCTTAGGGACCCTTGACGTACCAGGACCGTCAAGGGTAAACTTTCTTGAAAGACCCTTGACGGTCCTGGTACGTCACGTACATTTTACTTACAGCGCTCTACCGGGAGCGCTGTAAGTAAAAATGGGGCATGAAATAGACCGCTCCAAGATCGGAGCGATCTATTTCAAGCCCCATAATGACGCGCCGATACACGTGACAGGTCACGTGTACCGGCCCGTCAACGTGCCCCTATGCGGACGTTATGGGACGGAAATGTCCCATAATGTCCGGTCCTTAAGGGGTTAAGGATCTTACACCTAACTATCACGGTGCCTGTGATTGCCTCCAGCCACTGTGTGTACAGGAGACATTGCATTACTTCCTGGTTGTCACACTGAAGCACAGTCGCTATTCTTATTGGCTGCTGTTAATTGCCAGAATGAGTATCTGCCTTCATACTAGGCCTTATGGGCCTCAGCCTGCCGTTACTCATTTGCCCTTTCGTGGTGTACATGTGCACTATAGCTCTTGTGATTCCGATGCTCGATTCCTGTGTATGACTCCTGGCTTGTTTTTACCTCGGCTCCATTTGATCCCTGACTGCTGTCCACTCGGTTTGACTCCTGGGTCTGGCTGACTACCCGCTTCAGTTTGACTTTTGGCTCTGGCTGACTACCCGCTCTTGGTTTGACTCCTGGCTCTGGCTGGCTACCCATTCCGGTTTGACCTTTGGCTGACTACCCGCTCCGTATTGACCCGGCCCGGCTGACCTCGATCCTCAATACCCGTGGCCTATTGTCTTCGCTTACACTCCCTCATTCGAGCGGTGCTCAGTTTGTGTCAGTCCTTGCTACTGGCATTCTCACTATCTCTACTCTGCTCCACTGAGTACCTTAGCGTGCTAGGGCCTCACGGTCACCGCTGCCTGTTAGACGACCCTAGCATTCTAGGGAGTTTCAGTCACCATTGCCTGTTCGGCTACCCTAGAGTTCTAGGGAGTCTCGGTCACCATTGCCTGTTCCGTTACCCTAGCGTTCTAGAGAGTCTCGGTCACCATTGCCTGTTCCGTTACCCTAGCGTTCTAGAGAGTCTCGGTCACCATTGCCTGTTCAACTATCCTAGTGTTCTAGGGAATATCAGTTACCGCTGCCTGTTGGGTTACCCTAGTGTTCTAGGTAACATCAGTTACCGCTGTCTGTTGGGTTACCCTAGTGTTCTAGGGAATATCAGTTACCGCTGTCTGTTGGGCAAACCTAGCATTCTAGGGAATATCAGTTACTGCTGCCTGTTGGTTACCCTAGCACTCTAGGGAATATCAGTTACCTCTGTCTGTTGGTTTACCCTAGCGTTCTAGGGAATATCAGTTACCGCTGTCTGTTGGTTACCCTAGCACTCTAGGGAATATCAGTTACCGCTGTCTGTTGGTTACCCTAGCCTTCTAGGGAATATCAGTTACCGCTGTCTGTTGGTTTACCCTAGCCTTCTAGGGAATATCAGTTACCGCTGTCTGTTGGTTTACCCTAGCCTTCTAGGGAATATCAGTTACCGCTGTCTGTTGGTTTACCCTAGCCTTCTAGGGAATATCAGTCACCACTGCCTGTTGGGTTACCCTAGTGTTCTAGGGAACATCAGTTACCGCTGTCTGTTGGGTTACCCTAGTGTTCTAGGGAATATCAGTTACCGCTGTCTGTTGGGCAAACCTAGCATTCTAGGGAATATCAGTTACTGCTGCCTGTTGGTTACCCTAGCACTCTAGGGAATATCAGTTACCTCTGTCTGTTGGTTTACCCTAGCCTTCTAGGGAATATCAGTTACCGCTGTCTGTTGGTTTACCCTAGCCTTCTAGGGAATATCAGTTACCGCTATCTGTTGGTTTACCCTAGCATTCTAGAGAATATCAGTTACCTCTGTCTGTTGGGTTACCCTAGCGTTCTAGGGAATATCAGTGTCACGGTTTGTTATGACTCTCAGACACAAGTTTTAGGTAAAAATCAATTTTATTGAAATAAATTGATAACGTAGGATGGCAAACACATGTATACAGATACATACAGAATATAACAAGTCAGAATGCAGACTCTACCGGTCCTGTCAATATACCAGACAGGACAGTCTGAAGAAACAGAATGTTAGGCTCTACCGGCCTTGCCAATACCGGGTAAGGCAACCTGCAGATGGAATAGCATAACGGTTCTACCGGCCTTACCAAATTACCGGGCAAGGCAGCCTCAACAGCTTCACAATGTAGGCTCTACCGGCCCTGCCAATACCGGGTAAGGCAACCTCAGATGGAATATGATAATAAGGTTCTACCGGCCTTACCAATACCGGGCAGGGCAGCCCAGAGAGAATAGCAGCAGTCAGATGGTAATGGCAGGCTGACAGGATCGTAAGCAACCCAGTGTACATACACTGAGACCAACAGGGATAGTGAAGTCGCAAGACTTTGGAGCAAACCAGCGTCCACACGCTGGGACCAACACAGGATTGTATAGCCGTTAGGCTTTGGAGCAAACCAGTGACCGCACACTGGTGTAACAAACGAGTTTGTATAGCCGCAAGGCTTCAGAGCAAACCAGCGTCCGCACGCTGTGACCAACACAGAACTGTATAGCCGATAGGCTTGGAGCAAACCAGTGACCGCACACTGGTGTAACAAACAAGTAGTATAGCCGCAAGGCTTTGGAGCAAACCAGCATCCGCACGCTGGAACCAACACAGCATTGTCTAGCCGATAGGCTTTGGAGCAAACCAGTGACCGCACACTGGTGTAACAAGCGAGTTTGTATAACCGTAAGGCTTTGGAGCAAACCAGCGTCCGCACGCTGGGACCAACTCAGGATAGTATAGCCGATAGGCTTTGGAGCAAACCAGTGACCGCACACTGGTGTAACAAGTGTGTTCGTATAGCCGCAAGGCTTGGGAGCAAACCAGCGTCCGCACGCTGGGACCAACTCAGGAGAGTATAGCCGATAGGCTTTGGAGCAAACCAGTGACCGCACACTGGTGTAACAAACAAGTAGTATAGCCGCAAGGCTTTGGAACAAACCAGCGTCCGCACGCTGGAACCAACACAGGACTGTATAGCCGATAGGCTTTGGAGCAAACCAGTGACCGCATACTGGTGTAACAAGTGTGTTCGTATAGCCGCAAGGCTTTGGAGCAAACCAGCATCCGCACGCTGGGACCAACTCAGGATAGCACAGCCGATAGGCTTTGGAGCAAACCAGTGACCGCACACTGTGTAACAAGCGTGTTCGTATAGCCGCAAGGCTTTGGAGCAAACCAGCGTCCGCACGCTGGGACCAACTCAGGATAGTATAGCCGATAGGCTTAGGAGCAAACCAGTGACCGCACACTGGTGTAACAAGTGTGTTCGTATAGCCGCAAGGCTTTGGAGCAAACCAGCGTCCGCACGCTGGGACCAACTCAGGATAGTATAGCCGATAGGCTTTGGAGCAAACCAGTGACCGCACACTGGGGTAACTAACAATGTCGCCGACGCGACCGAGCAAGAGGTCGCCAGGATACTGGAGACAGGCGATGCGATGACAGGAACCAGCAACAATCAGTCAGGTCAGGAAACAGCAGAGTTGAAGAACCCCAGGAACAGCAACACCAGAGACTAGGCCGGAACCAGGACTGGAACCACTCAGAAGGCAGGAAACACTGGAACAGAGCGAACAGGTACTCAGGAACACATGAGATCAGGAACTCAGGAACACTGGAACAGAGGCCTAGCATAGTGATAGCAGGAAGGTCAGAAACAACATGAAAGGGCACCCGGGTGCCCAATCCAGGTTTAAATAGGCAATGAAAGGCTGGCTATCTGCAGACAGCCAATAGCAGCCCTCTACTGGTGACAGACAAGGAACCGCAGCAATCACGGGCACCGTGATAATCAGTTACCGCTGCCTGTTGGGTTACCCTAGCATTCTAGGGAATATCAATTACCGCTGTCTGTTGGTTACCCTAGAGTTCTAGGGAACATTAGTTACCGCTGTCTTTTGGTTACCCTAGCGCTCTAGGGAACATTAGTTACCGCTGTCTGTTGGTTTACCCTAGCGTTCTAGGGAATATCAGTTACCACTGTCTGTTGGGTTACCCTAGCGTTCTAGGGAATATCAGTTACCGCTGTCTGTTGGGTTACCCTAGCGCTCTAGGGAATATCAGTTACCGCTGTCTGTTGGGTTACCCTAGCGTTCTAGGGAATATCAGTTACCGCTGCCTGTTGGGTTACCCTAGCGTTCTAGGGAATATCAGTTACCGCTGTCTGTTGGGTTACCCTAGCGTTCTAGGGAATATCAGTTACCGCTGTCTGTTGGGTCACCCTAGCGTTCTAGGGAATATCAGTTACCGCTGCCTGTTGGGTCACCCTAGCGTTCTAGGGAACATCAGTTACCGCTGTCTGTTGGGTTACCCTAGCGTTCTAGGGAATATCAGTTACCGCTGTCTGTTGGGTTACCCTAGCGTTCTAGGGAATATCAGTTACACTGTCTGTTGGGTTACCCTAGCGTTCTAGGGAACATCAGTTACCGCTGCCTGTTGGGTTACCCTAGCGTTCTAGGGAATATCAGTTACCGCTGTCTGTTGGGTCACCCTAGCGTTCTAGGGAATATCAGTTACCGCTGCCTGTTGGGTCACCCTAGCGTTCTAGGGAACATCAGTTACCGCTATCTGTTGGGTTACCCTAGCGTTCTAGGGAATATCAGTTACCGCTGTCTGTTGGGTTACCCTAGCGTTCTAGGGAATATCAGTTACACTGTCTGTTGGGTTACCCTAGCGTTCTAGGGAACATCAGTTACCGCTGCCTGTTGGGTTACCCTAGCGTTCTAGGGAATATCAGTTACCGCTGTCTGTTGGGTCACCCTAGCCTTCTAGGGAATATCAGTTACCGCTGTCTGTTGGGTTACCCTAGCGTTCTAGGGAACATCAGTTACCGCTGTCTGTTGGGTTACCCTAGTGTTCTAGGGAACATTAGTTACCACTATCTGTTGGGTTACCCTAGCGTTCTAGGGAACATCAGTTACCGCTGTCTGTTGGGTTACCCTAGCGTTCTAGGGAATATCAGTTACCGCTGTCTGTTGGTTTACCCTAGCGTTCTAGGGAATATCAGTTACCGCTGTCTGTTGGGTTACCCTAGCGTTCTAGGGAATATCAGTTACCACTGTCTGTTGGGTTACCCTAGCATTCTAGGGAATATCAGTTACCTCTGTCTGTTGTGTTACCCTAGCGTTCTAGGGAATATCAGTTACCTCTGTCTGTTAGGTTACCCTAGCGTTCTAGGGAATATCAGTTTCCGCTGTCTGTTGGTTATCCTAGCGTTCTAGGGAATATCAGTTACCACTGTCTGTTGGTTTACCCTAGCGTTCTAGGGAATATCAGTTACTGCTGTCTGTTGGTTTACCCTAGCGTTCTAGGGAATATCAGTTACCGCTGCCTGTTGGGTTACCCTAGCTTTCTAGGGAATATCAGTTACCTCTGTCTGTTGGTTTACCCTAGCGTTCAAGGGAATATCAATTACCGCTGCCTGTTGGGTCACCCTAGAGTTCTAGGGAATATCAGTTACCACTGTCTGTTGGTTTACCCTAGCGTTCAAGGGAATATCAGTTACCACTGTCTGTTGGTTTACCCTAGCGTTCTAGGGAATATCAGTTACCGCTGTCTGTTGGTTACCCTAGCGTTCTAGGGAATATCAGTTACCGCTGTCTGTTAGGTTACCCTAGCGTTCTAGGGAATATCAGTTACCGCTGTCTGTTAGGTTACCCTAGCGTTCTAGGGAATATCAGTTACCGCTGTCTGTTGGTTTACCCTAGCGTTCTAGGGAATATCAGTTACCGCCGTCTGTTGGTTTACCCTAGCGTTCTAGGGAATATCAGTTACCGCTGTCTGTTGGGTTACCCTAGCGTTCTAGGGAACATCAGTTACCGCTGTCTGTTGGGTTACCCTAGCGTTCTAGGGAATATCAGTTACCACTGTCTGTTGGTTTACCCTAGAGTTCTAGGGAATATCAGTTACCTCTGCCTGTTGGTTTACCCTAGAGTTCTAGGGAATATCAGTTACCGCTGCCTGTTGGTTTACCCTAGAGTTCTAGGGAATATCAGTTACCGCTGCCTGTTGGGTTACCCTAGCGTTCTAGGGAATATCAGTTACCGCTGCCTGTTGGGTTACCCTAGCGTTCTAGGGAATATCAGTTACCGCTGTCTGTTGGGTTACCCTAGCGTTCTAGAGAATATCAGTTACCGCTGCCTGTTGGGTTACCCTAGCGTTCTAGGGAATATCAGTTACCGCTGCCTGTTGGTTTACCCTAGCGTTCTAGGGAATATCAGTTATCGCCGTCTGTTGGTTACCCTAGCGTTCTAGGGAATATCAGTTACCGCCGTCTGTTGGTTTACCCTAGCGTTCTAGGGAATATCAGTTACCGCTGTCTGTTGGTTTACCCTAGCGTTCTAGGGAATATCAGTTACCGCTGTCTGTTGGTTTACCCTAGCGTTCTAGGGAATATCAGTTACCGCTGTCTGTTGGTTTACCCTAGCGTTCTAGAGAATATCAGTTACCTCTGTCTGTTAGGTTACCCTAGCATTCTAGGGAATATCAGTTACCGCTGTCTGTTGGTTTACCCTAGCGTTCTAGGGAATATCAGTTACCGATGTCTGTTGGTTTACCCTAGCGTTCTAGGGAATATCAGTTACCGCTGTCTGTTGGTTTACCCTAGCGTTCTAGGGAATATCAGTTACCGCTGTCTGTTGGGTTACCCTAGCGTTCTAGGGAATATCAGTTACCGTTGCCTGTTGGGTCACCCTAGCGTTCTAGGGAATATCAGTTACCACTGCCTGTTGGGTTACCCTAGCATTCTAGGGAATATCAGTTACCGCTGTCTGTTGGGTTACCCTAGCATTCTAGGGAATATCAGTTACCGCTGTCTGTTGGTTTACCCTAGCGTTCTAGGGAATATCAGTTACCGATGTCTGTTGGTTTACCCTAGCGTTCTAGGGAATATCAGTTACCGCTGTCTGTTGGTTTACCCTAGCGTTCTAGGGAATATCAGTTACCGCTGTCTGTTGGGTTACCCTAGCGCTCTAGGGAATATCAGTTACCGCTGTCTGTTGGTTACCCTAGCGTTCTAGGGAATATCAGTTACCGCTGTCTGTTGGTTACCCTAGCGTTCTAGGGAATATCAGTTACCGTTGCCTGTTGGGTTACCCTAGCGTTCTAGGGAATATCAGTTACCGCTGTATGTTGGGTTACCCTAGCGTTCTAGGGAATATCAGTTACCGCCGTCTGTTGGTTTACCCTAGCGTTCTAGGGAATATCAGTTACCGCTGTCTGTTGGGTTACCCTAGCGTTCTAGGGAATATCAGTTACCGCTGTCTGTTGGTTTACCCTAGCGTTCTAGGGAATATCAGTTACCGCTGTCTGTTGGGTTACCCTAGCGTTCTAGGGAACATCAGTTACCGCTGTCTGTTGGTTTACCCTAGCGTTCTAGGGAATATCAGTTACCACTGCCTGTTGGGTTACCCTAGTGTTCTAGGGAATATCAGTTACCGCTGCCTGTTGGGTTACCCTAGCGTTCTAGGGAACATCAGTTACCGCTGTCTGTTGGTTTACCCTAGCGTTCTAGGGAATATCAGTTACCGCTGTCTGTTGGGTTACCCTAGCGTTCTAGGGAACATCACTTACCGCTGTCTGTTGGTTACCCTAGCGTTCTAGGGAATATCAGTTACCACTGTCTGTTGGGTTACCCTAGTGTTCTAGGGAATATCAGTTACCGCTGCCTGTTGGGTTACCCTAGCGTTCTAGGGAATATCAGTTACCCCTGTCTGTTGGTTTACCCTAGCGTTCTAGGGAATATCAGTTACCGCCGTCTGTTGGTTACCCTAGCGTTCTAGAGAATATCAGTTACCGATGTCTGTTGGTTACCCTAGCGTTCTAGGGAATATCAGTTACCGCTGTCTGTTGGTTACCCTAGCGTTCTAGAGAATATCAGTTACCGCTGTCTTTTGGTTACCCTAGCATTCTAGGGAATATCAGTTACCGCTGCCTGTTGGGTTACCCTAGCATTCTAAGGAATATCAGTTACCACTGTCTGTTGGGTTACCCTAGCGTTCTAGGGAATATCAGTTACCACTGTCTGTTCCCAGGGGCTTTACAGCTGCTCCTGTACTAGTAGCTACTACCATCACTGCTACTAGTAAGTGCCTTCAGTCAGAGTGGTAATTAACTCTATTCAGTCGGGCAATCCTGTGCTTGTTCCTTACCTGCCCACTGAGGGTTGGGGAAGTGCCCAGACACTGTCCTTACACCTGGTCCAGTGAGGTTTGGGAAAGTACATTTTATTTCATGCTGTTCTATTTCTCAATAAATATATTCATTTTTACTGTATCTGTACTTGCCAGTGTTGTTATTCCGAAGTCACCCCGTGACACTGACATACTTTGTCCCTTCCAGGTTGTCTCATTTGTTCCCAGGCATGTCTGACACATTGTAATGAGTTGTAAGGCTCTTTCCTGCATATTTGGTGGCATTACGAGAAGGTCAAGGTGATATAGGTGAGATACGTAATCTCCTTTCCAACCTGCTTGGGAACCATATTCAGCTGAACGTTTGGCACGCTCTGTCTCTATTCCTAACATTCTAACTCACATGTAGAGTAAACATAGTAACATAGTTGATGAGGCTGAAAAAAGACATGCGTCCATCAAGTCCAGCCTACGTAAAACACCCCTGTTGATCCAGAGGAAGGCAAAAAAAAGCCATCTGGAACAATTTCTAATTTAGCCCCAAGTGTCATGCCTACCTTTCCCGCCGTTCCCTCGGTGGGTTCTGTGCTCTCTCTCTCTTCCGGGTTTCGGTCTGCGCGTCACCACGTCACCCATACTTCCGGGTTTGGGCCCGTTATAGCCGTGCGCTGCTTCTGTGCGGCGCGTGATTATAGCGTTCCTGACCCAGTGTCTAGTGCCTTCCAGCCAGTCCTGCTTCCTGCTCCCAGGTCTCCAGTACCTCCCCCGCCTGTCCCCTCTCTAGCCAGCCTGTTCCTCCAGCGTCTCCTGGTCTCGGTGCCTTCCAGCCTGTCCTGCTTCCTGCTCCCAGGTCTCCAGTACCTCCCCCGCCTGTCCCCTCTCCAGTCAGCCTGTTCCTCCAGCGTCTCCTGGTCCCGGTGCCTTCCAGCCTGTCCTGCTTCCTGCTATCTGTTGACCCTGTATTGCCTGGCCCTCTTGCATCTTCCTGAGGGGCCTTAGTCTTGCTGCTGCAGTTCCTGGCCTGTCCCTGGCTTCCTCCTAGACTGTTGCCTGGGGTTCTCGCCTGCCTCCAAGGCCCTCTCTTATCCTGTTTCTCTGCCTCTCCTACCCTGGGACCTGCTCCTGGTTCCCTGGTCTCCTGCTCTGGTACTCCCTCCTCTGCCTGTGCTCTACCTGCACTCTGCCCTACCAGCCTCTGGACTTACCTTTGGTGAGTCCTCCTTGTCCTTGTGTTGGAAACAGACCTTACCTGGGGTTGGTAGTGGGTGTCCTCACTGTAGTGCGTTCTCCTGGGCCTTCTTCAGCTCATCCGAAGGGGGTCATCTGGCTTCGCGGCCAGCACCTTTACACGGCCTTGGCCACAGCACAACGCACTACAGGGGGCCTGCAAACACCAGCCACGCTCCCCAGCGACGCACTCAAGCCTTCACTCCACCAGCCCTTGTTGGAGGAGACGCTGTATCCCTGATAGTCTATTCCACAGTTAGTAGAGAATTCAGCTGGTAGAGCTAGAGCCCGGGGGTATCTGACACCAAGTGTGTAAAAAAAATTCCTCCCTGACTCCAAATGGCAGTCAGATATTTCCCTGGGTCAACAATCTATCTGCATTGAAGCCATCTGTCATAATTCTCACTATTGTTCTGTGCTTTTTTTGAAAGCAGTTACAGTATCTGTAAGCACAGCATCCTGAGGCAAAGAATTCCATAGCTTTACCTCCCTTACTGTAAAATCCATGCCTTTGACTTAGTCTAAAGCGCCTTTCCTCTAGTTTTAATGGATGACCTCTTGTTCTTGACTCAGCTCTTTGCATAAATAGTTCATTGGATAGTTCTTTGTATTGACCTTGAATATATATGTGTAAATAGTAATCATATCCCCCTTACACCTCTCATCTCTATTATAAGTGTAAATGGTAATCATATCACCCCATACACCTCTCATCTCTAATATATGTGTAAATGGTAATCATATCCCCCCTTACACGTCTCTTCTCTAATATAAGTGTAAATGGTAATCATATCACCCCTTACACCTCTCATCTCTAATATATGTGTAAATGGTAATCATATCCCCCCTTACATCTCTCTTCTCTAATATAAGTGTAAATGGTAATCATATCACCCCTTACACCTCTCGTCTCTAATATAAGTGTAAATGGTATCATATCACCCCTTACACGTCTCATCTCTAATATATGTGTAAATGGTAATCATATCGCCCCTTACACCTCTCATCTCTAATATGAGTGTAAATGGTAATCATATCGCCCCTTACACCTCTCATCTCTAATATAAGTGTAAATGGTAATCATATCGCCCCTTACACCTCTCTTCTCTAATATATGTGTAAATGGTAATCATATCCCCCTTACACCTCTCTTCTCTAATATAAGTGTAAATGGTAATCATATCACCCCTTACACCTCTCATCTCTAATATATGTGTAAATGGTAATCATATCACTCCTTATACCTCTCTTCTCTAATATAAGTGTAAATGGTATCATATCACCCCTTACACGTCTCGTCTCTAATATAAGTGTAAATGGTAATCATATCACCCCTTACACATCTCATCTCTAATATAAGTGTAAATGGTATCATATCACCCCTTACACCTCTCATCTCTAATATATGTGTAAATGGTAATCATATCACCCCTTACACGTCTCATCTCTAATATATGTGTGAATGGTAATTATCACTCCTTACACCTTTCGTCTCTAATATATTTGTAAATGTTAATCGTATCCCCCCTTACACCTCTCATCTCTAATATAAGTGTAAATGGTAATCATATCACCCCTTACACCTCTCATCTCTAATATAAGTGTAAATGGTAATCATATCGCCCCTTACACCTCTCATCTCTAATATATGTGTAAATGGTAATCATATCCCCCCTTACACGTCTCTTCTCTAATATAAGTGTAAATGGTAATCATATCACCCCTTAGACGTCTCTTCTCTAATATAAGTGTAAATGATAATCATATCCCCCCTTACACCTCTCATCTCTAATATAAGTGTAAATGGTAATCATATCACCCCTTACACTTCTCTTCTCTAACATAAGTGTAAATGGTAATCATATCCCCCCTTAGACGTCTCTTCTTTAATATAAGTGTAAATGGTAATCATATCACCCCTTACACCTCTCATCTCTATTATAAGTGTAAATGGTAATCATATCACCCCTTACACGTCTCTTCTCTAATATAAGTGTAAATGATAATCATATCACCCCTTAGATGTCTCTTCTCTAATATAGGTGTAAATGGTAATCATATCACCCCTTACACGTCTCTTCTCTAATATAAGTGTAAATGATAATCATATCCCCCCTTACACCTCTCATCTCTAATATAAGTGTAAATGGTAATCATATCACCCCTTACACTTCTCTTCTCTAATATAAGTGTAAATGGTAATCATATCCCCCCTTAGACGTCTCTTCTTTAATATAAGTGTAAATGGTAATCATATCACCCCTTACACCTCTCATCTCTATTATAAGTGTAAATGATAATCATATCACCCCTTACACGTCTCTTCTCTAATATAAGTGTAAATGATAATCATATCACCCCTTAGATGTCTCTTCTCTAATATAAGTGTAAATGGTAATCATATCACCCCTTACACCTCTCATCTCTATTATAAGTGTAAATGGTAATCATATCACCCCTTACACCTCTCATCTCTAATATATGTGTAAATGGTATCATATCACCCCTTACACGTCTCTTCTCTAATATAAGTGTAAATGATAATCATATCACCCCTTAGATGTCTCTTCTCTAATATATATGTAAATGGTAATCATATCCCCCTTAGACGTCTCTTCTCTAATGTAAACAAACCCAGTTTGGCTAGTCTCTCTTTATAACTCAGATCCTCCAATCCCTTTATCAGTTTTCTTGCTCGTCTATACATTTTTAATAATGAACTATATACATATAAATGAATATCATCGGGAACCAGAGTGTTAGCCATCACTGGTGGGGTGTCCTGCTCATGTCCCCTGAATACGGCCTTCTGGAAAGCTCTAATAAAAGCATTATAGCTCCCTCTGTTCCCAGGTTTTCCCACCCAATAAACCAGACTGAGGACTGAGTGTAACAGAATAGAACATTTATTCAGGGGAAAGACATGGGTTTTATACAATTCAACACAAAGTTATCTATACAACAAACAAGACAGGCATTCAGATCTGGCACCAAACATAGCACCAATAGGAAAAGGGTGTTTGGTAGTGAATGACCAATAGCAATGCAGGATATAAAACCAATCAGGGCTTATCAATAGCAGCCAATCACAGACATGCTTACATGCAAATGGCCACATAAGGCAAAGCGTTAATTAAGCACACTACTCTAAACTGAAAAAGGCTACAACAGGGAAAACTGGGGCCTACATACAGGGTCCAACAACCAAAAGTTCTCTCTCCCAGGTTACTAGTGTGATCTCCCTTCATTGTGGTTATTGCCTGACTGTACTTTGTATATAGGAGAACTCCTCATTAGTGATGAGCGAGCATGCTCGGCCGAAGCTCGGTTCGGCTCGAGCATCGCTCTGCTCGGCACATGGCGGTACTCGTACGAGTACCGCATGTGCTCGCCCGCCATGTTCGGGTCTCCTCCCCGCACGTTTCGCGGCTGCTGCGCAGCCAATAAACGTGCGGGGAGGCTCTGACATCAGTGTAATGCCAGCAGCCATGTTGGCTGCTGGCATTACACTGATTGGCTGGCCAGAACCCGTGATCGGGTGCTGTATAGCACCTGACCAGCGAGTTCGGCTCAGTCTTAGCCAGGGAGAGATGAGGATAGGAAGGGAAAGTCAGTGTAGGGAGAAGAAAAGTGTTGGAACAACATATAAAGACCCAAAAGTCCTTTTTAGGACTGTTGTGTGTGGGGGCAGCAGTTATATTTTGTTTGGGGGGGCAAAAATTAAAAAAAAAAACGTCACATATTCCGTTCACTGTGCCTAGCCGCAGATTAGCAGCACATTCTGTTTAGTGTGCAAAGTTGCAGATTAGCAGCACATTCTGTTTAGTGTGCAAAGTTGCAGATTAGCAGCACATTCTTTTTAGTGTGCAAAGTTGCAGATTAGCAGCACATTCTGTTTAGTGTGCAAAGTTGCAGATTAGCAGCACATTCTGTTTAGTGAGGAAAGTGTAAAAAATAAACATCACATATTCCGTTCACTGTGCCTAGCCGCAGATTAGCAGCACATTCTGTTTAGTGTGCAAAGTTGCAGATTAGCAGCACATTCTGTTTAGTGTGCAAAGTTGCAGATTAGCAGCACATTCTGTTTAGTGTGCAAAGTGTAAAAAATAAACGTCACATATTCCTTTCACTGTGCCTAGCCGCAGATTAGCAGCACATTCTGTTTAGTGTGCAAAGTTGCAGATTAGCAGCACATTCTGTTTAGTGTGGAAAGTGTAAAAAATAAACGTCACATATTCCTTTCACTGTGCCTAGCCACAGATTAGCAGCACATTCTGTTTAGTGTGCAAAGTTGCAGATTAGCAGCACATTCTGTTTAGTGTGCAAAGTGTAAAAAATAAACGTCACATATTCCTTTCACTGTGCCTAGCCGCAGATTAGCAGCACATTCTGTTTAGTGTGCAAAGTTGCAGATTAGCAGCACATTCTGTTTAGTGTGGAAAGTGTAAAAAATAAACGTCACATATTCCTTTCACTGTGCCTAGCCGCAGATTAACAGCACATTCTGTTTAGTGTGAAAAGTTGCAGATTAGCAGCACATTCTGTTTAGTGTGCAAAGTGTAAAAAATAAACATCACATATTCCGTTCACTGTGCCTAGCCGCAGATTAGCAGCACATTCTGTTTAGTGTGCAAAGTGTAAAAAATAAACGTCACATATTCCTTTCACTGTGCCTAGCCGCAGATTAGCAGCACATTCTGTTTAGTGTGCAAAGTGTAAAAAATAAACGTCACATATTCCGTTCACTGTGCCTAGCCGCAGAGTAGCAGCACATTCTGTTTAGTGTGTAAAGTGTAAAAAATAAACGTCACATATTCCTTTCACTGTGCCTAGCCGCAGATTAGCAGCACATTCTGTTTAGTGTGCAAAGTGTAAAAAATAAACGTCACATATTCCTTTCACTGTGCCTAGCCGCAGATTAGCAGCACATTCTGTTTAGTGTGCAAAGTTGCAGATTAGCAGCACATTCTGTTTAGTGTGCAAAGTGTAAAAAATAAACATCACATATTCCGTTCACTGTGCCTAGCCGCAGATTAGCAGCACATTCTGTTTAGTGTGCAAAGTGTAAAAAATAAACGTCACATATTCCTTTCACTGTGCCTAGCCGCAGATTAGCAGCACATTCTGTTTAGTGTGCAAAGTGTAAAAAATAAACGTCACATATTCCGTTCACTGTGCCTAGCCGCAGAGTAGCAGCACATTCTGTTTAGTGTGCAAAGTGTAAAAAATAAACGTCACATATTCCTTTCACTGTGCCTAGCCGCAGATTAGCAGCACATTCTGTTTAGTGTGCAAAGTGTAAAAAATAAACGTCACATATTCCATTCACTGTGCCTAGCCGCAGATTAGCAGCACATTCTGTTTAGTGTGCAAAGTGTAAAAAATAAACGTCACATATTCCTTTCACTGTGCCTAGCCACAGATTAGCAGCACATTCTGTTTAGTGTGGAAAGTGTAAAAAATAAACGTCACATATTCCTTTCACTGTGCCTAGCCGCAGATTAGCAGCACATTCTGTTTAGTGTGGAAAGTGTAAAAAATAAACGTCACATATTCCTTTCACTGTGCCTAGCCGCAGATTAGCAGCACATTCTGTTTAGTGTGAAAAGTTGCAGATTAGCAGCACATTCTGTTTAGTGTGCAAAGTGTAAAAAATAAACGTCACATATTCCGTTCACTGTGCCTAGCCGCAGATTAGCAGCACATTCTGTTTAGTGTGCAAAGTTGCAGATTAGCAGCACATTCTGTTTAGTGTGGAAAGTGTAAAAAATAAACGTCACATATTCCTTTCACTGTGCCTAGCCGCAGATTAGCAGCACATTCTGTTTAGTGTGCAAAGTTGCAGATTAGCAGCACATTCTGTTTAGTGTGGAAAGTGTAAAAAATAAACGTCACATATTCCTTTCACTGTGCCTAGCCGCAGATTAGCAGCACATTCTGTTTAGTGTGCAAAGTTGCAGATTAGCAGCACATTCTGTTTAGTGTGCAAAGTGTAAAAAATAAACATCACATATTCCTTTCACTGTGCCTAGCCGCAGATTAGCAGCACATTCTGTTTAGTGTGCAAAGTGTAAAAAATAAACGTCACATATTCCGTTCACTGTGCCTAGCCGCAGAGTAGCAGCACATTCTGTTTAGTGTGCAAAGTGTAAAAAATAAACGTCACATATTCCTTTCACTGTGCCTAGCCGCAGATTAGCAGCACATTCTGTTTAGTGTGCAAAGTGTAAAAAATAAACGTCACATATTCCATTCACTGTGCCTAGCCGCAGATTAGCAGCACATTCTGTTTAGTGTGCAAAGTGTAAAAAATAAACGTCACATATTCCTTTCACTGTGCCTAGCCGCAGATTAGCAGCACATTCTGTTTAGTGTGGAAAGTGTAAAAAATAAACGTCACATATTCCTTTCACTGTGCCTAGCCGCAGATTAGCAGCACATTCTGTTTAGTGTGCAAAGTTGCAGATTAGCAGCACATTCTGTTTAGTGTGCAAAGTGTAAAAAATAAACGTCACATATTCCGTTCACTGTGCCCAGCCGCAGATTAGCAGCACATTCTGTTTAGTGTGCAAAGTTGCAGATTAGCAGCACATTCTGTTTAGTGTGCAAAGTTGCAGATTAGCAGCACATATTCCATGTAATATGAAGAAGGCGGGTAAAAATGGACGGGGAAGTGGACGTGATCCTGATAGTTCAGGGCGCGGGTCAGGACGCGTAGAAACTGTGCCTGGTGCCAGAGCACAAGAAAGAAAGACATCCACCATACCTAGCTTCATGTCTCAGTTTACAGGGCGTGCAGGACATCACTCTCGAGGTCAGACCACTGCGAACAGGTGGTCGGTTGGATTTCAGGTGATACTACTTCCAGTCGGTTAAGCACCACCCTGTCTTCCACCAAGTCCACTCTCAGTAGCCAAGAGTCTGGTCAACATAATCCTCACCCTGATCATCCTTCCTCCCACCATAGAGGGTCTGGCCAAAGAAGTGATCCCACACTGGGATATAGTGAGGAGCTCGTCTCATCACCAATCCTTCATTTGAACCTCTCTCCAAGCACGCTTGCAGAGGAACATGAAATCTTGTGCCCTGATTCACAACCTCTAGAGGGTACCCAATCACAAGAAGATGACAGAGGGGAACGGCATTTAAGGTCAAAGGAAGTGGATGATGATGATGAGACACAGTTGCCATCAAATCAACCACTATTACTGTCTCAAGACCTTGATGAGGAGGATGATACACAGTTGTCAATGACTGAGTATGTGGTGGGATCAAGAAATGAGGAGGATGATCAGAGTGAGGAAGTGGAGGAGGACTTGGTGGACAATGAGGTGACTGACCCCACCTGGGAAGGTGGAGAGCCGAGCGATGACAGCAGTCCTGAGGGTGAGCCATCTGCAGCACCGCAACAGGCTGGAAGAGGCAGTGGTGTGGCTAAAGAAAGAAGGCGGACCGCACCAAACCGGCCCGCAAATGTTCCACAGAGCACCCCCTTGCGTAAATCTCCCTTGCCAAGGGCTAGGTGTTCCGCGGTATGGCGTTTTTTTAAGGAAAGTGCGGACGACAAAAAAATTGTAGTTTGCAACCTGTGCCACACCAGAATGAGCCGAGGCATGAACACTAGAAACCTCACCACCACCAACATGATCCGACACATGGCATCCAAGCACCGTAATAAGTGGGAGGAACGCCAGGATCGCCAATCTGTGTCTGCAGGCCACACCACTGCCTCCTCTTCCCCTGTTTTCGGTGCCGGCCAATCGCCTGTCGAAGGCGCAGGCCCGCATACCTCCCGCCCTGCACCTGTACCATCTGAAGCACCATCAGCGACCACATCCACTTCCCTGTCCCAGCGCAGCGTCCAAATGTCGTTACCCCAGGCATTTGAGCGCAAGCGAAAATACCCAGCCACCCACCCACAGGCCATAGCACTAACCTCACACCTTTCCAAATTACTGGCCATCGAAATGCTGCCATTTAGGCTTGTGGAGACTGAGTCCTTCCGCAGCCTGATGGCAGCAGCTGTCCCTCGGTACGCAGTCCCCAGCCGCCACTACTTTTCCCGGTGTGCCGTGCCCGCCTTACACCACCATGTGTCCCGTAACATCACCCGTGCCCTGACCAACGCAGTTACTGGGAAGGTCCACTTAACGACTGACACATGGACAAGTGCTTGTGGCCAGGGACGCTACATTTCCCTGACGGCACACTGGATGAATGTCGTGGAGGCTGGGAGCGACTCAGACCCTGGGATGGCACAGGTGCTACCCACGCCGAGGATTGCGGGCCCTACCTCCATCAGGGTTTCCGCCAGCACCTACGTTATTGGCTCCTCCTCCTCCTCCGTTTCCACCTCCGAATTCTCTGCGCGCAGCACCACTCACCCATCAGCCGGTAGCTGGAAGCAGTTTAGCACTGCAGTGGGGAAGCGTCAACAGGCCGTGCTGAAGCTGATCTGCCTTGGGGACAAACAGCACACGGCCTCAGAGCTGTTGCAGGGGATTAGTCACCAGACCGAGCAGTGGCTCTCTCCACTCAACCTGCAACCAGGCATGGTTGTGTGTGATAATGGGCGTAACTTGGTGGCGGCTTTGGAGCTCGGCAAGCTCACACACGTACCATGCCTAGCGCATGTATTTAATTTAGTGGTTCAGCGATTTCTAAAAACCTACCCCAATTTGCATGATCTCTTGACCAAGGTGCGCCGCGTGTGTGCACATTTCCGTAAGTCATCAACAGCTTCAGCCGGCCTGTTGAAGCTGCAGCAGCGCTTACAATTGCCAGCTCACCGGCTGCTGTGTGACGTGAGCACGCGCTGGAACTCCACCTTCCACATGTTGGCCCGGCTTTGTGAGCAGCAGAGGGCAGTAGTGGAGTACCAGCTGTTACACGGTCGTCGCCTCTCCGTTCAACTTCCTCTAATCAGAAGTGAGGAGTGGGAATGGATGTCAGACCTCTGTGAGGTTTTACGCAATTTTGAGGAATCGACACAGATGGTGAGCGGCGATAACGCTATTATCAGTGTAACCATCCCACTTCTGTGTCTACTGAAACGCTCGCTGCTCACAATTAAAACCGACGCTTTGCATGTGGAAGAGGTGGAAATGCGGGAGGAAGAGCTTACACAAGGTGATAGCCAGAGCACCCTCACTTCGTCTTCTCAGCGACAATTGGAGGAGGCGGAGGAGGAGGAGGAGGAGGAAGACACGGTTGCCTCCGCTACAGAGGGTAGCCATGGAACTTTAGTTCCATCTCTTCAGCGTGGGTGGGCAGAAGAGGAGGAAGAGGATGAGGAGATTGAGAGTCATCCTCCTGGTGAGGACAGCGAAATCTTGCCTGTTGGTACTCTGGCACACATGGCTGACTTTATGTTAGGCTGCCTTTCCCGTGACCCACGCGTTATACGCATTTTAGACAACACGGATTACTGGGTGTTCACCCTTCTGGACCCCCGCTACAAAGAGAATTTCTCATCTCTCATTCCTCCGGTGGAGAGGACAAGCAAAATGGTGCAATACCAGAAGGTTCTTGTCGAAAAATTGCTCCAAAATTTTCCATCTGACAACGCTGGCGGCAGAGTACGTGCTACCTTGGCCAACCGAGAAGGGGAGAAAAGGGGAGTACACAGCAGTTCCGACAAAGGCAGGGCAACACTCTCCAAGGCGTGGGACACCTTCATGACACCCCGCCAGCACCCTCACCCTGATGCGCAGCCTAGTGTCACAAGGAGGGAAAAGTTTTGGAAGATGGTGAAGGAGTACGTAGCAGACCATGTCAGCGTCCTCAATGATCCCTCTGAGCCTTACAACTACTGGGTGTCCAAGCTGGACACGTGGTATGAACTGGCACTCTAAGCCTTGGAGGTGCTGGCCTGCCCTGCCACCAGCGTTCTCTCTGAGCGGGTATTTAGTGCTGCTGGTGGCATCATAACAGATAAGCGTATCCGCCTTTCCACCGAAAATGCTGATAGGTTGACACTTATAAAAATGAACAAGGCCTGGATTTCCCCTGACTTCTCCACTCCACTGGAGGAAAGCCCCGGGTGAACATAAAGTGACTTTATATATGTTATTTACAATGATGGGAATACTCTGTATTCCCATTCACCCCTTCCACCCAAAAAACGGGTATATGGTTGACTCTCTTCCATATACCCTGTGATATAATTTTTATATAGGGCCAGCTCACCAGCGGGCCCTGTGATATAATTTTTATATAGGGCCAGCTCACCAGCGGGCCCTGTTTGACAACTTTTTGTATAGGTCAGCTCACCAGCGGGCCTTCTTATATAATGTTTTATTGGGTCAGCTCTCTAGCGGGCCCTCTCATATAATGTTTTATAGCGTCAGCTCACTAGCGGGCCTTCGCATATAATGTTTAGGATGGTCAGCTCCGCAGCAGACCCTCACCCATAATGTTTTAGATGGTCGGCTCAGCGCACGTTTCCCTCTTAATCATGGCCCCAGTTCAGAAAAATCGAGGACATTTTTTGCAGAATTTGCCTCTGCGCACGTTTCCCTCTTAATCATGGCCCCAGTTCAGAAAAATCGAGGACATTTTTTGCAGAATTTGCCTCTGCGCACGTTTCCCTCTTAATCATGGCCCCAGTTCAGAAAAATCGAGGAAATTTTTTGCAGAATTTGCCTCTGCGCACGTTTCCCTCTTAATCATGGCCCCAGTTCAGAAAAATCGAGGAAATATTTTGCAGAATTTGCAGATGATATACAAGTAAATATACAGCAAATACTGTTTGGTAACAATTTTTCGCCTAAAGTCATTTTTATCTTCCTTTTTGTGTGTTTTACGGTCAGTCTGTAAAAATGGCGTACTACGGGCGAAACATCGTTCCCAGCAGCGACGTTGGAGTCCAAGATGCATCCAGACATCCTCCCTATGCTGTCCCTGAACCATTTCTGTGGTGTTTCCATCATTTTCTGCCCTTTTCCTATGGACCAGGCACCCTCCCCTCATCAGAGCAGGGGGTGCCTGGTGTAATGCTCGAGTCATCCCATTGACTTCAATGGGGCTCGGGTGCTCGGCCGAGCACTCGAGCCTCCGGGGGTGCTCGGCCAGAGCACCCGAACACCCGAGCATTGGGGTGCTCGATCATCACTACTCCTCATGTTCCCACTGTATTCAACCACCATATAAATCTGACAACATAAATGTATATGACTTCTGATCACAATTAAGCATTGAGATTTGTGAAACGCGTTGATCTGTCGGTACTTACACCTGCTCATGAAGACGTCTCCCAGTCTGTCATTTTTCTTATCATATATTTAGCAACAGAGATTTCTACTGTTTGATAAATAAAAAATCTTCTTTTAATGGGATAGTATGTTGTCAGATTTATATGGGTGATGGGTTGAACTATTTGTTGCTGGATTCCATGGGACATGAGGAGTTCTTGGCCAGCACTATGCAAAACTGACACAATATGGTCCATTCAGAGGAGAGAATTGTTGAACAATAATAGAATCCATTAGTGATTTAGGGAGAGGATACCATTGATATCCCTCGTACCTGGAGATGCATGGTCTCAGGATGCCTACATACAGGGCACAGTCAGTCAATAACTACCAGGTAGGTACATCACGCTGGTACCTCAGGGGAGCAGTAGTGATCTCTGACACCTTTCTAAGACAATTAAACCTAAATAATCTGGGATAAAGTTAATTTTATAATTCCTGTAGATACATATGAATATGATCTGTCATCTTCTATTGCTTCACATGAATCTATGAAGTTCCCATATCATTCTTCTCTTCTTGTTCTTGTTAGATTGCAGGTCAGTCCCGGCAATCAGTGGAACGGGGGTTGTCTGAACCCAGAGGTACATAAATATGGTTCTTCATCTCTGTCTGTGATATTGAGTTTAGGACTCTGCTTTGTTATATACACACACGCCTATATACACATACCTATACATACATACATACACACATATACACATACCTATACATACATACATACATACACCTATATACACATACCTATACATACATACACACACACGTATATACACATACCTATACATACATACACACACGCCCATATAA